>MVGT01001925.1:117176-158940 GCA_002174775.1 Macleaya cordata | reverse complement strand
TACGAGACCAAAATGTGGTTTGATTTTGATCTTTTCCAGTCGCACCATCTTCACTGATCACAACCCAGCTTCGACATAATGATACATCTTCCGTTGTATCAAAATTTTTTCCACGAATTCCTTTTGTTGCCATTATATACTTTTCAAAGGTGAAAAAAATTACAAAATAGATGAAACTGAATCTACTGAAGAGAATGAGAATTGTTGAAAGGGATGGAGAGATGTTGGAGTTGAAATAGAGTCTTTCTTGGACCCTATTTATAGCACTAATGAAGGCAACGGTAAAAAAACGGTCAAAAAAATATCCGTTGGAGTGAATGGACGGTCAAGATTGTATGTGAGAAAGAATGACGGTTGGGATTGAAACTCATTTAAAAAAAAAATTTATTGGGCGTGGGGCTTGCACCACGCCCACTACTGGGCGTGGGGCAAGCCCTACGCCCACTATAGGGCGTGGTGCTACCACCACGCCTGAATGGGGCGTGGAGATAGCCCCACGCCCCATGCAAACTTTTTAAAAAATAAAAATAAAAAAAAATTGAGACGTGGACTAACCTCTACGTTCCATGGGACGTACTTTCTGCTCCACGCCCCGTAAATCTTTCTCCAGACTCATTTGCAAAACGCTAATTTTAGCCTATCTGGGACTCTCGTAGGGGAAAATTCTTATTTTCTCCTACCCACTAATCAACTCAAATAAGGTAAAAAGGTATTTTAACATACCACTGTGGATGCTCTTACTGGTTATCTAAAAAAGGTAGTTTTAAATTTCTGGCTTTAAGTGAGTCACGTGAGTAGAGAGGGTATTTTCGTCAAGAAGGGAGCGTGTGACACACATGTGTGTATTCAAACAGAAAAATAACAGAAACTGTGAGTTTGAGGGGGCAAGCTAATTAGGGGATCTTTGAGGGGGGTAAGTTCAAATAGCCAATTATTCTGAGGGAGTAAGTTAAATTAACCCTTTAGAATTTAAATAGAAGAAAAAAAAAGAAGGAAAAGTACATTAAAAATACCTTTGTTTGGAGAAATTAGATCCAAATCATCATTTTCAAACTAAATATAAAAATAGCACCCTCTCCCAATTTTTGTCAAAAATCTTTCAAAAATACCCTTTTAGCTTTTTACTATCTGGACCTTTTATTCTTAAATCTAGACCCTTTATTCTTGAATCTAGACCTAATTCTAGTCCTACATGTGAGATCATTTTATCTAAAAAGTAATAGTATTTTGGGGTAAAATAAGGGGTGGGTACTATTTTGTATTTAGTTTAAAAATAGTGACTTGGGTGTAATTTCTCCAAACTAAAGTGTTTTTAATGTACTTTTCTCAAATAAATAAAATTTACTTATTTGTTTTTCAACAGTTAGAAATGAAAATCCTAAAGTTCAAAGGAAACATCATTGACAGAAACTATGAGTTGATTGTGTATCAAAAAAGAAAAACTATAAGTTAGACTAGGGGAGGTGAGGCGGGTTTCTAACCCACCAGACACTCTTTCACAATAGATTGTGTAGAAAATATTTTATATTTAAGTTCACTTCTAGAGCTGGTTTCAGTTCAGACCGCGTCTAGCTTGGATTTCATTCTGCATAAGTGATTCTGCATAAGTGTGCTAGTTTGAAATTACTTTTACAAATATTAAAGGAGGCTGTGATTGACATCTAAATATATGGGATAAGAGCTATATATTGTTTTTGGAAGCATATGAAGATACTATTGGAGCTATATATCCTTAGTTGGCCAAAACCCTATTGACCGAACTTAAACTTAATCCAAAACCTTCTACGTTCGTTCTCAACGATACAAAGTATATTAATAAATTCAAAAAAAAAAACTAATTTTAAAAAATAATTATATGTTTATGTTCACACTCTAGGGTTCGAACTTTTCTGATTTGTTTGACCCCTCAAGTGGTGAACATTTTATATTATTCACATCCTAGTAAGCGAACATCTGATTGTTCACACTGTCAAGAGCGAAATTCAAAAAACTTGAAACAAAGTTCAAAGATTGGTCTTATTACTAGAAAATGATCCGTTTGAGCTTCTTTGGGAGGAGAGTGGAACCAATATCCTCTCCAAAAGTATTTTTTGAGCACAACTCCTCAATTGATGGTTTACCTCAAAGAACTCATCATCTTTCATTCTCATGACCTCCGATGATCGGAAAATGATATTCGACGAGAGAGTGCCAAACAAAAATTAGAAATTTCTATAAATGGTAATTAATTAGGTTTCAAATTATATAACAAAATGTGAAACAATATTTTGTTTAATGAGCTTGACTAAATTTGGTAGCCCTTATCTATCTGTAAATTTTAAAAAGTCAACTTAAAAGACTAACTTTGACTATGTTTGACAGTTGCCTTTATCTCATATTTAGAAGTCAATAACAGCTAGGGGTGGGACTTGGGTCGGGTCAACCCGAACCCGACCCGGTATTTGGGCAAGCATGGGCAAAGGTTATTGGTCATTTGGGCAACTATGGATATTATTTTGCCAACCCAAAGTTGAATTTGGGCAAGCATGGGCATAAATAATTATCAATCTGGACAACCCGCCCTACCCGAGAAATATATATATATATATATATATATTGATAAATTTATAAAAAATTTAATTAATTTCTAACATGTGAAAAATATTTTGAAAGATAAAAATAGATAAATATATTAAATTACCAATATAGAGTGGATGTATTAAGACCAAAAAAAAATTTCTCTGTGTCTCATTTTATGTAAAGTCAAATTTTTTTTGTCACTTAATAAATAAAACTCAAAAGATTTTAAAATCATCTTTAATTTATTTATCACAACCGATTTTTGTAGGGCAAGTTTCAAATCGGAATGAATGAAGGAAATCAGGGTACTTATTGTATGTGGGTCAACCAAGGGGCATTACTAGAGGGACACCAGATTTTGACATCTAAGATTACATCTGCTTATTTTATTGATTGGAAACCAATCATAACAGTTGTTGAAAACATATTATTCCATTTCAACCCCTCATACCACTTTTAAAAAGCAGATGTAATCTTTTGGTGTCAAATTCTGATGTTATTCTAGCAAAACTCGTCAACCAAGATAGACTTAACAGACTATGCAACGTCAAGCATGAACTCACCAATCAACGAACCCAGGCTATTTTTGTGCGTGGGCCCACCGATTGTGAAGCCAAGATCTCAACTTGTACGCCACGTGGCAATCAATGGATACCAGTTCATTAATAAATCAGATTTTATTTTTTGGAAATTGATTGAAAGAGTTGACTAATGCCAGGTGTCACCATATTATCAAATGTGAAAGAATTCATAGCTTATCCAAATGAAATTGAGACGAACAAATGAAAATCAATATCGATTTTGTTTCTATATATATTTTTTCCCTCATTACTGCAACTATAATAAATTCTCCCAACCCCCAACACCCCACCAATTACTTAGCTGCCAGGCAACTGGGTTTGTGGCACGCGGTAGGTAGAAGAAGGATGATTTGCAAAATCTTTTTGAGAAATGCAAGCTACAAAAGAGTAGCATGGAAGAATTGTGGTCACCATAATTAATTTTGTATTTAATAAATTGGATTAATTAATTCTAGGGAATTTTGGCCAAAAACCCCTACTTGAAAAACGTTTTAGGATTTAGCCCAACAAACGTTTTCTTTTAGTCTAAGGCCCAAGGATAACTGACTGAAACCCTCTCGGAGAGGGTTTCACTGAAACCCTCTTCCTATAAATTACACACACTGAAACCCTCTGACTGAAACCCTCTTGGGCCTTAGACTAAAAGAAAACGTTTGTTGGGCTAAATCCTAAAACGTTTTCCCCTCTGACTGAAACCCTCTTGGGCCTTAGACTAAAAGAAAACGTTTGTTGGGCTAAATCCTAAAACCTTTTCCAAGTAGGGGTTTTTGGCCAAAATCCCCTTAATTCTATCCATATCTTAGAGGGGTACATTGTACTATAATACAATGTGTTACACCGTATCGTTATTGCACAATTTTAGTAAGTATCTAATTGGAATCCTTTGATGGTTAGGGTTTCCTAATTGGGTCCCAGTCTTCTCTCTATATAAATATATGAAGGCTAGGAGATCTATCATCCTAAGTGTTAGAGAGTAGAGGATTGAAGACTCGGTACTCTCAATAATTGAAGCGTTTCATCTTGGATTAATAGCGATGACAGGTATGCAATTTTGTTTACTTAATTTATTATTTTGTGTATTGATCGTGGGGCTCGATCTTGGCTTCCGCTCTATTTTACTAACATGTGGTATCAGAGCCACCCACAGATTAGTACATAAAATAAAGTTCGTTATGAATGAATTGTATAAACTTGCATCGGACTTTGATCTGGTGTTTATCACCACCGTAGTTAATCAGATTTGTCATTTATGATTTTCACTGGCATAGATCGATTTGCTAGAACCGTTATGATGTTCTCTGTGAATTGAATGTCTAAGCACCATTGTTTAGATTGATTGATTTTTTCTTTTATATATGGTGCAAAATATTAATATATTGATATCTTTAGGAATTGCATGCATGTTATGTTAACAAGCAATTTAGTTTGATTAGTATTGGTACGATGCATATCACTTTGGTGTTTACTAGTATATTATTTTATTAAAAGTAGTTACATTATTTTGTACTTCATTGTTCTACTGTTATTACAGTAGCACCAACTCCCTTTTTGACCGTGCTCGTAGGCTTGTAAGAACACCTTGCTTCTAGATAAAATATTCTATCTCTTTGAACCCTGTGATTAATTGTTACAAACTAGTTTCACCAACCATAGGTAAGAGCCTTATTCAATTCGGTTGTTGTACAAACCTTATGCCATTTCGATCATCAAATATCCTGTGACTATAAACTATTTGACCGGACCCTAAGGCCATCCACAGTGGTCACAGGGTAAAAGTCAAATTTGGCCTATTAAATTTGGCTTATATTTAAGAGTTGAACATCGGTGGGTTTTAAGGTTACTCTAAAAAAATTAATAAAAAACTAAATTAGGGACACAAACGGAATTTTAAAAAAAAATTATTTTCAAATGATGCCAGGCGGTGTCCCTGAGGGGCGCCTGGCATCAGACACCCTGGGGGTAGGGCGTCTGATGCCAGGCGGCCCCCAGAGACACTGCCTGGCATTTTGGAAAAAGATTTTTTTTTAAAATATCGAACGTGTCCTTTTTTATTTTTTTACTAATTTTTTTTCAGAAAATAAATTACGTTGTCTGATATCAGACGTCCACCCCCTGGGTCTTCTGGAGACGTTCCCCCTCCCGTCCGCCCAACATCAGACGCCTCGCCCCCCACCCGCCTAGCCAAAAATATGGAGATGCCAAATGCAGGTCGTCAAATTTGGCCTGGGAATCAGACTTGTAGGGTCCGTTTCCAAATTTGCATTGCTCCAATGTGCTACTCAATTTGCAGATTTGGCAATTTTTTTACACCACTGTGGAGGCCCTAATAACCTGATTGGAACTGATTTGTGATAATCTATAAAATAATTCTTTTTCGCCGCCGGTGGTTATTGTATTGTCTTCGGCAGGCAGAGCAGTCGACCTTTTGTTTCAGTCGTTGGAAGTTGAAGGCCCTTTTTGGCCAGTCTTGTGTGGTCGCCATCATTAGTTTTTCAAAGTTCCTAAAAATAGATTTGGGTAATTAGGGTTTTATGTTGGAGAAGAAGAAGACTCAACTGGTCAGAGTTGACCCAATACTTGAATAGGTCCGAACTGACTCGGGACTTATGTTTTGTTTGTTTCTGGAACAAGTTTAAGAAAAAAAAAATCATTTTTAATTTGATAAAAGTGATTTATCTGAAATGTTGTTTTCCCTTTGGGGCTGTTTGTTTTGTATATAGTAGGCTAAAACTAACTTTTCTTTGATTTAGCCACTATTTGACATCTAAATTGAAACAAAATTTAGTACCCCCAAGGTTTTCTGGCTTTCTTGATCCATATGTGAGGGTTTCAAACCCTAATATTGACCTATGCGATTATAGTGTGTTTTGTGCCAATTACTTTATGCAAATTGCAGTGACATATTTTGTTCATTTGGTTAGTTTATATTTGCATATGTATGACACTTTTTTATTAGATTCATTCAGGAAAATTGAATCACACGAAACAATCCTTTGCACAAGTACTATTGGAATTTGATTGATTGTTTAGTCACCAAAGTGGCACATTCATGAAAAATTACAATGGCATTTGGAGCAAGTAGGGACACTTTTTCCTCTACTAAGGTTGTAGGATTGTTTTGACATTTAATTGAGACAAACAATGATCAGGCCCAAAGGTGGGTTATTGAGATTGTTCAACCAAACGGATTAAGGTAGTTGATGGAAATAGTTTAATTGAAAATTTTATCACCCAAAGGTGTACTATTTGATATTGAATTATTTTCAGTTGGCTAGCCTTAAGGTGAAGAATGTTTCACCGGTGGGAGACTATTACATGTAATGATCTCGGCCCAAAGGAAGATCATTATATGTAAAATGTTGATGTTAGGTCCATGAGTTCACTCATGTCATATTTGTCGAATTTCGTGTCAAAGGTAAACTCAAGATGGTCAATGTAACTTGAGTTAGAGTTAGTGAGTCATTCGGTTCGTTGCGAAGCAAAGACTCCAAGAAGCTCAACTCACCACCGGAACTCATCTTAGGATGGTAAGTGACTTAGAAACTCAATATCATAGGTGGTTAGTTCATATTAGATCATATGAGAACCACCGGAACTCATCTTAGGATGGTAAGTGACTTAGAAACTCAATACCATAGGTGATTAGTTCATATTAGATCATATGAGAAACCACCGGAACTCATTTTAGGATGGTAAGTGACTTAGTAACTCAATACCATAGGTGGTTAGTTCATATTAGATCATATGAGAAAGTACGGAATGGCAAAAGATGTCAAAACCCCTTAAAACTAGTGTTTGAAAGAATGCTGTCAGAATACCACGGTTTTTCGGGAAACTGTGACCATTTGTACTGTGGCCAAAGGTTGGTTTCGAAACCAAGGAGGTTGGTTTCGAAACCAAAGTTGAAAAATGATGTCAGGAGGTTTTTGGTTTCGAAACCAACCATATTGGTTTCGAAACCAACCCTGAAAAATGCCAACAGATGGTTTTTGGTTTCGAAACTGACTTGTTGGTTTCGAAACCAAAGCTACAGAATGATGTTAGATGGTCTTTGGTTTCGAAACCAAACATATTGGTTTCGAAACCAAAGTTATGAAAATCATTCCAGGCCTTTTTTGGTTTCGAAACCAACCTTCTTGGTTTCGAAACCAACGCCCAGATATGTGCGATTTCAGCTGTTTCGTGAGCTGTAAAGTGATTCCTTTTCACTTTTTTGCACATTTCCTCTTAGCATATTTTAGGGGAATTATTGGTGCGTGGGGAACACCTCTAAATGGGATGAGGGATCAATGGAATGTCTCCTCATCTCCATTATTGTGTCTAGCTTTTGACCTAATACAACCTAGAGATTTCTGGGTTTGTGCTGGACATTTTGAGTTATAAATAGGGATTGAACCATCAATGTTTAATCAACCATTCACCCTATTTATCAACAAGTTCTTGGAGAGTTTCAACTCTAATTCTTTAGCTTCCAAGCTTGTTGTACATGCTTTAATCCTTCCCATTTTAACTCAAAACCTGAGTTTTGTTGCCGGTGGATTTCCGGTGGTTGAGCTTGAAGTTTCAAGCTTGTGGTGATATACTTGAGGAGTCAAGTATTGGTTCAAGGTGCGGGACTTGTGGAGTTCAAGTTGGAGACGCATCATCATCTACTAAGAGGCAAATTCGTGGATTTCGAATTTGTGGAAGAACTGTACACCGTAGCTGTTGGAGCGTAGAGGGAGTCGTAAATCGTGTCCATCGAGTGGTAAATCGGGTTGTAAGTTTTCAATAACTTTTAGTGGATTCTTGCTGGACTAGGTCCCGGGGTTTTTCCCAGTTTGGGTTTTCCTCGTTAACAAAATCTCTTGTGCATATTTTCATACTTGTTGTGAGATTGAAATATTCGATTCTTGTTCTTAATTCCGCATATTAAGAATCGAATAAGTCAATACTCTTGTTAGAGATTTTTGTTGTACTCTTATCACCTTAGTAATTTTTAATTAGGTGATAGTGTGATCCTTAACCATAGTCACATTGACATACGGTTAAATTCATTAACCGTAGGGCGAATTTAGACTTTCAATTGGTATCAGAGCAGGTTCACTTGCTGGGTTTAACAACCTAAGTGTGATCCTTGTTGTGACTTATGGAATCACAAAGAGAGGGTAGTGCAGTAAATTTACCTCCATTATTCAATGGAAATAACTATCCTTTTTGGAAAGCTAGGATGAGAGCTTTCTTAAAGTCTATAGACCAAAGAGTTTGGAGAACTATTGAGGTTGCTTGGTCTCCACCTACTATGATTGTAGGACCTAGAGACAATTCTAGAGTAGTTCCTAAACCAGAAGATCAATGGGATGCCATAGATAGTGAAGCTGCTACTAGAAATAGCAAGGCTCTCAATGCCATTTTTGCTGCTGTAACGGCTGACGAATTTCGTCGCATATCTAATTGTGAAGTAGCAAAAGAGGCATGGGACATTTTAATGGTAACCCATGAAGGTACTAGAACTGTAAAAATAGCAAAGCTTCAAATGTTAACCACCCAATTTGAAACCATCAAAATGGATGACAATGAATCTTTTGATGAATTCTATGCTAAATTAAATGAAATTGTCAACAATTCTTTTGCTTTGGGTGAATCTATTTCTAACTCTAAGATAGTACGTAAGGTTTTGAGGTCTCTTCCGGAGAGATTTCAAGCCAAGGTTACGGCTATCGAAGAGAGTAAAGATATTGATGCTATTCTTCCTGAAGAACTTGCAGGTAACTTAAAAACCTTTGAATCCAGTTTGCATCATTCAAGGACTTCAAAGGATATAGCTTTTGCAGCATCAAAGAATGTCACCTATACTGATTCAGAAGACGAGGATGATCATGGTGATAATAAGGATCTTGAGTTTCTTTTCGAAAATTTTATAGAGTTTCTTAAAGTCGAGAAAAGAAAAATTCTGAAACATGGGATTTCATCCTCAAGTAAGAGTAAGTCATTAAGTAAGGATAAAGCTCATAAGAAAAATAACAACTCTAGTGATATTCAATGTTTTAAATGCCATGGTTTTGGACACTTTTCCAATGAATGTCCCAACAAAAAGTCCAAAAGCAGGAAAAAGAGGATGGTCACTTGGGATGATTCAGTAAGTTCAAGTGACAATGAAGATAAAGCAAACTATGTGGCTTTTACCACTTCCTTGGAATCTTCTTGTGTCCACTCAGAAGATGAAATAAGTATGGAATCAGAAGATCTTCATACTGATCATATTGGAGACAAAGAAGAAACCACTAAGGCTTTTATTACCTTTGTGGAATCTTCTTATGATCTCCTTGAAGATTTATATACTGATTTTGAAGATCTTCAGGCTACTAAAGGAAGTAGTAAAGAGAACATTGAACTAATGGCTATGGCTGCATCTGTTGATCATGAAAAAGATATACAAGCTGAATCTAATGATCTTCGAAGTGATAGCGAGGATGATGTTGATCCTACAGAGTTGTTCTCAAGAATTCTTGAAAATAGTAAGAGCTTGTCAAAGGCAAACAAGGAGCTCAAACTAGAGAATTCAAGTCTTATGACTGAGAAGAATGATCTCACTCTTCAAGTGGAAGAAGCCTCTAAGAGGAAGGCAGAGGACAAAGAGATTCTTGAAGGAAAAGATAAAGAAATCAAATTCCTCAAGAATGAGCTGGTGGTGACTAATGAGAGAGTCACATCACTTCTTGAAGAGATACAAAAAATGAAGGATGAGCTAAAAGAGTCTAAAGAGATGCTCATAAAGTTCAATCATGGGTCGAATAACCTTGTCTCTATGTTGAAAGGATCGAAGAATTCGAGTGACAAGAAGGGACTCGGCTTTGATCCAAGTAAGGTTGCTAGCACCTCAACGTCGACGACCTTTGTGAAAGCTAAGACTCATCCTCCTCCTCCACAAAAGAGAGCAGTTAAGCAAGTTGACCAACAAGCTCCAAAGCAAGTTGTCAAGCAACATATCCCAAAGCAAGCTATAAAACCACAAGGTAAGCCTAAAGTTTCTAACATTAATAATGTGTGTTCTTATTGTGGTTATAAGGGACATTTGCAGAACAAATGTAGATTCTTTTTAGAAGATTGCAAAAAGTCTCATAATGTCAATCAAGATCTTTTAAAAAGAATCAAATCATTGAGTGACAAGGCTCAAGCATTGACTGGAGATATTGGAAAGCTTGACAACAACAAACAAGGTATGTATTCCTTTGGATCAAAATCTTATTCAAAGAAAAGGAAGAGAAACAAGACCAAAAAGGTTGTGCTTGAGACAACCAAACCTACTCATGTGGACTTAAATCAAATGAAGACATTTAAGAAATTCAAGGCCATATGGGTAAGAAAAAGTGATTTGGCATGTCTTGAAACTCTCACTACATACAATACTGGTAAGTCATCTAAGTACTTATTGGTTAGTGGTAGTGGTCGTACCATTACTTGATTGTTGATATTCTCACTCCTTCCCTTGTTTTGATTGCATATATAGTTGGGGTAGTTGAGTGAGTGTTCTACTAGTTTGCATTTTAGTTGATTGTTATGCATTCTAGTGTTTGTTGTATGTACTTGTAGATAAGTTCTTATTGCATTTGAACATGACATTTCATCTACTAAGTATCATACTTTACAGCATGCCCATTTATTGTCAAATCATTTTTGGGACATGTGTGTATATTTTTTTGTTTGTCATCTTGTTTCTTTGTCAATACTGAATGAAGTGTATAAACCTTTGTTATTGATTGAGAAACAAGCTACTACACAAGTAGTGAATATTGATGGTCAACCACATCAAGCAGAATTTTTTTCTGTAGGTTTGTATTCTCACTTTTCCCCTGTTTTGCATTGCATATTATTTTTGGGTTGAAAAATGAGTTTTGAAGATTAGTTTGCTTTCACAAATTGCATTCTAATACATGTATGTTTTAAGTGTTCTTCTTGTTGTTATTGGCTATCTTTTATAGAATACTTGAACATATAAGAGATTTCACAAATCTGAATTACTTTATTTTATTTTGATATAGCTTGTGAATCTCTTCTCTAAATCCATATACTCTCTTGACTGATCTATAAATCTTGTGCACATAAGAGCCTCTTGAGTAAGTGTGATTTTATCCTAGTTGAATCATTGGATGGGTTAAAATAAAGCTTATGATTCATTAATGGACTGAACTAGCTGGTTGGACTATCTCTCACTAGGATATTGTGTTTTGATGAAGTGCTGAAAAATATTGTTATATCTTGTTATGAAACATCACCAAAACAGTAAGCTCTCGTAAAAGATCTTGAGCTTGGTGAAACACCAAAAGAGTGAGTTCTCGTAAAAAAAAATGTTGAACTCGGTGTTTGAACATCAAAAAGAGTGAGATCCCGCAAAAAGATTGGGAACTCGATGTTCTTTATTCTTCATCTTGACCTCATAGTGACCCACTTGGTTCCAATACGGGTACTTTCTTGGTTGTGTCTCCTCGGATAAGAGTCGCTTGCAAGTTTAGGGAAAATATTGGTAACAAGTTGGTGATCTATGTCTCATGCTCTTGAGTTCCTCAAGTTTCATTCAAACTCAAACATGAAGGTCATTAATAGGTAACAATGTGAGATAGTTCTTTCATGCTAGGTAAGGTTCAGATTTGAAGAAATTGGTAATATGGATAACCTTATCTTATTTTCCTTTTAGGATGGTCTCACATAATGATATTGTTCTCTCAACACACACACACCATAATCAGAATATTGAGTGTTGTGATTTTCATGATTGAGAACTTGCTTGGCTATATTTGAATAAATTTTTGCAATTTCATGATTAAGAAATTTTTAATTGTGATTGTGTATTATATTATTGATAGCCTTGACAACATGATTTGGACACAACAAAACTTTTCTACTTGCATACATTGATAGCATAGATTTGTTGTGTGTTGATGCATGTTGAACCGGATTAGTTTTAAGATTCAAATCTTTCTCATGATCTGGTTGAGGGGGAGCTTGCATGTTTTGTTTATTTGCATATATTTGTGCATGCTTGCTCATTATTTGCATTAAGCTAATATTTGAAAAAATCCAAAAATTTGCATTTTCTCCATTGGTTTTCAAAACCAGGATACATTCACACACTTTGGTTTTATTTCTTATCTTAGCTCTGATACACCTTGTAACTAGCTTTGATAAATTTTATAGTGTGTGACATGTTCTTACTTGCCTTCCACCATACTTTCTTATTGTCTATCTAACTATCTACTTGGTTGAAAATTAGTTAGATATTTATTCTTATGGTTGGTTGGTTTGTATTTGTGTTTCCATACATTGTCTTTCTCAGTTTCTCCTTGTACTTTTGTTGTCTTCTATCCTTTGTCTATTTGTGACAAAAAGGGGGAGAATTATGTGTTCTTGACTTTGCAAGGGGAGTACTATGTGATACGAGTTTTATCACATAGGGGGAGAGATTCTTGTAGCACTTATCAAGGGGGAGTGTAAGCATATTCATTATTTATATTCATGACTTCCATGGTACCTTGATGTGTCTTGTGGACATGTGCAGGAAACAAGTTAAAGACAACCCATAGAGTTTAATGTCTCTATTTGTTTGGGGGAGTTTTGTCTTTTATCTCTCATTGAACCTTATGAATGGGTGTTGAATGGGTTTTGTCACGAAATTGACAAAGGGGGAGATTGTAAGGTCCATAAGTTCCCTCATGGATTTTGTCAATTTGCGTGTCAAATCAAACTCAATATAGCCAATGAGAGTTTGCAAGTTGTCTCTACATTTTTAACCAATGAAGACTTATAGTGAAGGAGAGAAGACTTGTGCAAAGCTCAACTCACCACCATTGGAAGATATCTTAAGATGGGAGAAGCTTTGACAAAGGGGGAGAGATATTATCTCTACCTTCATTAAATGCTCTAAACATTCTTCAAGGTATGTATTTAGTATTTTATAAGATTCCTTGACTTGTTTTGTGAGCATGTGCAGGAAACAGGTTGTTTTATACAATCCGTGTTTTAAGTTCTATTGAGTCATGTGTAAGAAAATACGAGTTGTAATGGGGAAGGTTCTTTATACTATTTTCTTATGTATGGCTTTGTCACGAAAATGACAAAGGGGGAGATTGTTAGGTCCATGAGTTCACTCATGTCATATTTGTCGAATTTCGTGTCAAAGGTAAACTCAAGATGGTCAATGTAACTTGAGTTAGAGTTAGTGAGTCATTCGGTTCGTTGCGAAGCAAAGACTCCAAGAAGCTCAACTCACCACCGGAACTCATCTTAGGATGGTAAGTGACTTAGAAACTCAATATCATAGGTGGTTAGTTCATATTAGATCATATGAGAACCACCGGAACTCATCTTAGGATGGTAAGTGACTTAGAAACTCAATACCATAGGTGATTAGTTCATATTAGATCATATGAGAAACCACCGGAACTCATTTTAGGATGGTAAGTGACTTAGTAACTCAATACCATAGGTGGTTAGTTCATATTAGATCATATGAGAAAGTACGGAATGGCAAAAGATGTCAAAACCCCTTAAAACTAGTGTTTGAAAGAATGCTGTCAGAATACCACGGTTTTTCGGGAAACTGTGACCATTTGTACTGTGGCCAAAGGTTGGTTTCGAAACCAAGGAGGTTGGTTTCGAAACCAAAGTTGAAAAATGATGTCAGGAGGTTTTTGGTTTCGAAACCAACCATATTGGTTTCGAAACCAACCCTGAAAAATGCCAACAGATGGTTTTTGGTTTCGAAACTGACTTGTTGGTTTCGAAACCAAAGCTACAGAATGATGTTAGATGGTCTTTGGTTTCGAAACCAAACATATTGGTTTCGAAACCAAAGTTATGAAAATCATTCCAGGCCTTTTTTGGTTTCGAAACCAACCTTCTTGGTTTCGAAACCAACGCCCAGATATGTGCGATTTCAGCTGTTTCGTGAGCTGTAAAGTGATTCCTTTTCACTTTTTTGCACATTTCCTCTTAAGCATGTTTTAGGGAAATTATTGGTGCGTGGGGAACACCTCTAAATGGGATGAGGGATCAATGGAATGTCTCCTCATCTCCATTATTGTGTCTAGCTTTTGACCTAATACAACCTAGAGATTTCTGGGTTTGTGCTGGACATTTTGAGTTATAAATAGGGATTGAACCATCAATGTTTAATCAACCATTCACCCTATTTATCAACAAGTTCTTGGAGAGTTTCAACTCTAATTCTTTAGCTTCCAAGCTTGTTGTACATGCTTTAATCCTTCCCATTTTAACTCAAAACCTGAGTTTTGTTGCCGGTGGATTTCCGGTGGTTGAGCTTGAAGTTTCAAGCTTGTGGTGATATACTTGAGGAGTCAAGTATTGGTTCAAGGTGCGGGACTTGTGGAGTTCAAGTTGGAGACGCATCATCATCTACTAAGAGGCAAATTCGTGGATTTCGAATTTGTGGAAGAACTGTACACCGTAGCTGTTGGAGCGTAGAGGGAGTCGTAAATCGTGTCCATCGAGTGGTAAATCGGGTTGTAAGTTTTCAATAACTTTTAGTGGATTCTTGCTGGACTAGGTCCCGGGGTTTTTCCCAGTTTGGGTTTTCCTCGTTAACAAAATCTCTTGTGCATATTTTCATACTTGTTGTGAGATTGAAATATTCGATTCTTGTTCTTAATTCCGCATATTAAGAATCGAATAAGTCAATACTCTTGTTAGAGATTTTTGTTGTACTCTTATCACCTTAGTAATTTTTAATTAGGTGATAGTGTGATCCTTAACCATAGTCACATTGACATACGGTTAAATTCATTAACCGTAGGGCGAATTTAGACTTTCAGTTGATCTCATTTAGGGTTGATTTATTTGAGGCACTTTTGATCAACTCTGGAAAGTTTAATTATTATCTCCAATAATTAAACTGTTATGATGTGGCATTATGTATGTGGTAATAAATATTGTTTATAATCATTATTAACAACATATGATTCATTGGCTAATGTGAATATCCTAAGAGGATTTTTAATATCTCGGATAGGAAAGAAAATGTTGCATAGTTTTAACAAAAATACTGGCCAGCACTCTATTGAC
The DNA here is from genome assembly GCA_002174775.1 of Macleaya cordata. Taxonomy (NCBI): domain Eukaryota; kingdom Viridiplantae; phylum Streptophyta; class Magnoliopsida; order Ranunculales; family Papaveraceae; genus Macleaya; species Macleaya cordata. The sequence continues at coordinate 143,743 of MVGT01001925.1, read as the reverse complement.
TCAATTAGTAACCATATAGTATAATGGCCTTGGTGGTGTGTGATAGCACATTACGAGAATGTCTGACTTTACAAGTCAACTCAGCAATCTAGATATTGAGGCAAATAAATATCTTCTGATCTACTTCATTATAACCTTTCTTCCTACGCAATTTTGATGTTTTCGAGACTACATATAATGCGCAGAAAGATAAGTGAAAACTCTTAGAATTGACTAGCTTTTGTGCCTAAGAGGAGGAGCTAATCCAACCAGATAAACCTAAAGGAGCACATTTTGTGGATTAGAAATCATTCAGGCATAACAAGTTCAAGAAGTCCAAGATACAGTTTTAAGAAGACTGAAAACTTTGCAACTAATCAAATACAACCAGCGAAGAAAATGAGGGTGACATGTTTCTTTTGTCACAAACGAAGCCACTTGAAAAGAAGTAATCTTTAAATTTTTGCTTGGCTAGAAAAGCAAGGTAACACCTATTGTCTAGTGAATTTAGAGTTTTATTTAGTCATTATCCCTCCAATGGTTGGTAGATAGTTTTTGAAGCCACGATTCATACTTAAAATATAGAGGGATTCATTGGGAAATTAGAACTCAGTAAGAACCAAAGAGTATTGAGTTAAGTACCTATGCATAAGTTGTTTGGCTTTGTTCATATAGTTTTATACTGCCATTTGGATCATGATTTAGAAGCCATCTCTTTATGTTCCTTCAACATCTTAGAGTTTATTTTTGTACTAGATCTGCTGAATTTTTAATTCAGATTTTATTTTTAAATGGAAAAGTTGGTTTAGTTTATGATTCTTAAGATTGTTGAAACTATTTTCATCAGTTGACCTTTATCTTCTAAATCTTAATAAGTCATTTCTCAATGCCTTTTATCCCCTAATGTAAGCTTCAAATTAACGTGGTCGTATTAATGACGATTCTTATATGCTATGGCATAGATCATTTATGCCATATTTCTAGAGCCAAACTAGAAAGGTTGATCAAAGAGGGTGTCCTAAATTCATTAGATTTTTCAGACTATGGTGTCTGCATTGAATGTTGAAAAAGAAAGTTAGCCAAATCTAGAATAAGTGCTACTAGAAGTAATGAGTTTTACAACTTATACATACAAAACTATGTGGCCCGTTTCAAACTCCTACTTCAAGTTGGTAAAGATTTTTCATCACATTAGTTGATAAATTTTCTCGCTATGGTTATGTGTATTTGATTGGAGAGAAAGCAGAGACACTGGATATTATTAAAGTCTATAAGACTAAAGTTAAGCACTAGCTTGACAAGAAAAACTTAAAGGACTATGTTTTGATCGTGGTGGTGAAAACTACGAAAGACACGATCAAACAAGTCGTAATCCAGAGCCATTTGCTAAATATCTACAAAAAATACGGTATAGTTGCATAATACATTATGCCAGGTACACCTGAGCAGAATAGTTTGCTAAAAGGAAAAACTGCACTCTTATGGATAAGCTAAGGAATATGATGAGTAATTCATCATTTTTAAAAACGTTGTGGGGTGAAGCCTTGAAGATTGTAAGTTAGATCCTAAACTGAGTGCTTTCAAGACAATCTCGAGAACTCTTTTCGAGTTATAGACACATAGAAAGCCTAATAAGCCACTTATGTGTCTGGGGATGGCAGTGGAAAAAAGGTTATACAATCTACAATAAACAGAGCTTGATCCTAGGATAGTGAACTGTTATCTAGAAAGGTCAAAAAGTTATAATTTTACTGTCCATCAAATAATACTAGAATTATTGAGACTCTAAATGCTATTTTTATTAAGGATGGTCAGAACAGTGGGAGTATAGAGCCCAAACACTTGGTATTTGAGGATATCTGAATTTTAGTTCATAATTCAAAGGATGATATAATCATATCATTGGATACCATATAAGATGTGATTTGATCATAAGGAGCCTGAAGAACATATAACCTCACATGAAATAAGTCCCAATTAAACTAGAGTTAATATGCCATTATATAGATCATAGATAGTATTGCTGCTCTAAAATAGTCAGAAGCCATGAAGGAAGAGTTTAACTCTATGGATAAGGATAATGTCTGGAATCTAGTTGACTTACAGTAAGAGTCAAATCCACTATGTTTGCAAATGAGTATACAAAATCAAATTTGACTCAAATAGTAAAGTTGAAAGATTTAAAGCTAGACTTATTACTATAGATTATACTTAACAAAGGGTTTCGACTACGGGGACATAAGGAAAGGCTCATTGAGAGGTGCCATGGCATTTGAGGCTCATTTTGATCTAGATTGTATCAGATGGATATGAAGTTTGCATTCTGACTTCTAGACTCCAATGACGTTTTGTATGGCACAGCCAGAAAGTTTTGAAATTGAGGGCAAGGAACATTTAGTTTACAAACTTCAGAGATCCATTTATGGTTTAAAACAGGCATCTAGACAATGGTATTTAAAATTTGATGAGATAATTATTCATATAATTTTAAATAAAATATTTGTTGATGAGTGCATTTATCTGAAGATAAGTGGGAGTAAATTTATTCTTTTGGTAATGTAGGTCGATAACTTTTTACTTGTTAGTAGTGACATTAACTTATTACACGAGACTAAACATTTTCTATCTCAAAATTTTTGAGATAAAGGATTTAGGTGTAGCCTATTAGCATTAAGATTCACCCAGATAGATCTCGTGGGATTCTTGATCGAATTGTCACAATGAACCTACTCAGATAAATATTTACAAAACCTAACATACAATATTGTAAAGATCCTTAGTACACCTGTATTAAGGAAAATAGCTTTAAAATTTTAGTGTCCGAGAAATGACCTAGAGCAAAATGAAGGTTACCCTTTTGCATTTAGCAATAGGAGTCATATGTATGCTCAGGTTTGTACATAGCCAAGTATAGCATTTGCTGTCAGAATGCTAAGGAGATACCAATAATGATTAAAGTATAGACTATTAAAAGGCGGCAAAAAATTATTAAGTATCTGCAAAAGATAAGAACCATATTTTTACATACAAAATGATCGACAGACTTGAAATAATGTGTTATACTGGGCCTGAAATTACTGGTATTCAGGGTATAGTAAAATTCACTTCAAGTTTTTCCTTAGTTAAATGAACCATTTCATGGAAGACTGTCAAATAGATATTAATAGTTTCCCCCACGATGGTAGTAGAGTTTTTACCATGTTATGAAGCCACATCTAATGTATTATGTTTACAGAATTTCATCTTAGGCCTTCAGGTTATGGAATTTATTTTCAAACCATTGATGATTTTTTTGTGAACAAACTCTGCTACATTTATGTACTTAAGAACAACAAGGGTCCTAAAAGTCTAAGTATATGGACATTAATACCTTGTTGTGAAGGAGGGGATTAAGAACCAGCGATGTCATTTGAGCACATTGGTACACAACAAATAATTGTTGATCCTATAACTAAGGGGTTACCGCATATACTGTACAACGAATATGTTACTCGCATGCATCTCGTTGACTGTTATGATTCCCTAAGTTAGTGGGAGGTTGTATTTGGCTCAGTTATTGACATTTATATTTTGTGATCACATTCATCTATTTAATCCTCTCATCTTTCTGTTTCCATATTTGTGCACGTGTGTATGGAAATAAGATAATATTGTGTTCTCTATTGAGACACAGTGTGTTTCAAGTAAACACAATTAGACCATTTGTTTGCATAGGAGTAGCTATCCTAATGCAGTTTTAAATTGTGTCTATGGAGTAGAGTGTACTAACATTGTAACCATAGAACGGTCATATGTTTATCTAAGATATAATGACTTTCATGATTCGATATTAGTGGATTCGAAGGGACTCCATATTGGTTGATACAAGTGAATTCTCAGGATATGGATAATTTGTTTTTCAAATGAGTACGCACTCGAAGGTCGTTTAAAATTTGTTAATCCGGAATAGTCTTTTCAAAATATTTTTCAAATAAAATCATTATTGTTAACCAAGTGGGAGAATGTAAGAATTGTGGTCACAATAATTAATTTTGTATTTAATAAACTGGATTAATTCTATCCATATCTTAGAGGGGTACATTGTACTATAATACAATGTGTTACACCGTATCATTATTGCACAATTTTAGTAAGTATCTAATTGGAATCCCTTGATGGTTAGGGTTTCCTAATTAGAAACAGTTTCTATGTTGGGTCCTAGTCCTCTCTCTATATAAACATATGAAGGATAGGAGATCCATCATCCTAAGTGTTAGAGAGTAGAGGATTAAAGACTCAGTACTCTCAACAATTGAAGCGTTTCATCTTGGATTAATAGCGATGACAGGTATGCAATTTTGTTTGCTTAATTTATTATTTTGTGTATTGATCGTGGGGCTCGATCTTGGCTTCCGCTCTATTTTGCTCACATAGCAATCCAGACTCCAGACCTAATCAAATAAAACTTGTGTTAACCATGATGCTAATCTCACCTTGATACGCTTTGTCGTATTAATGAGATTTTCATTCCCAAGGTTAAGAGTCTGGTTTCTTCTTCTCGGATTCTGCTTGATTTGGATTGTCTTCCTAAGCCGGTTAAGTCTAATTTTTTTTTAATTTTTCTTTGGTCTAAGCCGCTAAGGGGTGTTCTATGCTTAAATGTTGATGGTGCTTGTGATTTTGATAATCTCTATGCTGGTGGGGGTGTTATAAGGAATCATGCGAGTCATTTGATTGCTGCTTTTTATCGCTTTTATGGTTAAGTAACTGTCAATATGGCAGAGCCTAGAGCTCTTGTAGATGGATTGATGTTGGGAATCGATTATGCCTATTAAAAAATGCAGCGAAAAAATTAAGGTTTAAAAACTTTAATCGATTCCTAATAGAACGTCCAACTGTTAATGGGATCTGAATAGAAAAAGATGAAAATCATACCTTTGACGCATGTATTGTAACTCCAAAACATGGTTGTTAGCTAATGATGATCCCACGAACAGATCTACCGGATCGAATCGTTAGGTTTGTGCTCCAATTGATGAGAAATATGCGCACTACTTAACCGAGGAACTAGGATTTCTTGTCTCTCAACTTTAAAATAATTAGAACACACACAAAATAGGGAGGGGAGAGAAAGTGACATTTTTCTCTATGGTTGGGCTAGAGAAAAATGCCCCTCTCTCTGTCCCTAATCCCTATCCTATGCTAAGTCTAATTTGGTCTAAGTGGATCCCACACTTTTAGGCTTTTAAATATTTAAAATTCTAACTTTAGTGTCTCACACAAAATAGAATTTCTAAATATTTTAATTACAAATAACTCCACCAAAGCCTCCATAAAGTGTGGATATTTAAAAGGAACCCTTCCACTGTTATTACCGCAATTAAGTCCCTCTACTATTTTCTGACGTTCATAAATATCATTTGCTTTATATTTATTTACTTGTCAGTGCCTAGGGTGAATTTACATATTTTGACCCTAACCATCACCCATGCAATAGTTCCTAATGATCTAATAAATCTCCCAAATAATTTAAGAGACCACTGGCCAGTCGAGATCATCAGAACTTACAAAGTGATTCAGGTGAATGTCATTTCATGTGGACTCCTTATTGAATTAACTTATTCCTACTATGGAATAAATGACCATCCATCTTACTCAGAATATTGGATTACGTTTTCGTTTCTAACCTTACTGATTAGCAAAACAAAACGGTCACTACTCTCATGTAAGTTATATGTTAATTCTCAGAATTAAGGACCAATTACTATAACATTAATTTTGATGATTATTATTATTAACTGACATTAAATAATAATAATCATCCTTTGACCTATTCAATGTAATTTAATTACATCAACACATTGGACTAGGAGTCAACACTCCTGTGATGGAGATACATCACATTATAATATATAATCATCATTTGTGTTATAGTCTTATAATAGACTACAAACCAATATTAATGAATTAAACCTCTCCTTGTATGAACATACTTCATACAATTAATTCATTTTGTTATATTATACTCACTATATATGCATGTTAAACAGAATTAATAAACTATTTATCAAACTTATAAATGTCGTAAACATTATTTTTAGGGCATAACCCCAACAATTGAAATTTTGTGTTGATATGCAGGTGGATTCGGTTCTCATTCAGACTGACTCTCGGTTGGTTCATGGATGGTTCTTAGATTTGCTCTTTATTCCTTGGTCTCTACGGTATTGGTGGGTGGAGATTACTCAGTATAAATATTTGATAGATGCTCGTATCTCCCTCTATGGAGGTTCTCTTAAAAAAAATATCATCTTGATAGAATACGTACATGACAAGCCATCCAAACATATAAGCCGATACACACTACCTAATTAAGGAGTCCAAGTCTAAAATGACTTGTATTCTTGGTCTCCAAGTTTATATTGTAGTTTTTTTTTTGTTTAAGTTAGACAAAAATTGCAAGTCTGAACTTGCAATTTTAAAAAATTCTATATCTGAATGAGTTTGTCGGAGAAGAAGAAGAAATCTACCGTAGAGGAGTTCGTCGACCGCCGGAGGAGGAATGATGACGCCGACCATTAGGGTTTTTAGATATGGAATATATTTGGAATAAAATATTTTAAAATGTTAGTATTGTCTTTTTAAAAACTAAGGACTAAATTCACAAATGTGTTTTTATCCCTTGGATTAAAAACATAAGGGTTATAAAAAGTGGGACTAAAATCCCAAAACCCTTTCTTCTTTTTTTTTATAAAGGCAAAACTAAAGAATTGCATACATTACGAACGTAACATACTATTTTTTTTTAAATAACATTATATTTATATTTACACTTCGTTTACTCATGTTTCACATGAAGATGATTTAAAGATTAATTCCTTTTTTAGATTCAAAATCTTGTGAATGCCCCATTTCGACTTATGGATATCTCGACTTTCTGTGGGTGACGAATCTATACTATTATATAATGTAAATATTTTGAGTTGTAGTTAAGCTTTTTGTTGGAACCAAAAATAAGAGAGAATCAAAACCCTACACGTGGTAGGATAGGTCGGTCAGGCCAGCTTAGCTCATCAAGTAAGTTCATTAACTCAACTCACTAGCTTAGCTCACCTGCTTACCTAGCTCACCTCAGCTCAGTTAAGTCTAACTAAGTGAAACTGAGTATACCCTCGTATGCACGTACGACAGCATGACTTAGTTGTTTCGAAGGATTCAGGATTTGATCTGTGTAGTAACAGATAGCTCTGCTGACCAGTTTCAGATCAGGTGTCTCAGATATCTTGCATCTGAATCGTAACCTAAATGAGATACCTACGAGGTAAAGGTAACTGATCTCTACTACTGTTTCTGTACTTGAACTCAAACTAACTTGATCGTTGGAGTGCTAACCTATAGGTGCGCAGGTCTTCTCAGAGAGGTTGAAGGAAGTTCATCATCAAAGCAGAAGAGTTCTTGGATGGATCGATCTCAACTATTCCATCATTTTTTTGGGTTAGAAACTCACCCAAAAAAATGAAGAAAGAAGAGGGGGAAGTATGGAGTTGATCTCTCCTTCCTCCCTTCCTTCTTCTTCTTCCTTATTCTTCTTCTTCTTCTTTTTCCTTCTTCTTCCTATGCTACTGTTGTTTCTTCTCCTTGCTAGTTTAGAGGGGTATATTTTAGTCATGAATAGCCTATGCGAGATGCACATATACCTTTAGATGAAAAAATTACGAAAACTGTGAGTTTAAGGGGGGTAAGTTAATTACGGGATCTTTGAGGGGGTAAGTTCAAATGGCGAATAATTCTAAAGGGGTAAGTTAAATTAATCCTAAAAATATTATACTTTCAAATGGTTTTCATGCATAAAATATCATTATTTTTGGGTTGTAAAATCATGAGAATATGTTGGAAGTTATATGTAAATAAAGTGCAAGATGTGAGGTTTAAAAATAAACCTTTGTCTATGTGACACCTTGTCTATGTGACCTAGTCTATGTGACACCATAAAATATTAATCGTCAGTTGTCTATGTGGTCTTGCCTATGTAGTTCTCCAATAAGAGGTATATCTGGATTCATCAAAAAAACAGTGGATGGTTTTCAGAACAATCCTGACGAAAAAGTAGAAAGATTATTGTTATGTGAGAATGAGAAGAGGCAAGAGAGCATAAAATAATATATGATATCTATTATAGAAATATTATACTTATATATATTTTTTTGTTATTGAGAGTTATGGTTTTGAAAATAAAACTTATTTTCTGTGACTAACACCAAAGTTTCAAAAGTTATTTTCGAAAAATATGTTTTTAAGAGAACAACCCTAAGTGGTTGGTTATGTTTTGAAAAGAGAAAATGTGAGGAGGTTTTCATAACAAAAGCATTATGAAAAAGAGATGAATAGTTTTGAGTTGCATATGGAAGGGTTTTTGGCAAAAAGCTTGAGAGTTTTTCGAAAAAGGGTGTTAGTCAACATTAACCAATTATTTTTTGTTATACCTACTGAGCATCACTCACCCGACATTTTTACCCCCCACAGGAATCAAGAAGAACCGAAGTAGAGCTTAGAGTTTCGAGAAAGGAGTAACCGAAGAGTTATATGTTTTCGAGCATTTGAAAAGAAGAGGATAGTTGATTAATCACATGGGAATGGGATATTGTTGGTTTAATTGTTTGATCTGATTATATGTTTTGATGGATTGATTAGTTTTGTTTGCTTCTAGTTCATCTTATGATACAGGGAATGATTTAAGACATGGTGACATATGAATGAGTTTACTTGAAGTTTAATTAATATCTTGAGTTGTGTTTATGCAAATGAGCTTTCTATTATATTTTCATTAGACTCTGATAATCATACCTTGTGAATTTTGTTTAATTCCGAAACTAGGAAGTTAACTTTTCACTTACCCAAAGTAGGACCTAGTGTGCTAGAAAACCCAGAACTCCTATACATGGTCTGAATTGAACATGATTTCTGTATAAAACCGTAGAGAACTAGCTTTTGATTAAAACATAGGAGTTTTAAATTTTTCTATCTAGTTTTTAAAAAATCTGACTTTACTGAATTTTGTATTTTAGTTTGGAAGAAAAGGCCTATTTTCTACAACTGATGCAGACTTCCGACAGCAATGATTTTTAGAAGTTTTGTTTAGTTCTTGGTTTGTTTTCTAAAACTTTGAGGTCAATGGATGTTTTCAAACTAAAGTAGGTTATTATAAAGACCTTATACCTATTACCCAATGGTTTTACATAGTCTTCAATTCGTTACTTTTTCTTTCACCCATTGACGTTTCGAGGCTTGTGTCATGTATTTGACTCAAAAATAGATTGACTCATAGATCCCAGGGTATTATTTGTTTCTATACCTCATTTGTTATTATACAGGTAAGTGCACAGGTGCTAGGTTTCTCTCTAGCCTTACAAACTCAACAGAAGAATCTGAAGGGCTAACCTTGTTAGAGGCTATCCATTGGGTTGTATCAAAAAATCATCGTCAAGTAATTTTTAAAGGTGACTCACAGGTAATCACCAAGTATCTCACAGGTGGCCATGGAACGTTGGAATAGATTGGAGGACCAGGAATTTGTTAGATGATGCTAAAGGACTGCTAAATCTCTTCAAAATTTTGGGTTTGTTTATGTAAATTTGCCAATAGGTGTGCTAATAAGGTTGCCAACATTCTATCCAGAAAAGCTAGAGTGCATGTTGTGGACGTTGCTTGGTTTGATCAGGCCCTGCCCCCTCCTTTTTGTTTGAATGCTTAATTTCTGATTCCATTTATGTAACAGGGGCTCTGGCCTAGTGTGTTTTTATATATAGTTCAGTTTACCAAAAAAAAAGAAGAATATCCAATGTTTACGATACATATTTTGCGGCCCACATCGAGATGATTGAAGTTCTAATTTTTTAAAAAGATGATGATCTATTCACCACGTAGATCATCCTCACTAGAATAATTATAAAACTTATAAACGCCATAAAAATTAGGTGATTAATGGTTCGCACATTTTTATTGTGAGTTTTAAACAAATTTTTCATGGGGTTTTTTTTTCAAACAATGGATTTTACATGAGGATGATCCGTAGGTGAGCTGATCATCTTTATACCCTTGGATTATCTTCTTTTTTTTTTAATCCCCAGAGCATGTTGGACAAAATAATAATAATGATAATAATAATAATAATAATAATAATAATAATTTATATAATAAAATAAAACAATCTTAGATAAATGACGCTCTAGATTTGTCCTCTCACACATCTGGGTTGTCCTTGGTGACTAGGACAAACACAAGTTATTTATCTTTAATGACAAAAATACCCATGTTTGGTAGAACATTTTCTTTACCCTAAGTATAAAAGTCAATTTTTACTTTTCATCTCATTATAATTTGCCAAACATTCTAACGATGTTTTTGAAACTCACAACACTTTTAAATGCATGGGTTACTCAATTACTTTACTTCACAGCTGATTATTCTCACAGCATAGCAGCAAGTACTTTTTTCATAAGTCGACCGCGGCAATTTAATTTTTTTAACCACTGAATTTGCTAACTTACACTCATGCACCGTGCATGCAAGAAGGCTCATAAATGTAAAATAGAGGTAAAAATTACTACGTACTTTGAAACTGAATGTACTAATACATAAGAGGAAATTTACATAGCTTTTACAGCTCTATCAGACTCTCACATAACACGATCCAAGGGCTGACTTTTAGTGATGATGATTCCTCACAGACAACCAGCCCATTCTAAAACTCTTAAACCCATCAAAATTAAGTTGATATAGTGGAAATCAACGGTAATTGAAGGATCTAAAATTAACCCTGGATGCTCTCCTTATAGGCTCAACAGACTTGTGTAGACTTGTGTAAATGTATCCCTTCCCAATATATAATGTCCGTTTGATGGCTTTTACAAATTATAATCTTCAAAATTTAAATTAAAATTTGATAGAAAATAATTTTGTAAAAGACAACGGACATAAAAGAAGCTTCTAAAATCTTTTTTTGACTTATCGTATAAATGTAAGCTTTTCAATTTCCGTTTCGATTTTTGCATTAGCGACGGTATGAGCCTTCACCACTAAGCAAAATAAAACGAATTAATCTGCGACGGTGTGCGCTGTTGCAAAAAAATAGAGTTTTAGTGACGGAATTTTATCATTAACGACGGCTATATACCGTAGAGGAATGTCGACTTTCGTCTGTTTTAGTTGCTCTTGTGACAGTTTGCACGTCACTAATAATGGATAAAACCGTCGTCAATACTATTGCCAAAAACGGCTTATAAGACGGAATAAATGCCGTCGCAAATAATCTTTGGCAACGGTTTCTTATCTTTAACGACGTTTTTTTACCGTCGCTAAATGCCTCTATTTTTGTAGTCATATAGTTTGGATTTTTTTTTTTTTGAAAAGGGACTATTGCCCAAGTTACATTAAAGCGTAGATACACGTAGTAGGCGTGTGAGAAGCGCTGTGAAACCGCCAAGAATATCGTCACCAACGAACGCAAGAAAAGGGCCTACCAACAGGCACAAAGAAATCGGCAATAATAGCATACCTATATTTATTACTAGATTACATAGGAAAAATTTAACGGTAATGTTGTGGCTTTAATCCCACGACCTCCCACTATCAAAGATTTATAAGAAGGATGCACAACTATTGAGCCAAAATGCCATGTGCTATAGTTTAGATTTTTGAGATCCTATTGATCCATAGAAACAATTTCATTTTCTACTTCACTTATCATAATGACAAATGAGCATTGGATCCCTTTCAATAAAGTGAAGTAAAAAGATATATGTTATAAGTTAGAGAGAAATAAGCAAGATAACTATCAAGAAACAATATGAACTAAAGACTAACAATAAAGGATTCTTCTTACTTGAGTTTTTGGGATACAATTACATGTAACAATGGCCTCTATTTATAGCCATATTGTGGTGGTAGTAGTAGGTGAAATAGTGATAGAATTAGTAGTAGTGGTAATAGCAATAATGATGNTATGAACACTTCATACAAATAATTTACTTACAACATCATCTTGTGAACAACACTTAATCCATCATATGAATAAAGTAATAATATAGTATCATGCTTATTAATATATTTAATTTATCAATGTTATCAATTTAAATTGTTTTAGGGCATAAACCCCAACAAATTTAAACTAACCTAAAATAATAGATTAATTTAAAATAAATAATACTCGCAAGTGCACGATCATATATAGATATGGCTTGCATCACGAGTTCGATCCTATAGGGACAAGAATAAAAAGTTTCAAACCAAACCTAAAATTAACTAAACTCTAATCCTAGAAATTTGAATTAAGAGATGATTAAAAACTAATGACTAAAATAAAGCAAACAAAATTAAATTACTTATTAAAAATAATTGAGTAAACCAATGGGAGAAATTACTAAGGTCTTTGGAATCCACTTTGTCGAACCCACAATTATGTTATGTATGAATATTAATTTTTTTTCTTAACCACATACTAGTCTAGTTGTCAAATACTCTAGTACAGAAGATTTATACATTGAAACCCTTTTTAAATATCCTAAAATATTATTCCACTTTACTTGAAAGATCAAAAATAAATTAACCCGAGTATCTGAAACACCAAAAAAATATAGATTATCCACTTTTGATTTAATACGTTATAGAATGAAGTTGATAATTGATAGAAACTATCCCAAACTACAAGCAAGATCATCACATTTGTCTGAGGTTTTATCCCTAACAACTATACGAAGCAAAAATAATGAAAACAGTAATAACACTTTTGAGAAGAAAAATAAATATCCATACACCATTATTGTATGATCCAAAAATCTTCATCTTCAACCCTAGTTGAGGGTTTAACCACACATTTAAACTAACAAAAGAGATAAACAAATTATATTCAATTTAAGTGTACTTACAAAAAATTAACCCAAAGCTTACACCACTTTTCTGCACCTCTCTCTTAATTTTCAACATATGGCACTCAGTTTCTCTCCAATTGTTTAGTCTAATCGACACAAAGGGCAAAAACCCCCTACCGTTCCGCCCCCCTCTCCGTATATATATTAGCCCCCACGTTACTATTTACATTCGTATAGGATATGCTCTCCCATATTTCTTAGAATTTTAATACTTCTAAAAGTGGGTGTTAATCAAGGGTGTCAACAGGACGGTTCTGGATCGGATCCTAGAGGTTCCAGATTCGGTCCCGTTAATATAAAGATGGTTTCAGATCCTATCGGTTCTGGTTCCAGAACCTCAATTGGTGCTTCCGGATCCAGTATCCGTTTTTATTTTTTTTCTAAACTTTTTTTCACATGAAAAGTATTTGCATTTTGTATTTTGGTATTCTATTCAATTATAAAATTAATTTTATTACAAAATTTGTTATATAATAGTCATTGGCTTCTTTTATTTTCATTTTTAATTAAAAAAGTAAAAAAAAATTAAAAATTTTGTTGTATAATAGTAGATTAAACTATAAAATTATAAAAATTATACGGAACCGAGTACCCTTTGAGTGGATCCGAAATTAAACGGATCCAAAACAGGTAGATCCCAAATGGATTCGAAACGGGTAGATCCCAAATGGATCCAAAACGGGTAGATCCCAAATGGATCCAGATCCACAAAATGAGGTCCCAGAACCGCAATAAACTATTCCAGTACTGGTTTGGTTCCAGGTATTTTGGTACCCATTGACACCTTAGTGTTAATAGGTGTACAAGACCGTTTGTGAATAGATATAGTTTGTGAAGAAGAAAATATTTAGTGGGGTCCACTCAAGATTTTGGTGGGATCTAGTGGGGTCCACGAGCTAGAAAATTAAGGGGAGTATATATAGGAAGGGTCGAGGGTTAGTTGAAGAGAGGTAAGATAGGGCTTTGGTTAATTCTGAGTGGTCCAATTTATTTCCTAAAGCTTCTGTATCTCATCTTCTTCATATTGTTTCTGATCATTGTCCTATTGTTTTGAATACTTGTTTGGATTGGAATGAAGGACTTAAACCCTTTAAATTTTTTGGATTGTGGCTTGATAATTACTCTTGCAAAGATGTGATTGATAATGCTTGGAACATTGATATAGATAGCTTCCCTAGTTTTAAGTTGGTCAATAAACTGACTAGTGTTAAACAAAGTCTTAGGACTTGGAATAGGCTGAATTTTGGAAACATCAATGGTAACATTACTGATATTAAAAATATGATTGATGGAGTTTTTTGTTCTCCAGCCACTACTAATAAGCATGTCACTCTTAATTCCTTAAAGTCCGAATTAGAAACTTTGTATGAACGTGAGGAAGCTTTTTAGAAAATTAAGGGTGGAGAAAATTTGGTTGCTCTTGGAGATAGGAATACTAAATATTTCCATTCTATTGCTAGAAATAAGGATAGAAGAAATAGGATTGTTGGAATTAACTTAGAAAATGGCTTTTGGTGTGAGGATAAAAGTATGATAGCCCTGTCACGCCCCGCTCACACGTGTGCCCAATTCCACCCTCCGGGGTACAGGGTTTTATTTTTAGGTGAGCCACCATAATTGTCACGCCCCGCTCACACGTGTACCCAATATTGTCCCCGCTTTATCCACCACCAGGGGTACTGGGTTTTGTTCTTAGGTGAGCCCAAAGAGCTCACCTAAAAGGCCTCGGCCACAATGTAAGGCAGTTCGTAACCTCATAGCCCAGGCTCTGGACACTCTCCTAGGCGATGTGGGACTATTACCTCTTCCTACCACCCCATAGGATGAGCCGTCCTCGGCTCTGATACCATAATTGTCACGCCCCGCTCACACATGTGCCCAATATTATCCCTGCTTTATCCACCCCCCGGGGTACAGGGTTTTGTTTTTTAAACAAAACCCTGTACCCCGGGGGGTGGATAAAGCAGGGACAATATTGGGCACACGTGTGAGCGGGGCGTGACAAGCCCAAACCCTTACCACACATTTTTGGCACTTCCTCTGGGGTTCCTGCTCATCAAGACATCATAAACCTGATTCCCAAGTGTATTACTAATTTAAATAATAGAACTCTCTTACACACTTCTTTGGAAAAAGAGATTAAACTTGCTCTTTTTTATACGGCCCCCTCTAAATCCCCAGGCCCAGATGGCTTTCCAGCCATTTTTTTTCAAAGAAATTGGGGTAAAATGGAGTTCCCTATTAGCTGTTATGAAAAAATGGGTTTTTGTGAAGATTGGTGCTCTCTTATTTATTAGTGTATTAGTACTACTTCTACTGCTGTTCTTCTTAATGGTAGTCCTTGTGAACATTTTTTCCCTTCAAGGGCTATTAGACAAGTAGATCCCCTCTCTCCTTATCTGTTTATTATATGCATGGAGGCTTTATCTAGAATAATTTTAGATGCTGAAAATAGGGGTCTTATTCATGGTATAAAGGTCTCTAGGAAAGTCCTAGTATTAGCCATCTTTTGTTTGCTGATGATTGCTTGATTTTGCTCGTGCTAATCTTGTCGAAGGAAGGAATCTGCTAGATATTCTTACCGCTTTTAGAGAGGCTTCGGGCCAGCTTATTAATTTTCAAAAATCAGGCATTTTCTTTTCTCCTACTATTGAAAACAAATTAAAAGAATAATAATTAGGATTCTTAAAGTTGGGAACATTGGGCTGAATGATAAATAACTTGGTGTTCCTTTGTTTACTAATAAATCTAAGGTTAAGTGTTTTGATACTGTGTTGGATAAGATAAATAGTAGGTTGAATGGCTGGAAGAGTGAACTCCTTTCACCTGCAGGCCGAACTATTTTGGTTAAGTCTGTCTTGGAAACAGTCTCTAATCATTGGATACAGTGTTTCATTATCCCTAAAGCTATAGCTTCTAAAGTTACTAGCTTACAAAGGGATTTTTGGTGTGGTAAACTGGATGGATGTAAGAGTTTGTACTTAAAGGCCTAGGCCAGTTTTGGCAAGCCTAAAAATTGTGGAGGTTTAGGCTTTAGAGACTTTGTGAATTTTAATCAGGCTATGATCTCTAAGATAGGATGGAGACTGATGAGTTCTCCAAATGCTCTTTGGGTCAATGTTTTGAAAATGAAATATGTTTATAACAAAAACCCTCTTGATGTCACTAGTTCAACTTTTGGTTCTTGGATTTGGAAAGGTATTTTAAAGGGAATCTACCTCATTAAAGCTTATGGGATTTGGGAGGTTAGGAATGGGGGAAAACATCAATATATGGACTGATAATTGGATCCCTACTTAATTAGCACCTATCACAAAACCTGATAGATTACCTGCCATTACCTTTGTGAAGGTTAAAAATCTGATGGATCTTTAAGGTAAGAATTGGGATCGGCCCATGGTCTAAATCTTTGTTCCCTGCTAACATCACAAATATTATTAGTACTATTCATATCCCTGCTGGGGGGGGTGGGGGGAAATGGGTTCAGATGGAGCCTCACTAATTCTGGTGTGTTTTTTATTAAATCTTTGTATAATGCTTTGAATCAATCCTGTCATGCAACTGATTCTCTTGAAAACATTTGGAATGTTGTGTGGAGTTTGAATACTATGCCTAGAATTGTTCTTTTTATATGGAAATGATTGCATGATATTCTTCCTTTAAACAAAAAGATATCTTCTTTGATCGATCACATAAATCCTCTTTGTCCTATGTGCTAAGCTGCCGATGAAACTGTTATCCATCTATTTGTGCATTGTAGCTATGCTAGAGCCGTTTGGTTTGCCTTGTCTTTCACCTTTCATTTAATGAACTAAAACTTTGATTGTTTTCTTGACTTGTTTAAAAGTTGGTATAATCCCCAAGCTATTAAAGCTTCAGATTACATAGACTGGCCTGAAATATGTGCTACTACCACTTGGAATATCTGGAAAGCACGTTGTCAGATGATTTTTGATAATATGCTTGACAACCCTACAGTGACTGCTAAGAAAATAACTAATCAGATAGATAAGATTGCTGCCACTAATAGGAAAGATAGGGTAAATGTTAAAAATAACAGAGGTGTGAATAAAGTTATAAGCAAGTATATGAACCCTGATTGCTGCATGACCACTTTTGATATTTGTTTTGTCAATGCTAATGAAATTTCTGGTATTGGTATTAGCCTTTATACTAGTGCAGGTCAGTGCAAAAGAACCAAAAGTATCCCCGTCAGATATGCAAGTTTAGAGGAAACAAAGTGTTTGGGTGCCCTTAAAGCTTTAGAATGGAGTCGTGATATGGGTTTGCAGAAATTAATATTGGATAGTAAACACAAGAAGATTCTGCAATTTTTAGAAGGACATGCTATTAATCAAAGTTGGAGATGTACTGATCTAATAGAAGAGGCAAAATTGATCTCCAAGACTTTTAAACTATTTGATTATAATTATGATATCAGTGATACTATTACTACTTTTACTGCTTTGAAGTTAGCAAAGTTTGGATATAAGTTAGAGCAAGCCAAAAATCTAGTTTGATTCTAACTTTGATAAATCTATAGCTCAACTATGTTCCTCTGCTTCTTTGCAGAGTCCATCATCTATATATTTCTAGTTCTCGTTTTTGCTTTAAAAAAAAAAGTAAACATGTAAATGTCAGTTTTGGATTACATCAAGTTGATGTCATCATCTTTATATCAATTGACTTCTTGAATTAACTTGTGTTGGTTCGTATCCATCCACACGAACCATGGACACGTTAACTCTTATAGTTGCCTGAATAACGTTTATTGGGTGTTATTATCAACTTTGGCAATTTTAATACATTTCGCTCGATCCACTTACTTTTCCCGCCCACAAATATAAATACACTAATTAATTCAAATGGAGTAAAATAATTAATTAACTAATGTAAATATAGAGGTAATAAATGTAATATAAATGTACTTATCAGTTGTCAAGCATTGTTGTTCTCTTCTAAAACACAATCTTTATGTTGGTTGAGCGGAGTAGTGAAAATACCCCTATTGTCTCCACCACCTGACTTAATGTCTTTATTTACAACACAGTCAAGACAAGGTATGCACTTTATGCAAAACATTCGAGCTATAACCACGTGTTCGCCTCACATCTCTAGGTGTGCACGTGGATGAAAACCTAGGTAATGGTAGGGATGGAGTATTCACATTACATGCTCAAGTTGAAATCTACCATAAGAAAGGGAATTTCTTTCCACGACCTAGAGATAAACATAGATTTTCACACATGTACATATATGACACTGAGCATAAAATTGAGAACCGCCTAGAAAATAGCTTGGTAAATAGAGAGGTGTTGGCCATAGTTAAAAGAGCGATGGATGAATTCAACCCTTATGTACAGGTATTTCGCCAACTTTAATACCATGAAGATTTATAGGATATACGTCTCCATATAAAAGAGAAATCAAATTACCAACATGGATATACTTTGCCAACATCTTCCCAAGTAGCAGCAACTATAGTTGGCAGACAAAAGCCATCAGATAAGAATGAAAGATATTAAATTATCGTCGAAATTAGATCAGAAAATTTGTTCAACGTTCCAAACACAATAGGATAGTATGATCCCCTACAATATCCATTATTACATCTAGTAGGAAACTTTGGCTGGGAATTGAATCCATTTGGTGTCAACGGACAAACAATCAGTTGCCGAGCATTTTACCTACATGTTCTAGGTAACGTACACCTTCACTCTCTCAAATACTCATTTACGTACTTCAAAATTGTAACTTCTTATCGTCTTAATTTATACCAGATTCGTCAAAACCATGACCCCCTACTAGTTCGTGGAGGTCGATTGTTGCAGCAATTTGTTATAGAGAATTATGTCAAAATCTCAACACAACAGTTGCGATACATTTGAGACCATCAACAAAATATTAAAGCTGGACTATACCAAGGCTTGAAAGGCTCAGTTAATGCAGGCGAGACATAATCAGGTACCAAAATCAGTTTATTAACCTATTTTTACTGCAATCAAAATAGTTTAAATTCAGTTTTTTACTCATTCTATGCTAATTGGATATTTCATGCTTCTTCTAAGTAATGTTAGACATAGGACAATTTTGCCATCCTCTTACATAATGAGCCCCAGTGATATGCATCATAGATACCGATATGCAATGGCTTTAGTTCAGACGTTCGACACACTAGATATATTTCTAATAGTCAACAGTAATCCAAACTGGGAAGAAATCACAAGTCAAATACTATTTGGACAATCAGCCAAATGCATTCCAGATTTGACGACATGAATATTTCATGCAAAGTGTAAAGAGTTGAAAAAAGGGAGTTTTGGGAAAGGTTGTCACACATATTCACGTAATTAAGTTTCAAAAAAGAGGATTACCACATGCTCATATGCTCATAATCCTAGATGATAGTGATAAGCTTAATAGCCCAGAAGATTATGATCGAATTATGCAAGCAGAAATACCTAACCACAACATAGATCCAGAATTATACAATGCAGTAAAGAAGCATATGATCCATGGGCCATGTGGATACCTTAAGCCTTCAGCTATTTGCATGAAAAATGGGAAATGTAAGAAGAGATATCCAAAGCAATTTGCCCCAGTTACTCTTCCAGGAAATGACTCTTATCCAATATATAGAAGGCACAATGATGGTGATAAGAACCCTAGATCGGTTCTTACCCAAGGTAGCAAAGTAAGCACGAACAAGGATAAAATAACTAAACTCTTATTATTCTTCTTTTTTGATGCATGGCCCATCAATGGGTATTTATAGTTCTACATCTTAATTCTAATAAAATAAAGAATTCTAACTACGAAAGGAACTAAAAACCAAATAATAAAAGGAAACTATTAATCTAAGAAACAGGACTTCCTAAAGAACTAAAATTAGAACTTCTAAAATTGTCAAACTGGCCCCACTCCAATGTTCTTTCCTTGCATGTTTATGACAATAGAACTTGGTTCTGTCATTCCTCCCTCCTTCAGCTGAACCTTGTCCCCAAGGTTAAGAGAAGATATTACCAGTTCTGCATCATCTTCATCCGTTGGCGTAGGTAATTCTAGAGAAGCTTGGATATTAGGAGTGATAGCCCACTTCAAATTTGAAACATGAAAAACCGGATGTATCTTAGAATCACTTGGTAAGTCCAGGTGATAAGCAACCTTACCAATTTTTTGAAGAATTTTATAAGGGCCAAAGTAACGTGGAGAGAGCTTCTGATTGAACCTTCTACCCATGGAATGCTGCCTATAAGGACGTAACTTGAGATAAACGAAATCACCCTGCTGAAACTCCTTGTCTGTGCGCTTCAAATCTGCTTGTTGTTTCATACGATTTCGAGCTACTAGCAAATTCTCCTTTAGGGCAGCTAAGGTTTGATCTCGACGAACTAGTGCTTGATCAAGCGGTGTAACTTGAGCTTCGCCGGGAGTATAACTTCGCATTGCTGGTGGGGGTATACCGTATAAAGCTTCAAAGGGTGTCATACGAGTGGAGGTATGGTATGTTGTATTATACCAAAACTCGGCCCACTGGAGCCATTTTGACCAACTTTTAGGACGTTCACCTGTAAAACAACGCAAATAGGCCTCTAAACAACGATTTAATACCTCCGTTTGCCCATCAGTTTGAGGATGATAAGAAGAACTCATCCTTAATTGTGTGCCTTGTAGTTGAAAGAGTTCCTGCCAAAAATTACTAGTAAACACCACATCTCTATCTGACACGATGGATTGAGGGAACCCATGCAATTTTACAACCGTCTCCACAAAAACTTGGGCTACCGAAGCTGCAGTATATGGGTGTTTTAATGCCATAAAATGCGCATATTTAGTAAGGCGATCTACCACAACAAAAATCACCGTCTTTCCGTAAGACGTTGGCAAGCCATCTATGAAATCCATTGAAATGTCAACCCATATAGTTTCAGGTATTGGCAGTGGTTGGAGGAGACCTGAGGGCGATAGAGTGTCATTTTTATTTCTTTGACAAATGTCACACCTTGCAATGTATGCCTTTACATCCTGACGCATTCCTTGCCAATGAAATAGCCGTGAGAGACGCTTTATTGTCTTCAGATAACCAGAGTGACCAGCTGCAGGAGAAGAGTGAAATTCCTTCAATAAAAGATCTTTCCACTTTGATGTTGGGCTCAAAACAATTTGCTGATGATACTTTAATAAACCATCCTCAACTGAATAGTATTTTGCACTAAAGCTTGAGCTATCAATATGAGAAATCTTCTCCTTCACCCACGGGTCAGATCTGAGATCACTCTTCAGCTCATCTAACCATGCACAACTTGAATAAGTGATTGCATAATTAGTACTCCCTTCATTCATTCTGGATAGCGCATCAGCCACCTTGTTTTCTACCCCCTTTTTGTAGACAATGTCATAATCATAACCCAGTAGCTTAGATAACCATTTTTGTTGTGAGGGGGTTGTTGCTCGAGCCTCCAAGAGGTACTTGAGACTCTGCTGATCAGTATAAATGGTGAACCGATGCCCAAGCAAATAAGGTCGCCATTTGGTCACAGCATGGACCATAGCAAGCAATTCTTTCTCATAAGTTGATAGGCATAGATGTCGTGGTCCCAACACCTTACTCATATAAGCAATTGGGCGTTTATCCTGCATCAAAACTGCTCCGAGTCCATTCCCACATGCATCACTTTCTATAACAAATTTCTTCTCAAAGTCGGGTAGAGCAAGTACTGGCGTTGATGTCATAGCTTGCTTTAATTTCTGGAAAGCCGTCTCGGCTTCAGTTGTCCATACAAACCCATCCTTTTTTAATAATTGAGTCAGAGGAGAGGAAATAGGACCATAATTTTTAACAAATTTTCTGTAATAGCCCGTTAAACCGAGGAACCCTCTCAATGCCTTCACTGTTTTTGGAGTTGGCCAATGAATCATACTAGAGATCTTGGATGGGTCAGCTGCCACCCCATGAACTGAGATGATGTGCCCCAAATATTCAGTCTCCTCCCTCCCAAATGAGCACTTGCTAAGCTTTACCACCAAGTGGTGGTCTTGTAAAATTTGGAAGGTAAAGTCGGCAATTCAGTTGCTGGTGGCGTTGGTGCTTGGATGTGACAAAGCACCCCTTGAGCCCCTTGCTTGAGTAAACGAACCATTGTATGGCTTGAGGCTAGCCGACTGTTAGGGGAACCCTCTCCTACCAACTTGATGGTAACCCCGCAGATTGCAAACTCCATTGTGAGTCTTTTAAAATCCCATCGAATGGGTCCAAGTGATTGAAGCCATTGAGCCCCAAGTACCATGTCACACCCACCCAAAGATAATACATAAAAGTCACATGTGAAATTGGTGCCTTGTAGACGAAAACTTAAGTTAGGGCAGCTCCCCATACAAGCAATTTTGGCGCCGTTAGCAACCATAACTTCAAAATTTTCATCAGCAATAACATTGATTCCAAGTTGCTTAGGAATAGCAGGATCTATAAAATTGTGAGTACTTCCAGAGTCGACGAGTATAGTTACCTTTGCACGCTTGATTTCACCCACAACTCGCATCGTTTGTGGTGTAGTAGAACCGGCCAAAGCATGCATTGATATTTCCGCTTGATCGTTCTCACTTGGCTCGGATGGTTTTAGGGGTTGCTCCTCCTCCAAATCTTCCCCTTCAATGAGAAAAAGTGTTTTGGATTTACAACGATGGCCTCGAAACCACCTTTCATCACAGTTGTAACAAAACTGTTTCCTTCGTCTTTCCTCGGCCTCCTCGACCGTTAACCTTCTTATAGGTGGTGATGTGATAGTGGAGGTGTTGGGTTTGGCTGGTGTTGGTGTAGGAACAAAACTGATAGGTCTGGTTGTGGGAGTCGTTAACGGTGGTGGGGTTCTCGTAAACGTGCGCAAGGGCTGCTTTCTAATATTAAGTTTTTCCTCTTGCAATCGGGCTATGCCAATAGCCGCCATTAACGATTGGGGTTGAAAAGATTGAGTTTCAAGTCTCACTTCATCCTTTAATCCTCCGATAAAACAGCTAACCAAGAAACTTTCAGATAACCCTGTGACTAAGTTAGAGAGTCTTTCAAATTCGTCTTGATAATCAGCAAGGGTGCCGGTTTGCCAAAGCTTGGCTAAGGCTGCTGCCGGATCTTCGAAGGTTGTGTGACCGAAACGTTTGCGCACGGCAGTAGAAAATCCATTCCATGTGTCATGAGGGGCAACTGCACGCAACCACTTGTGCCATTGGAGAGCTTTGCCATCAAGGTGAAAGCTTGCAATCTGTACCTGCTGATCGAGTGGTGTCGTGTAGAACTCGAAATACTGTTCGGCTTGATAAAGCCATCCTTCGAGGTCGGTGCCATCAAATCGTGGGAAGAAAAGCTTACTAGGTCGATCACCATCAAACCTCGAACTAAAGCCCCCACGAAGTCCTTGGTTAACAGAGGGTGGAGAGGAGATCTCTCGTGCTTCAACGAACCTGTTAACAGAATTGGCCATGATGGCCACGGTTGCAGCTAACTCCTTTAACTGTTGTTCCATCCCGACGTTTGACTGGTGGCGGGTTTGAACCATGCACGGCAACCTGGCTCTGATACCACTGATAAGAACCCTAGATCGGTTCTTACCCAAGGTAGCAAAGTAAGCACGAACAAGGATAAAATAACTAAACTCTTATTATTCTTCTTTTTTGATGCATGGCCCATCAATGGGTATTTATAGTTCTACATCTTAATTCTAATAAAATAAAGAATTCTAACTACGAAAGGAACTAAAAACCAAATAATAAAAGGAAACTATTAATCTAAGAAACAGGACTTCCTAAAGAACTAAAATTAGAACTTCTAAAATTGTCAAACTGGCCCCACTCCAATGTTCTTTCCTTGCATGTTTATGACAATAGAACTTGGTTCTATCAGATGGTCGACAAGTAATCCCTAGTGATGAAGTTAAGGTCGATAAAAGAATGGGTTGTCATATATAATCCATGGCTACTAAAGAAGTATAATTGTTATATTAATGTTGAGGTTTGTTCAAGCATTAAACGTGTCAAATATTTGTACAAGGGCCTTATGGAAGTTTCATCAAGGACAAGACAATTGCGATGGGATCAACCAATTCGTAGATGCACTTTGGATATGCCCACAAGAAGCACTATGGAGAATATTCAAATTTCTACTGAACAAAATATATCTAACAGTTTAATCACTCTAAGTGTACTTGCCAAATATGCAACAAGTCACTTTCAATGAACATGAAGATCTCAGAGAAATTTTAAGTAATAAGATGACATCTTGAACGATGCTAATCGAGTTCTTCAAGAGGAATCATGATGATCCTAAAGCAAGACAATATTTATACAGAGAGTTTTCTCAAAAATATATATGGGTTAAGGAAGCTAAGTATTGGGATAGGAGGAGAAGCAAAAATAAGGTAATTGGAAGAATATATACGGTTTCACCTTCAGAAGGTGAAAGATACTTCTTGAGAATGCTTTTGAACCATGTAAGGGGGTAGACATCTTTTTAGAAGACTTGCAAACTATTACTAGACTAAAAATTTCAACATTCAAGCAAACTATTGAACAGTTAGGCTTATTAGAGAGATGATGCCATTCATGAGACACTGTTGGGAATCGATTATACCAGTTAAAAACGCAGCATAAAAATACGGTTTAAAAAATTTAACCGATTCCTAATAGAACGTCCAACCGTTAATGGGATCTAAACAGAGAAGGATGGAAATTATGTCTTTGAAGTGTGAACTATAACTCTAAAACTTGTTGTTAGATGATAACGATCCGACGAACAGATCTGCCAGATCGGATCGTCGAACTTGCACTTCAGTTGATGAGAAAACTGCACAAAACTTAAACCGAAAATCTAAAAACTCTGCTGGAGTATTTTAGGTATATCTTTCTGCTCGTTAATCCTTTTCTCCTATATGATATATGATTTTCATATAAAATTTAATTTTCTACAACTTTTCCAGAAATAGCCGACATTCAATTCTTCTCTGAAGTGCCTCAAAAATCGACTTCTTCTTTCTGTGGAATTTTATTACGAATTTTTGAAACCGAAAACCTAGGGTTTTCTTTTTCTCTCAACTTGAAGTAATTAGAACATACACCAAAAGGGTAGGGAAGAGGGTGATGTTATTCTCTTGTGTGGGTAGAGTAGGACATCCCTCTCTATTTATAATAGAGAGGTCCCAATTCTTTTTAGATGCTAAGTCTAATTAGGTCTTATTAGGTCCCACACTTTTAGGCTTTCAAATATTTAAAATTTTAAATTTAGTGTCTCACACAAAATAAAATTTAAATATTTTAATTACAAATAACTCCACCAAATATTTGTAACTGAACTCTCCATAAAGTGTGGATATTATAAAAGAACCCTTCCACTATTATTACCGCAATTAAGTCCCTCCACTATTTCCGACGTTCGTAAATGTCCTTGGCTTAGTATTTATTTACTTGTTAGTGCCTAGGGTAAATTTACATATTTTGACCTTGACCACCACCCATGCATTAACTCCTATGATCTAACAAATCTCCTAAATAATTTAGGAGACCACTGGCAAGTCTAGATCATCAGAACCTGCAAAGTGATTCAGGTGAATGTTATTTCATGTGGACTCCATATTGAACTAACTTATTCATACTATGGAATAAATGACCATCCATCTTACTAAGAATATTGGATCATGTTTTCGTT
Organism: Macleaya cordata; assembly: GCA_002174775.1. Classification (NCBI taxonomy): domain Eukaryota; kingdom Viridiplantae; phylum Streptophyta; class Magnoliopsida; order Ranunculales; family Papaveraceae; genus Macleaya; species Macleaya cordata. Next base: position 118,168 of record MVGT01001925.1, on the reverse strand, counting down.
TCTGACCTCACTGATTAGCAAACCAAAATGGCCACTATTCTCATGTAAGTTATATGCTAATTCTCAGGATTAAGAATCAATTACAACAACAGTAATTGTTATGATTATTTATTATTAACTGACATTAAATAATAATAATCATTCTTTGACCTGTTCAATGTAATTTAATTACATCAACATATTGGACTAGGAGTCAACACTCCTGTGATGGAGATAAATCACAATATATGATATAATCATCCAACGTGTTATAGTCTTAAAATAGACTACGAACCAACTTGATGAATTACATCTCTCCTTGAATGAACCAACTTCATACAAGTAATGCATGTTAAACAGAATTAATAAACTTTTATTAAACTCAAAATGTCGTAAACATTATTTCTAGGGCATAACCCCAACAATTTCTCACTTGCAATACAAACAATGGAAACTTTCCTTTAACCCCATTCTATAGATATGTGAATCAAAAGCCTTCCGTGGAAGTGCTTTGGTAAAGAGATCTGCCATGTTATTTGCAGATGCTTTCTTGGTGACATTGATGTCCGTACCACCTCTTTATGAAAGCATATATGAGCACTTTGTCAACCGCCACATAAGCGTATTTTGCTATTGCCCCCATACCAGACCTATCTACTAATCCATGCACAGCAGTAGACATCTGATCGAGATTCCATTTGCTCAATGTTGACTAATGATTATGGATTCTAAAGATCCTTGCTGGCATCTAAGAACATAAAAAAACCGTCATGGATGCGTTACAATACATATATACACTACAAGAAAAATGACTTTTAGCGGGGGTCGGAGGCCGCCGGTAAAACCTCACATATGGCCGGTAAAGGTATTTAGCGGCGGTCAAGCCCGGCCGTCGGGTTGGTCGCTGAAGGCATCGTCGCTAAAAAGTTACCGACCAATATAGAACCGCCGGTAAATATAAAATCTTTTACCGGGGGAAAATGGCCGCCACTAAAAGATTGATATTTTGGCCA
>MVGT01001925.1:69983-100409 GCA_002174775.1 Macleaya cordata | reverse complement strand
CTTGAAGATCAGATACATACCGTTTAAACGCTTGCATGTAATCCCAAATCTTCCTCCCACGTTCTGGATCAATCGTCGAAAACCCGAAAAGATACAGCAACTGTATTTCGGCCATAACTCTCTAACGGTTGATCCGATTCGCTATATGATATATATTTTTTGTAGGAAATCGAATTTTCTACAACTTTGCGTGAAATAGCGAATCTCCAATTCTGCTCCGAAAAGCCTCAAAACGCGATTTTAAATTCTGACGGGAATATATTACGAATTTTGGGTTTCTAAAACCATAAAGGTCATAACTTGAATTCTAAATTGGGAGAGAGTTTTAGATACACAAGTTAGGGTGGGCTATCTTATGAACCCTATCTCTATTTATAGAGAAAGACTCTCTTCCCATATCTTTAGCTCCAAGTTAGGTCCATATGGGCCCCACTTACTTAAGCTTTTGATTTATTACTTTGAGGTCCATATATCTCATATAATTCTCAAATAATAAATCTAATTGCAGTTAAGTCCACTAAATAACTGCAACTGAATACTCTCAAGTAAATGAATATTATTCAGAAGCCCTTCACTCGTTATACCAGCAAATAGTCCCTCCACTTAACTGATATTCGTAATATACACCAAGGTAACATTAACTATTAATGTCAGCACCTTTCGAGTAATTACATCTTAGTCCTTGCCTGCCATATCATACCATTATAATTATTCTAATAATCCAATAAACATTTTATAGGATCACTGCGCAGTCTAGAATAATTAATACTCTTGATTAGGCTCTCAAGGGAATATCATTTTGGTGTGGATTCCTTATTGACACAAAGTAATCCCACTAAGTGATTTCGACCACCCAACCTACCCAGAATATTGGATCACGTTTGCGTTGTCTGACCTCACTGTTTGGTAGATCAAAGTGAGTAGAAACCAACTTGTAGGGTATACTCTGCTCTCAGGATTTAGGACATTTGCAATTAGCAAGTTTTACAGAATCTTTTTATGTGCTGACAATAATATAAAAAGTATTCTGTCTGACCTGTTCAGTGTATTCCTAATACACCAACACACTGACTTAGAGTCGCCACTCCGGTGATGGAGATACATCACCCTATAATATAGAAGTCTAGTGTGTTATAGTCTTATCAGACGAATTGTTCAGATTCATCACTAACTATGAACTATACAAGAATATGAGGAACCAGTAAATTACATCTCTCCATGTATGAACACTTCATACAAATAATTTACTTACAACATCATCTTGTGAACAACACTTAATCCATTATATGAATAAAGTAATAATATAATATCATGCTCATTAATAAATATAATTTATCAATGTTGTCAATTTAAATTGTTTTAGGGCATAAACCCCAACACCTTATATATCTGACTTTTTACATAAATGTGGCTTTGAAGAGGCTTGAGGGATGCATAACCTTGGCAGGAGGGACCAAGGCCATTATAAACTTAGATCTTGAGAATGTCCCTGTGCCGGGGGAGGCTGGTTTTCCCTTTGCAGGCCTTTTCGTTCTTCCTCAATCTCACCAAGAAGCAGGTGAATAATTACCCACCCACCCAATACATACTTGAAGAAATACTTTTTTTTTTTGCTATTTTTTTTATGTTGATATTAAATTTGGAGACTTGAACTGAAGGATGATGCTACTTTTTGACAAAAGATCCTGACCCTTAATTGCAAGCATCCGACGATTTACAACTTGTTGATAAATGTAAGGGCCACGTCATAAATGGAAAGGGCCTCATTAGCGTATTATAAACCATTGGATGATTTTGAATCAAGGTCAGGATCTTCCATCAAAACCTGGTATCCCAGATTTTGACCTGATTATTTTATTAATATATCATGGTATATATATTTTGTGAATTAAATGCAGAGATATTCAGGAACTATCTGAAGCAGATAAGGGAAGAAATAAGTGGGAGACTATTAAGCGTTGCATACAGACCTAATAGAACTCAGAATAAATGGTGGATAGTATTTGCCAAGAGGAAATTCATGAACATTATTGTTCCCCCCACAGAAAAATAAAACAAATAAAAATTAGGGCGTGGTTGGGCGGCTTCTATTCTCGCTTCTGAAGCAATCCCCATTCATTATACATAATTGTTGTGATTGATTTTGACTTTCTTGTTAGTGATGGGTTAAGATTATTATGTAGTCTGAACTGTGTAAAATATGTTTTAGTTAAACTGTTTTCACTCCCTGCAATATTATTGCTTTGAATTTATTTTTCATTTTCATCGCCATCATTAAAATAAAAGGGAACAATGCGCTGTCGATAACTGTAAAACCCATTTGTCTGATTTGCTTGTTCTGTGCTGCTTTTCTATTGATATTGAGCCTGAAAACCACATCAGATCTGTCATGTTGGTGAGGCAGTGGTGATTGCTTGGTATCTGAGTAAGAGGGTTGATCTTGAGCATTCAATAGGATTAATTTTTGTCAAAATGATATTTTCTTTGTCTTTCCTTTTGAAGAGAGCCTGGAAGTATTGATTAGTTCCAATAATTCAACTGATACCAAGTTTTTGTTCTTCAACTTGTGCGTATGTTCTGTAAATTTACTTTAGTATACAGTTGTATGAACTCGGGTGATAATCAATCTTCATGTTTTTGACAAAGATCATATTTTTTATAAGCAGAGAGATAAATCAATGTATAAAAAAAGGCGTATGCCCCGAGGCTATAGCCTCAAGGCTTCATGAGGCATAAGGCTCATTACAGGTTTCAAAAAACCATGGAGCTGAGAAGAGCAAAATACCAACTTTTACTAGAAAAATAGAGAAGAGACTTATCCCTTTTCATTAGGCCAGGAGAGGTAGGCAAAGTCCATACTCTGAATTGAAGAGTATGCTCAAAGTTCGTTTATCATGCTTGGTTGGTGACCAAGAAAACGTATGTGTTAACATACAACAGCTTTCGCATTCAAGGTTTCATGAAATTTCTCACATTCAAGCTCTTAAAACCCTCTTGTCCCAACTTCAAATGTTTCGCCATAATTTATTCAAATCTTTTCCAAATCACATTATGTTTCTTTCTACGCATTTCTTATCACATTCAAAAAAATGAGGGAGAAGAATTAGAAATATCAAGAAATATACAATTTGATACTGTAACAAAACAATCAAACTGAATCAACAGCAAGAGGAGGCTTCTTGACAGTAAAGTGAGGACCAGCATTCAAAGGGACTTGACTCCAATAAGAAACTTTGACTGTTAATGCAACAGCCATGCCATTTCATTTTGTAAGAACAAAGAACCCAAAAGAGAAAATCAGAAACAAGTAGCAAGTTGGAAATCCCTTGCCTCTCTCATTTTGTTCTTTATCAAAACACAACCAGGACCACACAACCCCACCATCACCATCACAAGTCCTACTATACTTTATACCACTTCTCTTCATGCCATCCATCACATGGAGCCTAAGCTTTTCATTCAGATGCATGGTACCATCATCGCTTTCTCCGTCACGTCGAGGTGTCTGATAGAATGCTAGAATGGATCACAGCTTGGTGAGTCTTTAGGACGAACAACTAATGGGTGTATTTTTCATTTAGAGGCGGAGATCAAGAGAGAGAGATGGAAGCCAGGCAAAATTGATATTTTTGTTGAGAAAATATACCATCCTCATGGATGATCAGTCTACTTAGAGTTTTTCTCTCGATTACAGAATTCAGGATCTTGGAAGTAAATGGATGAATAAATTAATCTCACTGGAAAGAAAATAAAGAAGAAATAAATAACTCACAAGACACGCAAGATTTGTAGAGGTTCGGAGCAATTCCTATATCCTCTTTGAGCCTCACTAAGTCAATCTACTATAAACAAAGAATATACAAGTGTACAAGAGTTTACACTCACTTTTCTCTCTTCTCTCATACAAGAGCTTACACACTCAAGAAAGACTACCTATCTTTCTCTTATTCTCTTGCTCACAGCTAACTCAAGGCTTGCTACAAAATGTAATGAGAAAGTTACTCAATTTATATAGGCATATAAAGGAACCAATTGTCAAAGAAATCAGCTCCACCCAATTATGGCTATCAAGGATTTCGGTGGCTGTTTTCTTGGACCAAAAAAGGTTGGTTGCTTCTTCTTTTTGAAAAAGTGGCTGCCACTTTATCAAAAGGTAGCAGCTTCAAGACAAAGAATGGGTGGAGGTTTGTTAGCCTCCACTGCTTAACAATATCCGACTTGGAGCTAAACGAACCTCAACCCCAGAGTTGTCGTACACTATTACCTTCCCTTTTCAACCTGGATTGTCAGTGCTAACTGAATCTCCTTGATGCGGCTCACCTCCCTGTCCCTCAGAATAAGAGACCCCCTGAGGCTTTGCAGAGCTTTAGTTTTTTCAGTTTTACCCCTTTAGTAAACCTATCTGTCAGATTATTAGAACCAAGAATCTTCTCGAGTAATAACTCACCATCCTCCAACAGAGATCGAATTAAATGATATCTGATGTCGATGTGTTTCATCCTGGCATAATAAGTTGAGTTCTTGGCAAGATGAATAACACTCTGTCTATCATTGTACAAAACATTATTCTCCTGTTCCTGCCCCAATTCTGCTAACAAGCCTTTCATCCATATAATCTCCTTACTGACTTTTTTAATAGACACATACTCTCATTTGGTTGTTGATAATGTCACCAACTTCTGTAACCATGAGTTCCCACTTACTTCAGTAGACCCTAGAGTATAAACATATTATGTCGTACTTCGTCTTCTATTAAGATCACCAACAAAGTCTGCATCCACATAGTCCCTCAAAATGGAGTCCCCCATTCCATAGAACAAAGGTACATTAGTGGAACCTTTCAAGTACCTGAAGATCAATTTTACTACTTCCTAGTGTTGCTTACCAGGATTGCTAGAATACCTGCTCACTACTCTTACTGTATCGGCAATATCTGGTGTTGTGCACACCATAATGTACAAGACTCCCAATAGCTGAAGCATATGGCATACTTGCCATATAATCCTTCTCTGCATCTGTTTGGGTGCTTTGCAACTTTGAAAGCTTAAACTGACTCCCAAGTAGTATGCTAACTGGCTTAGCACTCTCCATATTGAACTTTTCATAACTTGTTCAATATAATCGGCCTAACTAAGCATAAGAGTTCCCTTAGACTTGTCCCAGCTGATTCTGATACCGAGAATTTGTTGTGCTTGACCAAGAACTTTCATGGTAAATTTACTTGCCAATTGCGCCTTCAAATCTTTAATTTTCTGTGTAGAAGTTCCAGTAACTAACATATCATCAACATACAGTAGTAAAATGATATAACCAGAGTCAAACCTTCTGGTAAAGCAACAATGATATACGTTATATTTGGAGTAACAGTTTCTGTGCATGAAGTTATCGAACTTCTTGTACCATTATCTTGGGGCCTATTTTAAACTGTACAAACTCTTTTTGAGCTTGTATACCATCTCATCCTTGCCTTTTTCAATAAAAGAAGCTGGCTAACTTCATATAAATTTCTTCATCAAGGTCACCATGAAGAAATGCAGTTTTCCAATCTAACTGCTCAAGGTAGAGATCTTGTAAGCCACTAGGCTAAGCACCACTCTGATAGTGGTCATCTTCACAACTGGAGAGAATATCTCGTTGTAGTTAGTACCTAGTTTGTATTGAAACTCATTCACAACGAGCCTCGCCTTATAGCGTATGTCTCCATTTACTTCATTCTTTAGCCAATAGACCCACTTGTTCTCTAATGCTTTCTTGTCTTTTGGCAATTTTGTTAACACCCAAGTGTCATTCTGTGAGAGTGAGTCCATCTCATCCTTCATAGCAAGTTCCCACTTACTATAGTCTTTAACATGTAGTGCTTCATCAAAATGTTTCGGTTCACTACCATCTGTAAGCAACAGATGATCCATTGTATTCATATACTTTGGATTCAGTTTAGGAGTCTATGAAAATATTCTTGTATACTGTAGATGTTTCAGTCTGCATACTTGAATGATTCTGTGGAGCTGTGGGAGGAACTCCCACTGTAGTTGGAATACCTTCCTGTTGCACCTGAGGTTCCTCTTCTTGTGAAACCTCTCGTTATTCTTTCACTTCTAATGTTCTACTAGTCATCCCTATAACATCACTCATGTCAACATACTTTGTCATGTCAACTTGAGTGTCTGATCCATCACATTGGACCTGTGTTGCATTCCTGTCCTTATACAGTGCATTTTTATTGAAGGTTATATCTTTACTTCAGATAACCTTGTGACTCTCGCAGTCCCAAAACCTGTATCCAAATTACCTTCACTGCCTATAAAGATGCACTTTGCCTAAGGACCTATCTTTTTCATCTCTATAGGATTAAGATGAACGTAAGCAACACATCTAAAAACTTTAAAAAATAAAAGTTTACCTTTTGCCGATCCAATCCTCTTCTGGAATCCATATCTCCAATGGACTGCTGTGTGTCTGATTGATTAGATAAGCAGCTGTCTCTATAACATGTGCCTAAAAAGTTTTGGGCAACCCTGATTGCAATCTCATGCATTTAGCACGCACATTTAGTGTTTAATTCATGCGCTCAGCTACCCCATTCTCTTGTGGTGTCCTTGGGAGCGTCATCCCCAAAACGTATCACATTAGTAACACATAGCTGTAAGAATTCATTTTTATTATACTCACCATTGTTGTCTGACCTTAAGTATTTTAGCTTCAGACCTATTTCGGTTTTGACCAATGCTCTCCATTTCTGAAACACATCAAAATTTTAGATTTATGTTTCATCTCGAATGGTCATCTGTGAAGGTAATGAAGTAATGAGCACCACCATGAGAAGTGACATCAGCTAGAACCTCAAACAACTGTATGAACCAGATCCAGTGTTTCTTTTCTTAAACTTCTGCCTCCTATGTTAAAACAGACCCGCTTTTTCTTACCAAGAACACAATATTCACAAAAGCTCATCTCAGCTGATTTTACCTTTGGTAAATAACCATCTTTATGTAGAATCTTCATATTCTTCTCACTGATGTGTCCCAGTCTTTTATGCCATAAGTTGACGTCTTCCCCACCACTAGCTACTGCTAGAATAGGTTCATCTGAAGCCCGGTAGAGAGTACCACACCTTTGTCCTCGAGCTAACACCATTTCCCCTTTGTCAGTTTTTAATTATTTTTAAAAAAGTGAACATCGCAGTCATCATAACAAACTTGGCCCACATAAAACCAATTTCTTATCAGATTGGGAATATATCGGACATCTTTCAACTTCCTTGTCAAACTATTGACTTTCACGTTCACATAACCTTTGCCGATGATATCACACGCTTCACCATCACTAAGGAAGACTTGGCCAAAGTACCCTTCCTCGTAAGAGGTCATGATCCCCTTATTCTTTGTAGCGTAGAAAGAAGCTCCTGAGTCAACTATCCAAGACTCCTCATTACTGTCCTCAGAGAGTAAAAAGAAACTCTCGGTAATCACATTGTTGTCATTCACCATGACTTTTGCTTCGTCTTCTGCGGTTGTAACCACATTGTCCTCCTTTTTTTTATCGTTGTTATTTCCACCAGTTTTAGCACCTTTTCTTTTTGGATAGTCTTTCCTTAAATGCCATTCTTTGTTGCAAGTCCAACACACCGCTTTAGGCCTGGATTTTGATTTCTCCTAGATTTACCTGTAGAGTTATCTGAGTTCTTGTTAAAATTTATGCTTTTGTCATGTTGGATACTTAAGGCAGAGCCTGAAGAAGAGCTAGAAGCGGTGTATTCTTGTTCTAGTCTCCTATCTTCTTTACCAAGTATTATTGCAGTTACATTTTCCAGCTTTAATTTTTCATTCCACGTTGAGTTGTTAATAGACGTGACAGCCGTATCCCAACTCGTTGGTAATGAAGACAATAACCTTAAAGCTTTGTCTTCATCTGAAAATGTAATGTCAACATTGGATAGTTGTGAAATAATTGACTTGAACCTTCCAAGGTGAACTGATACTCTCTCGCCTTCATTCATTATTAAATTAAATAATTGTTCACATAACATAATTTTACCTGAGGCCAACGACTTTTAATATTGCCTTTTCAAAGTGTCCATTAAGGTCTTTGTTGTAGAAATTTCTTCAACAATGTTGTACACTTCCTCCGTAAGACAACTACAGATCACGCTCACACACTTATGATCAAGAATAGCCTATTCTTCATCATCGATTTTGCCTTTCTTTTCCAATCCACGTAATGGAACATGAAGGTTTCTCTCATATAGGTAGTCCTCTATCTGTAACTTCTAATATGAGAAGTTTTTGCCGTTGAAAACTCGAACTCTTGCAACGTTGTCTAATTTACCATCCATGACTCCCACTACAGTTGTTACCAACCTCAGATAAACAATATTATATGAACAGTACTTGGTTAATAGTACCATTATTCACGTATTCGCTATTCACATATGAATAGTACCCAATTCTCTAATAGTAGTTGTTGAGAAAAAATACACTCTTCGTAGGTGATCAGTCTACTTAGAGTTTTTCTCTCTATTACGGAATGCAGAATCTTGGATGTGTAAATAGATGAATAAAAACCTCACCACGAAGCAAATAAAGAAGAAATAAATAACTCACAACACACGTGAGATTTATAGAGGTTAGGAGCAAGTCCTACGTTTACACTCTCACTTTTCTCTCTTCTCTCATACAAGAGCTTACACACTCAAGAACGCTCAAGAAAGACTACCTCTCTCTTTCTCTAATTCTCTCACTCATAGCTAACTCAATACTTGGTACAAAATGTAATGAGAGAGTTACTCATTTATATAGGCATGTAAAGTAAGCAATTGTCAAAGAAATCAGCTCCACCGAATTATGGCTGTCAAGGATTTCGGTGGCTATTTTCTTGGAGCAAAAAAGGTTGGCCGCTCCTCCTTTTTGACTGCCACTTTGTCAAAAGGTAGCAACTTCTAGACAAAGAATGGGTGGAGGTTTGTTAGCCTCCACAGCTTAACAATTTCGTCAGATACTTTTTGGTATCAGCACTGAAGGCAAATAATTCTGAACCGATGCAAGGCCTGGAAGAGATGAATGACTCGAACATTATTAACTCCCATATTTAGAATACCAAGTTTTTTTGGAGATTGCCGAAGGTGAAATAGTTTTGTTTAACCATGGCTATAAGATATTTGAAAAAGAATGGTGAATAATTAAACTTAGGAAGCATTTTATGATGAATAATTAAGAGCTAGATAACAGATCAATAGCCCCCCAGAATATAGAAAATTGCATAACTTCAAAGATTAGCTGACTCTATTGTGCTATAACATATTTAAGCAGATATTATCATTATAGGACTTATTTAGACAGAGGAATTATGGGGGTACTATAGTTGCATTATACTTTGGAATTCTTTGGTTAAAAGAACATTGTACACTATCTAGTCATAGCGAAAAATAATGTAAAAGATTGAATAAATAGAATCATATGATTGGGAGATTATTTAGCCAAGAGATGACATTTGCAGAAGGCCGATGGTGAACAATTAAGCGCAAGCCTTGAAATGGTTCTAAAACTTTTGGATTCCATACCCATGAAAAATGTAGCAATAAGATTAAATTTTTGCACCAACCTATTCGGCTAAAATGGGAATCGAGTTGGAAAAATATGTCTGTTAAAATCTTCTGATGGACCTGAACCAAGTTCCCCTAATGCAAACTGACAAGGTGCAATCCAGATCTCACTTACTTGTTTTGGAAAAAGAAGCAGTAGAACAATGCTTTCTACTTGAACAAATAGAGCCAAAGACTTTAACCAGTGAATATAGGAACATGATTGCACCATATTTATTAAGGGTCGGGATTCTGGAACACCGAGTTTTGACAAAAAAATTCAGACCCTTGATTTCAATCATCCATTGGTTGAAAATATGCCCATTTCATTTGTGACATCAATTGATTAAGTTGTCAGCTTATTTACAACCATTGGATGATAGAAATCAAGGGTAGAAATTTTTTTGTCAACAATTAGTGTCCCACGATCCTAACCCATTCATTAATTGCATAGATATGAATAGAACAGCAAAAAATGCTCCCTGATATGCAGTCCATTTTCCAGCTCTGTATGTAACCTAATTATACTTTCCTGCAATCATCGTTTTCATATACTCTAGAATAAGTCTTTTATGCTCAATCTAGTAATAATTATGAGATATGCACAACTCTTTGCAATATTACATGTTCATTATTCTCATTCCCAAGTAAGTCCACATAACATAAAAATGTAACAAAAATAGGTAATTGTGTAGATATTATGATTAAATAAGTTCTAATGGTATATAACTTTGACCAGGAGCTCAACTAACTGATGTACTTGAGCAGTAACTGCACTGGCTTCATCAAGTGTTCCAATGCAAGACTCGATAAATTCATACATGCAAAAGACAAGGTTTAAGGCAACATGAATGTGCTTTGCCCCATATAACCCCCATAATCTCATGAACAGAAGACCCATTGTTCATGGCATTTGAGTATCCTTAACTTTATCTAGAGCAAGAACCCTCAATGATGGGCATTCTTCAACCAGACAAATTATTTTTTTTAAAGAAACCAGATAAATTATAGAGGCAGTTCTACAAGGCCTTGACATTCTTGGTTTATTACAGGCAGTTCCACAAATCTTTTGTCCTAGCTTTACCAGCTCATCTATATGATCTATCAGTAACAAAACAACCCAGGATGGGAAATGTACGGGACTATTTACACTGGGTCGTAAGATATATCTACAAGAAATAGGGCACAAAAAATCTTTTCAATAGGATAAGAGATTGAACTGCAATTTCAACAGATGATACCAACGCAACAAATTCAAACGTCGTCCATGCAAGGAAGACTAGGTAGGGGAGTGATAATTCAATGTCCCTACGCTTGTCAGATCCAACTGAAAGTGTGTAACTATGAAGAGGGATATGAACACGAGAAAAGAATCCGGGGCCTTCATCCTCCCGAAGAAGGAAAAAGTCCTGAATTCGTCCACAAAGAATAGTAGTAATGTATAACGACTAAAGAGTCGTATGAAAGTAATGGAGTCGCCACCTGATTAGAGGGAATCAGGACCCTTTTTGTTTGGAAAACCGCTTTTTATTTTATCGAAAACTCCATGGCGATCTTCCAGGCAGTGGTCTGCAATAGAGAGATTCCTGGGTCAGGGAATCCAGGTACGGGTCAGGAAGGTGTTAGGCACCTGACAACCGCCCGATCGTGAGATCGGCCGCTACTTCGCATTTAAGGGCATCCTTTGGGAATTCATGATCAAACTAAGCTACACTACAATGGGGAGGCGATAAAAGTAATGTAACGTGCCCCCTAGATCTACATGACATGCGCATAAGGTTCTGGGGCGAAAACAAAAATGGGCACGCCTCTCCATGCTCTAGAGGTTCGTCAAAGCGCGGTGACACATGTGAAGGTACCACACGTGCACAAAAGAGGTGATATAAGCGGCTGCACATATACCTAAGCATACAATGGTGACACGTGCATAACTATGTGCGTACACAAGCAAACAAGCAACACGTGCGAAAGTGGCACGCTCACTGAGGGAACGTGCAAAACTGGCAAGTAACGAAGGAACGTGCAAAGCTGGCACGTGACAAAAGGTCGTGCGTGTGAGACAAGCACATGATGAAGGACGACGTGCAAAATAGGCACGTGACGAAGGTACGTGAAAAACTGACACGTGACAAAAGATCGTACGTGCAAGACGGGAACGTGATGATGGACGACGTGCAAAATTGGCACGCGATGAAGGAACGTGCAAAACTAGCACGTGACAAAGGATCGTACGTGCAAAACAGGTACATGACGATGGATGACGTGCAAAATCAGCACGTGATGAAGGAACGTGCAAAACTGGCACGTGATAAAAGATCGTAAGTGCAAAACACGCACGCGACAAAAGAACGTGCAAAACTGGCACATGGCAAAGGATCGTTCGTGCAAAATAGGCACGTGACGATGGATGACGTGCAAAACAGGCACGTGACGAAGGAACGTGCAAAACTGGCACGTGATAAAGATCGTACGTGCAAAATAGGCACGTGACGATGGGTGATGTGCAAAACTGGCACGTGACAAAGGATCGTACGTGCAAAATAGGCACGTGACGATGGATGACGTGCAAAATCGGCACACAACGAAGAAACATGCAAAACTGGCACGTGACAAAAGATCGTACATGCAAGACGGGCACATGACGATGGATGACGTGCAAGACCGGCACCCGACGAAGGAACGTGGAAAATTGGCACGTGACAAAAGATTGTACGTGCAAAACAGGTAAGTGACGATGGAACATGCAAAATTGGCACGTGAAGAAGGAACGTGCAAAACTAGCACGTGACAAGAGATCGTACGTGCAAAACCTGCACGTGACGAAGGAACGTGCAAAACTGGCACGTGACGATGGACGACATGCAAGACAGGCACGTGATGAAGGAACATGCAAAACTGGCACGCGACAAAAGATCCCACATGCAAAACAGGCACGTGAAAAAAGATCATAGTGCAAAATAGGCACGTAACGAAGGAACGTGCAAAACCGAGACTAGAGCGGATGGGGCTCGCTGTCGATAACAATCGAGACTAGAGCGACTTTACCTCAATTATGGGTAGAGGCAGGTGTGCTTTTGAAAACTTGATCGCTTTTACGAAACATCCAAATTTTAGTTAGGAGCATATTGGGGTTTTCTTGCTTATAACCTTGCCACAGGATATCTGCAAAGGACGGGTCAGTGTTTCACCACTCGATCATCTCCACACTTTTGTCATCAGAAACTTATGTTTCCTTTTGCTTGGAACTTTTTGCTTACTGGACCTTAATATTTTGACTTAACTTTCTTAATCTTGACCTCTTTGGCTTCTTCTAGTTGATTTTGATTGGACTTGAGGCTGAGATTGCTTGATCTTCAACTAATCGTAGTCAAATAGTGCTCCCTTGCTTCAATTGGAACCAATTGTAATCGGCTTGACTGAACTGTTATACCTTAGCTTTGACATTCTGCTTTCCAAAATTTTCATTTGTTGACATGGTGATTTGTAAAGTCTGCACCATATCTTGTTTTGCAGCTACATCCTTTTTGTGAGCTTTGCCCGGTGATTCTTGAGATTTCTCCTAGTGATGATGTTGCGATGTGCCACATGATGTAGAGCACAAGTTGATGTTGCAGTGTGCCACATGATTAGAGCATAAGTTGATTTCTCTCTTCTTTCTTGCTTTGATTTTTTCTTGATAACCTACTCCCTCTTTTTTTTGGGCAAATTTGTAGAGTCTGGGGTGAGTTTATTTTTTTTGGACTGCTGAATTTTTCTCCGATGTGAGTGAGTTCTATATCTGCTGCAGACATCCTCATTCCTGCTATGAAATTGGTTAAATCGATGCACATGTTTCTCCACTCAATCATTTTTCTTATTTTTTTTTCAAATCAGCATGAAACAATGTAACTCCCTTTTTTTTAGAGAAGAACTTTGTGTTGATACCCCTTGGGCTGATGAGCAAGATATGTTCTTGGGCAACATGTCCTAATGATTGATCTGCCCTATTGAAATAACCATTTTTCTTCCTCGTTCCTGCTATCAGATTGCCTGAAACCAAGATATAGAATTAGAACAATTGAAGTAATGATAAAAATGGGAAAGCATGTAACTTCACTATTGGTTCCTTGTTTCTCTTTCTAAATTTTTTTACAATTATTGTCCTTCAATTCTGTTTGCTTTTCTTCTTTCACCATTTGTTCTTCAGCAATTTTTTGAAGAAGAACCTTGACTAACAATCCTCTGAATTTTTCTTTTTCAGGTCTCTTGCCTGCCAAAACACCAAGTGGAAGAAAAGGGGTACTCCACATCGCCGGTCTGTCATTGTTGAGCATTAAGGTGAGCTCATTTTTTATTTAAATTGCTTTTCTTCTTTGATGCGAATGAGTTCATCTCTCTGCTGAAATAACTTGCATTGGTAACCACATTTGCACAGTTCCTCTAGAATAATCAACTCTGACATTGACCTGGCCTCTTCTAAAATCTGTTCCAATGTGAATGAATGACCTCCCCCCTTGTTTTTTTGCAATCAGCAATTGGAGGTCGGTGACTTCTCCTTTCTCCCTAAACCCAACATCTTTTTCTTAATTCCTCTTAATTGTTCTTAGGTGTTGGGTATGAATGGTGACATCTATGTTCCTTCACTTAGTTATTTTTGGCCCACTGCTTGATATACAATTGTTTGGCATTGAAACATGATAAATCTATTTTTACATCCTGCCCCTGGTTTCTATGACATACTCGCTGCAGTAAGTCAGATCTATTTCTGTGTTCTAGCTTCCTTTCTCTTCGTAGCATTCTCCCTTACAGCTTCCTATTTTTTTTATTTATTTACAAGGCACCTATAAGTTTGTCGAAGACGATTGCTGGTCCGAAGGCTGTTGGGTGTGGTGACACCAAGGGTCCACTGACTATGAAAATAAAAGCCTCACATCTGACACCAGGTTCAATGTACCGTGAGACCGCTACCTTCAGCTCCAAGAAGAGGCGTGACGGCTTAGAGCTGCAGCAGTATTTCGGGAGTGATATTTATCCCCCTCTCTTTTTTTCACTTATTTTTGTACTAGTGATGTGAAGATAGAAAACCTCTTAACAATTCTCTTATTGAAATTCTTGCTATAAAAATACGCTTGTTCTTTAGGGATTTCGCCTCAGTTGCCTAGCTAACGTCATACAGAGCATGGCCTTAGTATCCTATGGTTTTGTCATCATAGGCTCCCCGTGGGACAAGAGTTTGAAAATAAAATAAAAATTTTCTTTTTATTAGTTGTTTTTGAAAAAGAGGACAAGGAAAAACTGATAAACTACACAGGACTTGAAATTTAGAAATTTTGGATGAATATTTCGCCTTCGGTTGACCCCAAGTTAAGGTACCATTACTCAGCTTCTGAGTATTTTAAGATAGATCACCCTTTCTCTTGAACTTTCTCTTTTTGATCTCGTCGAGATTAAGTTTCCCCTTGCTGAGGGATGGGTTTCTAACATTACCACCTTCTCGATTGGGGATACACTCCTCTTTTATTTCCTCGTATGCTTGGCCTTCTCTTGCCCCTTGTTTGACTATGTTGCGCATGATATTCTCCTTGTTGAGTTTGAGATCCGACAAATACTGATCAAATTTTCTCAAGTCTTTATTTTTCATACTACGTTTCTATTCTTGACTTTTTTACCTTCTTCATTTTTTGAAGGATTTGTCGTTCTTCCTCTCCACTCAGGGCGTTCTTTGCTCACAGGATTTAGAGAGGGCTTTCATAGGTGGTAGTGTGGCTTAGGACAGGCTAGAATGGATGGTAAAGGCTCAAATTTAAAATTTTGACTTTTTTACTCTCTTAGGTATCTCTCTCCGTGACTTTTTCTGGTTCTCCTAGGTTTTTGATTTGCCACTTATATTTGAATAACTTTATTTTTCGGGGGACTTTATTTTTGGTCCTTAATTCAGATTTTTGACATTGGAGTTCCTTAGGGACTTTATTTTTGCCCCTTGCTTTTGATGCAAATTTATGTTAGAAGTAGGGTGGACATTTGCCCCTGGATTGGATTTTGACTCTTGAATCTAATTTTTTTTTCGGTTGGGAGAGAGATTTGAATTTCGGGTACAAGTGAAAGGCTCAGGCTCAAAATTAGGTTACTAGCGGCAATGATTTAGCTCTTAGGTTCTTTTTTAGCATTCTGACTGTGAAAGAAGGCCTCTCTTTTAGAATCTCTATCGGCGTTCGTTGCCCCTTATTTCAAGGTTGAACGACTTACCTTAATCGTAGTTTATCTTGAGTTGACTAACATTTGGCAGTCTCTGATGATTTAGCTCTGGAAGAGAACATTTTCTGTGATGCGCAAGCTCGATATTCTGCCTCAACGATTTGACAATCCTTCTATATGCGAGAGTTAATCTTGTTTCTGTCTCGCCAAGCACCTGATCCTCGAATATTTGAAGAACGCATGTGAACCGACGAGAGTTGTTCTTTGTCCAATCGGATTTTGAAAATTCTTCCCTATGCAAGAGGTAATCTTGAATCTGTCTCATCAAGCACCTGATCCTTACATTTGAAATTCTTTCGCAAATTCTTCCTTACCTGAGAGGTAGCTCACTTTTTTTCTCGATAAGTACCTGTTCCGTGGGTGTGAAGAACACATGTGGAACGACTAGAGCCCTCCTTGTCTAATCGTTGATAGGTATTCTGCCTTCGATTTTTCTTGTTCGACCCTCATTCTTAATTGCTCAACTATCGTTTTTCAAAGATTCTGCCTTCTTATAATAGTTGATCTGCTTCCAAGTATGTTTTCTCATTTGCCTCGAGGTATCCTTTCACCAAGTCGGCAGATTGATCATAGCCCACCTTTCTTCTCGAGACAACCCAATGTCGATTTTGATTATCCGGAGTCAGTTCTCGGTATTTAGGCTTACTGTCCCTATTTCCTCCTCTACTAGTATTGGCCTTTTTTCCTGTGGCGCCCCAAGGACTCTAAGGCTTATATTCATCCTTGTTTTCATCACCCAAGCAGAGTATTTCTTATAGTATTTTCCACTTATAAAAGGAAAATTGTAAACCTTTATGAAAGAAACAAAAGGTAAAAACTTTTTTGGATTTTTCTTTTAAAAAAACAAAGGTAAAATCTTTTTTATTTTTTTTTATTTTAAGAAGAATGAAATATATATTTTTTTCTTTGAGAAAACAAGAGAAAATCTCTTCTCGCTTGTTAGATCGCGAGCGCTTCTTCTCCTACGAAAATGGTTAGCTGCCATATAACAATATTGCAAGATTGAACTAAATGAAGAAGGTTTAGTATATGTGCACCTTTGCGATTTATTTTCTGACTCGGAGGGATTTTGCCCCTTCACTGAATTCTTGAAACGGGTAACAAAAGGTGACATGCGAACTCTGAGTAGGAACGCAGAAGGAACACATGCAAAATAGGCACATGAACCAAAGAAGATCACAAAGGAGACGTGCAACATAGGCACGCGTACCCAAGTAGGTGAATAGGCGTCATACAACACAGGCACGAGTGCCAAGGAATGTCATAGGGGTGGCACATGCAAAACAAGCACGGTACCAAGAAGATCACAAAGGGGACGTGCAAAACAAGCACGCGTACAAGTAGGTGAATAAGCGTCATGCAACACAGGCACGAGTGCCAAGGAATGTCATAGGGGTGGCACATGCAAAACAAGCACGGTACCAAGATGACCACAAAGGTAACACATGCAAATCAGGCACGTGAACCAGAGAAGATCACAAAGGTGACGTGCAAAATAGGCACGCATACCGAAGTGTTTGAATAGGTGTCATGCAATACAGGCACGAACGCCAAGGAGTGTCACAGGGGTAGCACGTGCAAAACAGGCACAGACGCCAAGATGACCACAAAGATGACACGTGCAAAAAAGGCACATGCACTAAAGAAAGGGATCACTATGGTGATGTACAAAACAGGCACGTAGACCAAAGTGATCGAAAAGGTGACACGTGCAAGACAGGCACGTTTACCGTGGATTATCGAATAGGTGACATATTTTTCTCGGCGCATGTACCTTGCAAGGATTTCACAAAGGACACGCTTTCTCGGTGCATGTACCTTTGGGGGAACTCATAAAGGGCATATTTTTCTCAACACATGCTCTCTAGAGGGACTTAGAAAATGACGTGCTTTCTCGGCGCACGTTCCTTGGAGAGACTCGCAAAGAGTATGCTTTTCTCGGTGCATGTACCTTGGTAGGATTTCACAAGGGACATACATTCTCAGTGCGCGTACTTTAGAGCATATAGGGTATGCTTTTCTCGGTGCATGTACCCTTGAGGGACTTCGAAAAAGACGTGCTTTCTCTGTGCACGAACTCGAAAGGATTTCACAGATGGATCTGGTGTACAACCAAAATGGTGACCTGGATTAAAAAAGGAGAGAGCATATGGACCAAGACAGGGTCAATTTAACTCTCAAATTGGTTTCAAAATTTTTCCCTCGGAGATAGAGAGATATTGTAAGAACCAAAAAGGGTTCATACACTTTCTTAATCGATTTTGAAATTTCTTTCTTGAAATGGAGAATGCATAGAACCAAAACTGGGCTGCAAATTGCAAACAAAGGTACTTGTCGAATATGTTGCTTCTACATAAGCAATGAATTTTTGTGGTGCTTTGAGGAGTAATTCTTTGGAAATAAGAATTCCCAGGTTAGCTCCCTCAACTGTGTGCATGTTGATTTTTTCTTTTTATCCCTGAATGGGCGAGATATGTGAGGAGGGTAGGTAGGTTAGTCTAGAAAGAAGAACCCTTGGACCTCATGCATGAGATTTTGCATAACTTGTCACTTTTACGGAGGGAGGGGGCTGCTTTAGGAAGATAACCCCTTGGATGTACTCCCTCGACCCATTTTTTTTCTTTCGCTTCTGATTGAGCAACACTTTTCGGGGAGATAGTGAGGGAAAGTCTAACAAGAAAATCCCTCGGACAAATACCCAAGGCAAAATTTGAATTATTGATTTTTTTCTTTTTCTTTTTTTTTGATTTTTCTCTCTTTTATCTTTTATTACATGGTTGCCTTGATTTTTGGGATGGCTCCCCTTTATTGCACTTACCTCTGGTGATGCCCCTAGTCTGAGTCTGACTCTGAGTTAGTGGCTGAAGGGTACTGCTGATGACTCTGATCTACATCTTCTAACTGATCCTCCTCGGGAGTGGTTGTTACAACTTGAACCCCAGTCCTCAAAAACATGTCGTCGACTTGAATGCCTGCCCATATGAATTTATCCATTTGAGAATGGGTGACACCACATAGGAGTGCTTGGTAGTTAGTCCTCATGTTCTTTCTCAATATAGAAATTTGCTCTCCTTCGGTCGGACGCTCAACCATTTCTCGAACTTTCAGTCTCCACCTAGCGACAAAGCTCATGAAGGACTCATTTGGTTGTTGTCGCATCTCTTCTAGCTCTCTTTTAGTTACTCTCATGTCCATTCCATAAGCGAAGTGCTTGACAAACGCATCACTTAGCAAGGTCCAGGTAGGGTACTTCGTCCGTTCCAGTTCCACTATCCAATCCAAAGTGTACCCTGTTAAGCTTCTTGGAAAGAGATGTGTCAAAAAATCATCACTCAGGTGTAGAGGCTTCATGCAGCTCATGTACATCAGGATATGAGCCTTTGGTGATCCAGCCCCATTGTATTTGTCCATACGTGGGAATTGGAACCATACTGGTAATTCATCCTTCGGAGGCTGATACCACGCATTCACATCAAATATTGTAACAGAATTCCCCTCCAATCGCTGAAGTCTTCTCATCACTTCTTGCTGAAAGGTCTTGTCCTTCATTTTTACCTTCTGGTATGAATTCTCATTTTGCTGGTAATCATAGTCATCATCAGTATGACATGTCTTATGTAGGATAAGTGCCTTTCTCGGAATGGCTATAACCAAAGACTCGTAGGGGATGTTGATGACCTCATGATTCAGAGAGGTCTTTGTCGGCTCTTGGGAGTGTTTTCTGGCCATCTCTCCTTCTTTGTGCCCAGCAGATGAAATATGACCTCTATCTCTGCCTTCTGATTCCTGTGGTGCTTGGGATGCTTAATTTCCTTGCCCTAGTGGCCCAAACCTTTCTGTCAACATAGACTCCATCATGGTTCTCATTTCCTCTTTCAGTATTTTCTCAAAAAATGCTTTCATTATTCTCTCCGTTTCTGACACCGAATCACCACTGGACTCTTGTTTTGACATTGTCTCTTTCCTTACTAAGTATTTGTTCAGTCTGACCCACGTAGACTGAAAAAGATACCCATGTTTTAGTTCACAAACACTGCTTACTCTGTCTGACGGAACCCGGGTAATCGTTATTCATCAGTTGTTCGGCAGGTTACCCGTAATTACCTTAAATAACATACAGGAAGCTACTTTTCAGTACTACAAAAATCTCTACCGTGAACAATGCCACGGAATTTGTACGACATGGATGCAATCCCTTAGGTTATTCCTGAAGATTATTTCTATTACAACTATATGCATGTTGGGTTCAACTAGTCTCTAGACACGGGTAAGCTTGGGTCACCTCGGCAAAATATACCTCACAGCCCAAAGGCCGGTCATTAGTACAAGACGGAGAATGTGGAGTTTCGGTCATTATTCCCATATGGCCCTTCTGGCCAGGACGAGACCTACCGCAACCACGAGTTTTCCTTTTCCTGATAATAGGATCAAAAAGAATAATGCAGATGCAGTATAGATGAATGGGTGCGTGCAGTGTGTGTGTGTGTGTGTGCAAAGCTCGAGAAATGTTAGATCATAAATTCCTAATTAATGCCCTTAATCGCTTTTCAAGTTGGATTCCTGACTATCCCTAGTGGAGTCGTCAGTCTATGAACCCGAGAAAAGAATCAGGCGCCTTCGTCCTCCCGAAGAAGGAAAAAGTCCCGAATTCATCCACAAAGAATAATGGTAATGTATAACTACTAAAGAGTCGTATGAAGTGATGGAGTCGCCACCTGATTAAAGGGAATCATGACCCTTTTTGTTTGAAAAATCGCTTTTTCTTTTATCGAAAACTCCATGGCGATCTTCCGGGCAATGGTCTGCAATGGAGAGATTCTTGGGTAAGGGAATCCAGGAACGGGTCAGGAAGGTGTTAGGCACCTGACAAATGCCCGATCGTGAGATCGGACTCTACTTCGCGTTTAAGGGCATCCTTTGGGAATTCATGATCAAACTAAGCTACACTACAATGGGGAGGCGATAAAAGTAATGTAAGGTGCCCCCTAGTTCTACGTGACATGCGCATCAGGTTCTGGAGCGAAAACAAAAATGGGCATGCCTCTCCATGTTCTGGAGGTGCGTCAAAGCGCAGTGACACGTGTGAAGGTACCACACGTGCACAAAAGAGATGATATATGCGGCTGCATATATACCTAAGCATATAATGGTGATACGTGTATAACTATGTGCGTACACGAGCAAACAAGTGACACGTGCGAAAGTGGCACGCTCACTGAGGGAACGTGCAAAACTAGCACGTAATGAAGGAACGTGCAAAACTGGCACATGACAAAAGGTCGTGCATGCGAAACAGGCACGTGACGAAGGACAACGTGCGAGACAGACACGTAATGAAGGACGACGTGCAAAACAGGCATGTGATGAAGGTACGTGCAAAACTGGCATGTGATAGAAGATCGTACGTGCAAGACGGGAATGTGACGATGGACGACGTGCAAAACTGGCACGTGACGAAGAAACGTGCATAACTGGCACGTGACAAAGGATTGTATGTGCAAAACAGGCATGTGATGATGGATGACGTGCAAAATCGGCACGTGACGAAGGAACATGCAAAACTGGCATGTGATAAACGATCGTACGTGCAAAACAGGCACGTGACGAAAGAACGTGCAAAACTGGCACATGGCAAAGGATCGGACGTGCAAAACAGGCACATGAAGAAGGAATGTGCAAAACTAGCACGTGATAAAAGATCGTACGTGCAAAATAGGCACGTGATGATGGATGACGTGCAAAACTGGCACGTGACCAAGGAACGTGCAAAGCTGGCACGTGATAAAAGATCGTACGTGCAAAATAGGCACGTAACGATGGGGGTGACGTGCAAAACTGGCACATGACGAAGGAATGTGCAAAACTGGCACATGACAAAGGATCATACATGCAAAACAGGCACGTGACGATGGATGACATGCAAAACCGGCACGTGACAAAGAAACTTGCAAAACTAGCACGTGACAAAAGATCGTACGTGCAAGACGGGCACATGACGATGGACGACGTGCAAAACCGGCATGTAACGAAGGATCTTGCAAAACTGGCACGTGACAAAGAATCGTACGTGTAAAATGGGTACGTGACGATGGAACGTGCAAAACTGGCACCTGAAGAAGGAATGTGCAAAACTGACAAGGGATCGCACTTGCAAAATCGGCACGTGACGAAGGAACGTGCAAAACTGGCACATGATAAAGGATCGTACGTGCAAAATAGGCACGTGACGATTGACGACGTGTAAGACAGGCACGTGACGAAGGAACGTGCAAAATCGGCATGCGATAAAAGATCCTACGTGCAAAACAGGCACGTGACAAAAGATCGTACGTGCCAGGCACGTACCGAAGGAACGTGCAAAACCGGCACGTGGCAAAAGATCGTAGTT
Organism: Macleaya cordata; assembly: GCA_002174775.1. Classification (NCBI taxonomy): domain Eukaryota; kingdom Viridiplantae; phylum Streptophyta; class Magnoliopsida; order Ranunculales; family Papaveraceae; genus Macleaya; species Macleaya cordata. Next base: position 78,210 of record MVGT01001925.1, on the reverse strand, counting down.
GCGAAATAGGCACGTGACGATGGATGGTGCATAAAACAGGCACGTGACAAAAGATCGTACGTGCAAGACAGGCATGTGACGATGGACGACGTGCAAAACTGGCACATGACGTAGGAACGTGCAAAACTAGCAACAAAAGATCGCACGTGCAAAACAGGCACTTGACGATGGACGACGTGCAAAACTGGCACGTGCCGACGATAAAACATTTTTTTATCTTTTAAAAGTTTGATTCTCTCTTTTTATTTTGAAAAGCATATGACATGTGCGGGCTGCACACGTGGCGAAGACGATGACTCGCACACGTCCAGTGTACGTATGTGGAGATGTATGAGAGCGACCCTAAAAGTCGGCTAAACATAATCTATGAACCCTAGTCTTTGCTTAGGAATTCTAAGATCCTAAATGCATGACCTAGATTAATGAAATAATTTTTCTTTAAAAAAATGATTGGTTTTATTTTATTGATTCTTTTTAAAAGAGGTTTTGACCCAAAATTGGGATTGGATCAGGAACTTCACTTAACTAAGTGACCTCTGAGACCGACCCTGAAAGGCAACAAACAACCCTAGGACTAATGCAATCTATCTCTAAGCAAGCAGTCCTAGACTAAGCACAACTTAAATATATTTCAAGGATTTTTATAGTTTGGTACTGATTGGGCTTCGAAAAAAGCCCAATAGGGGAAGTGGGCCCGTGAACCCGCTATGAGGGTTCGAGTCCCGAATGTTTATTCAGAAGCTTATTTGCATTTATTTCTCTAAATTCTAGCCTAAAAGGGAGTACTCCGCAAATTAAGTTAAAACAAGATAGGATCAAAAAGAATTCACGAATCAAAGCATGTGCACGTTTTTCATAAATTTCTAGCATGGCATGCATAGCAAACACATTAAGCAATCATGTGACATAATCATATCATCGCATAATTATATCATCATGCCAAAAGAGTAAAGAGTACCAAATGGATTGAACTTGACATTTTGGTACTAAACAAAGTAAGCTAAACGTATTTGGATCATGTTAATCTAATAAGATTTTCCACGATCTAAATCGTTCACATTGAAGATCATGTCATTTTCTACATATTTATCACAAACATCATGGAATTCTTAGTTCACACATCATGTGATTATGCATATTTGGCTCTCTTTCTATGAAACACACCCCATAGAAATCATCTTTAAGACATCAGCTCATGAGGACTATATTTTAATGACAATCAATATGTGCATTTAATATTTATTATATCAAAACACACATGGCTTCCAGGATGTCTCAAGCCATCATGTCAGAAATCGACATTATCATACAATTCATTCAAAAAATCAAGAGCATATTCTTTGATGGACAAGTGTAAGGCAAGATATTCATGATTTATTGGTAATCAAACAAGATTTAATCACCAAACATGCAAATCAACCACCAATTCTCAAATAAACCCTCTCTTTATTTTTGTCCAATCTCGGGCCTCACACAACCATTTATTTATAATACATACATATTTTCCTAACATGCAAAACCACTATGACCAGAAAGAAACATGCCTTTTTTATTTCAAAGTTCTAATATACAGAAAGAGGAAAACTAGACATGTTTTTTAGCTCAAAGTTTTATTATATACAAAAATGGAAAGCAAGATAATCACATATTTTCCAACACAGAATCCTATTTCTTACCAAAATAGAAATCAATACTACTTCTCACTTTTAACCCAACATTTTATTTCATACCAAAAATGGAAAACAGAATTATCACATAATTTTCAACTCAAAATTCTATTTCATACCAAAAGCAATATTATCAAATACTTTCCTTATCGAAATTCTATTTCACACAACAAGGGAGAACAAAGATTGTATTTATAACAAGGAACTTTTATTTGCACAAAGATTAGATTGAAAAGATAGAGAAAAGGCTTACTGACCTGTAGCTTACAAATACTCCATTTAAGCAAATACAAGAAAGAAACCCAAAATATGCTTCATATGAGGATTGTAGATTAAAGAAATGTGTGGGAAATTGATTCTAAAAGAAGAAAGGTGATGTCAACCCTTTGTATTCATCCCACCATGATGATGCAGGAGAGAAGATAGGCTAAACAAAATGGATTTTCTCCCTCTTCTCTCTACTCTTCCCTTAATTCTCACTAATCTTCTCTCTTACCTCACTAACTCCAATTTTTGTAGATATTTCCTTAATGGAGAAGGAAAGGAACACTCAGAACCGCCCCAAAAATAGAAACCCTAACTTTATCTGAGAAAAAGATGAGAGAATTCAGAGAGAGGCCACAGAGAAAAAGAAAAGGAGAAGAAAGAAGAAGAAGCTAGAAGACAGGAGAGACTGGAAGAAGTTTCCTCTTTTGGCAACTTTCCTTTTAAAGGAAAAAAAATAGGGTTTCCTCTTCATAACCGTTAGATTAATCACACTTGGATGGTTGAGATGAGGAAGAAGAGAAAGTATCTTCTCTTGGTGGCCACGTGTTGTGCAATGAGTGGGTGATCTTGGTTCACATGGATCGAGTGAGTTTTGTGAGAGAGAAGAAAAATAGAAGAGGTAATATTCCTCTTCCAAAAAACAGTATATTCCATCAAACCTGCCGAAACGATGACACGTGTCCTTTTTATTAACATTCTACTATCTTCCAGCTTTTCAAAATAAAGAAAATGGACACGTGTCGCCCAATTATACAAAAACCTTATTATTTTTCAATTTCTACCAAAAACAGAAAATGATTTTTTTTAAAAAAAAGAAATAATGGGGACACATGTCACTATATAGGAGAGATCGGCCTTCCAAGGGCCGATCCTAATGATATGGTGACACATGTCACCTATTTATTGGAAAACAACTTTTTTCTTTCAAAAAGAAATGACACGTGTCACCATATGGGAGAGATCGGCCTTCCAAGGGTCGATCCCAATGATATGGTGACATGTGTCACCTATTTATTTAAAAATAACTTTTTTTCCTTTTTTAAAAAACTTTTTTTTCAAACCTTTTTTTAAAACAAAAGTTTTTTTTTTTAGAAAACAAAAAATAAAAAATAAAAAAAGTGGTCGGCCCTTAAAGGGCTGATTCTAGTATTAATGTGACAAGTGTCACTTTTATTCTCTTAAAAGTATTCTATTTACTATAAAGTCCCCCACTTTATTGCTTTCACACAAAACCCCCTAAAAAGCTTTTACATTCATAAGAGGTCTGTTTTTACCATTTTTCTAAAAAGGTCCCTTGGACTAATTTCTCAACACCCAAAAGGATATTTTCCTAAGAAGTCCCGGAGTCTATTTTCTCTCCACCAAAAGGGGTCAAACAACTCAAATTGGTTCCAATAGCTTTCTATTCCAATGATCACACCAAAAGCCTCATTTTTATAAATTTGGTCAAAATTGGTTCACATTCTCCAACAGTAGGCCAAATTAAGCCAAAGTTGCTCAAAACATTTATTTGATGACACCCAATTAGGGTGCGAAAATTGGGTGTCTACAGGGGATAAAACCTAGTACAATTTAAAATTGTCTACTAGAATCTAAGTCTAAAATTAAAAATCTCAAAATAGAGTATTGACTTATTCGATTCTTAATATGCAGAATTAAGAACATGAACCGAATATTTCAATCTATATGAAATAAGAAATCTGAACATAGAAATTTTTGTTGATGTGGAAAACCCAAAGTGGAAAAAACCCCGGGACCTAGTCTAGTCGAAACAATCCACTTAGTAAAGGAGAACTTACAAACTGTTACCTACTGACTTACGACTCAAACTCCACGATCAGATTAGTCAGATGCAATCTCTACGACTCGAATACACGAACCACTACTTAGTTGATCTCCACACAATGTGTCTCCAACTCGGAATCCACCAAGTATCGCAACACAAACAATCATCCGAATCTACGAGCAATCAACACGAACTTGAATCCATAAGTTCACCTACCGAAAGTCCACCGACAAACCTCGCTTAAGATTAAGGTTAGAATGATTTAGCTTTCTTCAACAAGCATGGAAGCTAGAAGTATGAGTTTAGAACTCCAAGCTGTTGAATTGTGTGGGATTATTATAAGTAGGGTTAACATAATCCTTTTATAAAGGTATAGGTCCTCCAAACATGTTTAGGAAACTCCTAAAACACATTAAGATTGGTTAGGAATCCCATTCAAACAAGAATTTGAATTTTAGCAACTTCCAAACGAGAATTCTCGCGTTGGTTTTGATATGAATATGATTCCTAGCAAAAGAAAACTCTCTTGTTAGAGGTTCTTTCGAAAGCAATAAAGTCCCTATCGAAAGCAAGCTTGTCTGTTTTGGTTTCGAAATCAACATGTTCCTATCGAAAGGAAGCTTGTCTGTTTTTCATAACAGTGAATGAACTTATTTCAAAAGCAACATTGGTGGTATCGAAATCAAAGTAGTCTGTCTAACTACCTTTGCTTTCCATTTTGAAACCAAACATTTGATATCGAAAGCAAAGCTTCCTGTTTTAACACAAAGCCTTGGTTTCGAAATCAAAAGGATGATATCGAAATCAACCAACCTATGAAAGATTCTAAGTGTTAAAAAAACACCTTGAAAACTTCCATTCTAAGTAGGACAACTTACCTATGGTCTTACTGTTTTTGCTGTAGGCTGACCCCAGACCACTATGGGCTATCCTTGTCCTACTTTGGTTCATCCCCAACTATTTTCGACCATTCCGGATCCAACTGTGAGATCCTTTCTCCGATCTAGGACACCGTTAATGTGTTTCTAAGTCATTTTCCAAGACTTTTTGGAAGAAAACTAAAGTTTTTTCAAAAAGTCTATGATTTCAACCCTACTTTGGGTCACCTTTAACCATTTTTTACCATTCCGGATCCAACTGTGAGCTCTGAACTCCGATCCAAAACACTCATTTAATAATTTTAAATTATTTTTCAAATCTTTTTCAAAGAAAACTAAGCTTTCAGAAGTATAACATGTACAATGTACCTCCTTGGAACTGCTTTGTTTGCACAAAAGCCATCTAAAGTTTCCAAAAAATTGGGACTTCATCATAAAAATTACCTTGAAACTTCAAACTAGCATGCCTAAAACAAAGAAAGGTCCACTACGCATTCAAAGAAATCTCAAACTAAACTGAGATCCAACATTCAAAATAGATCTTGAAATAAAAAACCAAGGTCTAAACCCAGTTCTTACACCAAAAACCAAGAACCATCAATTACCCACCTTCGAAATACTCAAAGCAAATTCATGGAAGACACACAAGGGTTCTAGAAAATTCATCATCTTTCATTGAATTTAAAGTAATAAACTGGTACATTGAATATAAAAAATAGGGAAATACAGGAATCTTAAAAATTTAATAAAGATTTTCTTATCTCTTGCAGGTGATTTACCAGTCATCATCAAAGCAGCCGTCAGAGAACACATCAGTAAGGACCGCAAAAACTGTATGCTAGAGAGCATTTCCCAGGTCTTGGGAGGAACTTCATGGGCATACCCAACTTCCCCAAAAGGAGTTCTCTGGATCCAAGCTTTAGCAGTAGCAACAATAATGCCAGTCGAAAGGGGACCAGCACCGAAAAAGAAACCAGTCAAGTCAGGCTCACCTTGCAAATACCCATATTGACGCATTATTAGGCAGAGACAATAAAAAGTGCATTTGGTCATGCTCATAATTGAGACCACATTGTGCCACACCGTAATTGAAAAGGACAAGTAAACTTGGAGATGACTCGAATGTCATTGAACATCACAACTGCTCAGTGTGTCTAATCGGTGCGACACCTCCACAGGGTCCCACAGAAGAAGAATACAACGACAGAACGTATTCACCGAGTTAACAATACAACCCCTCGTAGGTAGAGTGGGAGTAATCATGCACAAATGCTCAACAAGCCAAATCTGTATAAAGATACCTATGTCAGCAATGGACATTCTATTCAGAAGAAATCAATGCAAAAGTTTAAAACTTACAAAAAGCATTAGTGGGCTACCTCTGAAGTTGCCCTCCTCGTGATAAGAATCCAAAGAGTCAAAAGTTTCTCTGAGAATGGTATGAACTAAAGCCTTACCATCACTAGCACCCAGAAATGCTAAAGCAATGGACCTATCAAAATAACGTTCGCCCCGATGTAGCAACAAGAAGCCCATCAAGCACAAGTAAATTGCACGACTTCAGAGGAGAGGATCATCATGAGCATGAAAACTCCTCGCTAGATTACCAATATGAACTCCATCGCTATAATGAATCTGCCTCAGGGAATAACGATCTTCATTGGAACCCATAAAAGTATTGAATTCAGCTCGGGTGACACCATAAGGGAACGGTTCAATCAGAGGACCATCCGAAAGAACATTCAAAATCTTGTTATACTCCTCAATCGTAGGACACAAGTCATTGTTTTCGAAACGGAAAACATGAAGGTCATAATGCCAGGATTGTGCCGCACAAGCAAGAATATGCCAATTGATGGGTACATTATAAAGAAAAGCGATATTTCCAAGCTTGTGGTGGAAAATAAAGTGCCTTTCGGCATCGCTCAAATTCGTGGCCCAAGCATAAAAATGCTCCATGGAGAAAGTAGTAGTCATACCTAAGCATATAGGAATGAACTCAAAAGTTCAAAAAACTCACAACAAAAACTCAGAAAGCTCGGCAGGATTCTAATCGAAGTGTTTAGAAGTGAAATGATCAAAACTTTTGAATAAACTCAAGGACTCAAAACATCTGAAAAACACAAAAAATGGAGAAGAAGCTCATAATGGTGTGAAGAATAAAGGGTTCAGGCCGACCAATTTATAGGCCTGAACCCATGTTGCCCAGAAAGTGAGGTAAAATCCATCACCTCACCTGAGCGTACTTTGACAATATTTTTGTTAAACGAACTATTTCGTATTTTCTCTGGCGTCAAATCTAGCCTGAAACCGTCCAATCTTGCCCGTTAGGTCCCAAAAAATTAGAAATACGAAAATCAAACCTCGATTTCTACCCAAATTAGTTCATACAACAGATAAACCAACATCTAAACCCAGACAAAGCCTTTATACCAGTTCAAAACTCGAAAAATGGAGTCAAATAGCCTCTTCTTTAGAACCGGTTGTTCTGTTTATCAAGTACATTAACATAAACCAGAGCTCAAAATCAACTGATTTCAGAGACTAAAGCTTCCAATGGTCCGTCTATACCTCCGAAGATCACTAAAAGGGACCCTAAAGTCTACCACTCTCAATAAAAGCTTCTGAAGGTCTGGATATACCTCTGAAGATCACTAAAAGAGACCCTGAAGTCTTTCACTATTAGAAAAAGCTTCTGAAGATCCGCCTATACTTTTGAAGATCAACTGAGAGACCCAGAAGTCTCTCACTTCAAGTAAAAAGCTTCTGAAGGTCCGCCTATACCTCCGAAGAATAACAAAGAGACCCCGAAGTCTCTCATTTTCAGAACAAGCTGTAACGACCCAAAATAATTTTGTTGACTTTGGTGAGTCAAGTTGATTCGAGTCCAACGTTACAATCGTGGAACCTATTAGGTGTTAAAATAATTAAGTCTAGGATTAAATAATTAGTTTTTGTTCGGAGCATAATTTGAAGAATCGAACCATACAAATGGATAGATCTCAAAAAGTTATTTAATTTTGACTACTCACGCGCGAAAATCAGATACTAAATGATCCCAAATCAAGGCCCGGAACACGATTTTGACCAATACCGAAGGTAGCCGTGATTTTGACCTTGATTTTTGACCAAATAAACTTTATTTAATTATGTATATACACTATATATATATATGGGTGATGTATTTAAGAGTAACTTTATAAGTTATTCCTTGTATACACTTAAGTTGTATGTATGTGTATACACCTTAGTATAACCTATATAATAATTATTATTTTTAATTTTAATTTTTTTTAGGGCCTTTTTCCCACCGCCCTTATTAGTTTTATAGGAAGAGAGAGAGAAGTCTCTCTTTTACTATAGAGATAGAAAGATAGAGAGAGAGAGAGACGGTAAGAAGAGAGAAGGAGAAGAAGGAGAAGAAAGAGAAGGAGAAGAAGGAGAGAAGGAGAGGAGGAGAGAAAGAGAGAGAGAAGAAGAAGATGATGACGATGATCCGATAGGGGAAATCATAGGGACCATTTAATTTGTGGATTGAGGTATAAATTTGAAATCCTAGCTTTTTATTTTATTTTTAATTAGATATTTTATGTTGTTAATCTTAGTTTTCAATTTTAGGGTTGATTTTG
>MVGT01001925.1:45965-67937 GCA_002174775.1 Macleaya cordata | reverse complement strand
TATCTTACTTGTTTTGTATATATTTTCTTAAGATATGTATATAAGACAAACACACTTATATATATTATATCACTTAACTCAAGTTATCTATGTATATTATTAAGTGAGGCATCATTTTAGAATTGTGGTTTGAATCCAGCCTAGTGGATGACTAGGTATTATTATTTTGATGAAGTAAGGTAAACTAGCCTTGATGAGATGATATGACTATCGTGGATGATTGGAATGATTTAGAAATATTATTTGTGGATAAATCATCTCTTCTACAGGTTTATTACAGGTTGAGAACCCTGAAAATACAGGGGAAACTCTGGCAAATTTTTCGTTGGGCCTATCCATATTTTAAGGTGATTAAGTTTTCTCGAACTAGATTAGTTTAACTCTGATTAGGTTTGTAAACCTTTGTTTAGGTTTGTTTAGTACTAATTAGTCACCTCATGTAGTAAGACAACGCCTCGAGATGCGACTCAATTTCTTAGAGATTTTGAGTTTCGAATTGGGGCATTACACAAGCTTCCGAAGGTCCGCCTATACCTCCGAAATTATCAGAACAAGCTTCTGAAGGTCCGCTTATACCTCTGAAGATCACTAAAAGAGACCTCGAAGTCTCTCAATTCAGTAAAAGCTTTTGAAGGTGCGCCTACACCTCCAAAGATCACTAAAAGAGACCCCGAAGTCTCTCACTATCAGAACAAGCTTCCGAAGGTCCACATATACCTCCGAAAATTATACAAAGAAACTCCAACATCTTCTACCTTCAATCAAGCCAAGCTTTTAAAGGTTCGCCAATACCTTTGAAGAGACAACAAAGAGACCCTTAACGTCTGCACAAATCAACAAGAAGAACTGCAGAAGTTCTACACTTATAAGAGAGACCCTAAAGTTTCAATAATAAATAGACTATCATAATTCAGAATCAAGGAAAGCCATGAGCAGACGAAGATCAAAACAAAGCAAGCATCATCAAAGAATCTACGAAGGTCAACACTAAGCACAAGTCACTCCAAAGATCACCCAAAGATTCAGACAACGCCTAGTCAACCAAAGATCGATCAATGATCACAACTAACCAGTGATCTCAATCAAGCATCGCAGTATTGCAACATTGAAGACTGAAGAATAGAGATAGCTTTTGTACGAGAGTACACCTGAGCATAAATCCCGGATGAGACCATGATAAGGGCAACAAGCTAAAAACTTCATAACTTGATATAATCACTGAACACAAGAGAAAAATGCTAAATCAAACTAGCTAGGCACAAAGAACTCCAAATAGAGACAAATAGGACAATTTGATCTTGAGAATCAAAAGTAAATTTTCCCAAAAAAGGCAACAAAATATTTTCCAAAGTGAAGAACATTAGGTCCATTCCATTAACGATACAGTAACCTACGCTTTCTTCAAAGCAGAAAAAATTTCGGCATCTTTTTTGTGCGAAAAACAACTTAGCATTTCCTTCAAGCATAAATTGATTGAGCTTCTCCCGAGCCATTGGATCACAGTACCTCGCTTCACTAGTCAAAAATTTCTGAACACACTAAATCAGTGTCATCTCAGCATTGGCATTTATCCTGCTAACAGACCTCTGCCAATGAGGGGCATCTATAAACACCTAAAATTGGTTCACTCAGAACACCTCAATGATTTTGTCAAAATAATCCAAAAAGCGTCTAAAATGGAACCGAAAAAGTCGAAACGAGGAAAGGGAGCCAAAACCTGAGCTATAGCCTCAGAAACCTCTGAAAGCTCTTAGCAAAAACTCCGATAACTTCCGAAAACGAACTCGGAAGGTCCAAAAAACAAAGAAACGGCCCTAAAAAATCCCAAAAATGAGGTTGAAAAATCCGAAAAACATGAAAATGACCTGAAAAGCCTTAGAGGGCCCCGCAAAGGCTAAACTACCTGAGGCAAGGACTGCCACATGGAAAACTGCCCTAAGGGGAGATCTGACTGCTATGGTCAGATCACAGCACAGAACGCAAGGTTTTGAGTTCACCTTCAAGGTCCACGTACACCTTGAAGATGCGCCCAGGACCAGGTTCGGGGCCTATATAAAGTCCCTCCCCCTTCCTTCTTATGCATCTCAGAAACACTTTGGAGTTCATTTTGATCTCAGAATCATTTTCCATTGTCTTTTCTAAATCTCAAGAAGGTTAGCATCCAGAGTTCTTTTAGAATTTCTGAATTTCGTGTACGCTTGTCGTCGAGTCACGTACACCTTCTAGTCCCAAAGTTCAAAAATCTCTTCGAATGCCACCTACTACCTTCGAGACGAGAATGGGAAGGAAATCGAATATGAATCTGTCAGAGAAACCTGTAACTAGAAAATAAGAGAAATAGTAACGAACCTCAGCCCAAATTTTTGGTCGAATCCAGGAAATGCTGAGGTATATACTTAATACTTTTAAACTTTTTACTATTCATTGTTCGAAGATATTGTATTCAAGCATTGTAATTCTTTTCAAAAAGCAATAAACAGTAAACCTTCAAAATAAAAAGTCATTGTTATCGTCAAATAATATCAATGTAGCGTATCTCTAAAGGAGTATGCTCTCTAGCATAACTCCATAGTATGCTATATAATATTAGATAGTATTTGGGATAGCACAAGTCTTCCCAATTCGAAAATGAGAGAGAACTCCACGATTGACATCATGATTATTTTGTAGAGAACTCAAGTAAAATCGACACAAAGCGTTAACAACTTACAAAATTGGCACGAATCGTTATATCTCACAAAACCAGTACGAATTGTTAATATCTTCAAAGTTCCTTCCAATAAAGAGAGAAACGCCAAAACTCCCCTCACGAGGAGGTTTCTTTTACAAAATCGACACGAATCGTTAATCAATCTCTTTTTAAAACTCCTTCTAATGAGGAGATAAAACGAGGAAACTTCACCCACAAGGAGGTTCCACTTACAAGCTCGGCATGAATCATTAATCACAATCCTTAATAAGGACACATCACCTGAGTTACGGCCATTTCCCACGAGACGCCAAGTTCTCTTTAAATATGAAGAATAGTTGTAACCTAATCATGGGATAAGTTCTCAAGGCGAGAGATATTAAGATCTCCCAGGGCATGAACAACCCACCTAAGCCCTCCCAAGCGCTGAAGCACACAACACAAGCAATAACAGGTAAATCATCTTGTTATCTCTGTTCACTGGGATAACAAAAGCAGAGGTCAGATCATTTACACTAATGTACTTATCTTTGCTATTTTTGTTTTCTTATGATCAAAACCAGACTAACTGTTTTCTTATGCAGGAGAGTTCGTACACTATGTGTACACAAGATGAGATACCAATGCAGATATCCAATAAAACACCCTAATTACGAAGTAGAAACCAACTATCGTCGGGCGGTCGTCAGGTGCCTAACACCTTTCTGACCCGTAATCAGAACCCTCATACTTTGAATCTCTACCAACATCAAATCGCAGACCGAGTCAAACAGAAGGAGGTGTCACTTAGTTTATCTCCAAAGAGACTAAATGATGCCTTTATCTAACAAAAAGGACCTGATACCCTCACAAATTCAGTTGGCGACTCTACAACATTGAACAGAGGATGAGACACTCCTTTCCATTTTAAAGCGACCAAAAAAATGCACTAAAAGAAAGAAAGAAACATATACAGAATAAATACATACACACACATAAAAATTACTTTACATCAACAAAACTGCGCAGGTTATCCCCTCAACCAAGAGGATCCAGGAAATATGTAGGAGTCTCCGTGAGCGAACAACCCTAAACAAACACGACTTCCGCATTCGAACAATTTGTACTCTCAGGTTTCTCGGCATCCCTCCGCAGAGGAGGATGGTGAGAGGAAGGAGAGAGAGAGAGTCGTAGTTCACATGAAAGCAACATTTTAAAAGAAGTCGTTCGCTCAGTCTGGTCGAAAGACGGGGCGCCACACAAATCTATTTAGTTTTGCTTTTCATAAAAAAGAGAAAAGCAAATTAAAATGTTTAGTTTATCTTCGGGCTTTCTTATTTGTAGAAGATAAGTAAGTAGCCATTTAATTTCTTTGGTCAATGCATTTTTCTTATCACGAGTGTGCGTATATCTATACTGGTGTCTAAGGGCTGCCCCCTTAAGCCATTTAGGTTAGCTAATGGGCGCCATCCTTTGAAATGCATGAGAGAGAAAGAGAGTGAAGGGAGGAGAGAGAGTGGGTTATGAGGTGGCGGCGGTGTGATAACTCTTTAGCTGTCAAAGGAGTCACATTAAGTTGATCCAATGGCTGATTTTTTGTGACGATGATATGTTCATCATCTAGATCAACATCAGTGCATGTATCGTCCCCAGTGGGTCCACATAATACCTATTTTATTCTTATATTTGACTTATACGAATTTATGCGCCCATGTGATGTAAATCTAAGGGCTCATTTTGTCGAGCACATAACGTGTTTGTTCTTTTTAACGTCATATGATATCATATAACGCGCCACATAATTTGGCAACTCACACACGCGTAGAGGACAAAATGAGTTTGTCACACATGTAGCGCGTTTGGACATCAAACCCGAAGCGCGCATGTGGAGTATGGACAGTAAACTCACATGTGCGAAGCGCGTGTGGGGAGGCTCGTTATATTAATGCCGATCAATTCGCTTAATTGACCCAATCAAGATTGACTAGGTCAACGTCGATTTGCTCACCCAAAGAAAATTCCAAAATCCATCAGCCACAACTATACCCCAAAATTATACACACAAGCAACTTCAATCTTCTATAGTGATTCTTTTTAGACCATGAGAGGGGCTGCGTGTCGACTATTGGTACTTGATAGTATATTAAGTGGACAAAAAAAGTACTACTTCTCCGGTCAATGGGGTGGGGTTTTGACCATATGTAGTAATTCGGTATTCGACAAATATTCGATTTGGGAATAATTAGGGTATTATTCGGATTGATCATTGAAAAATTCTTTAGAACATTCAGTCAAAAATGTGGAGAACGGTAAAAATGCCGTTCGGGAATAATTCAAGTACAATTCGGTTTCATTAATAAAGTTTTCGTTTAAAAATTCAGACACTTATATGCAAATATCATGTATAAATTAAAGATTTTATAATACTTATAAGGTTTTGGCTGTTAAAATTTTGTAACTTAAGGTAGTAGTTTTAAATATTAGTTGCCGATAAAAAAAAAGTTTTAAATATTAGTTAAAAGATAGTGAATAATTTTATTTATTTAATGTTACCAGATCTCAAAGGGAGAGAGGGCTATCATTAGTGTTATAAGATAGGGATGTGTTTCTAATTAAAGCAAATTTTAGGGGTTAATACTTACATGTACTTTCTTACCATGCCACCACAGTCATAGAGAGCTAGAGCCTAGATAACAAACAAATTTGTAAAAATTATAGTCCCACATCGGTTGAAAAGCGTGAAAAGTTCAGCTATTTGACTTTTTAAAATGATATTTAATAGGCAATCTTGACTGGAATCATTTAGTCCCGGTGTAGGGCCGTTTTTTACTTTAATTCGGTTCAGATTAAATTTTACCGACTCATTTAAGAATGCGGCATTTCGGTAGTATTAACTCGTTTGGGTCGCGTATAAAACGCGACTTTACTAACTATGGTTTTGACTTTAGAGGAGGCAGAGTCAACTCGGTGAGTCCCTGAACGGTGCCCTCCACCATTTTAAAGGCGCCACTAGTGATATCCCATCTCTCGATCTCTTCCTCTCCCTCTCTTTCCCTCTCTCTTGGATGCGGTGGATCTCTCTTTTCTCTCTCTTGGATGCGGTGGTGGCCGGCGAGATTGTGGCATGGTGGTGGAAGTGGTGAGAAAGATGAGAGAGATTTTAATTATTTATTAAAAATAATTATTTATTAAAAAGAGGCTAGAGTATCCCCTAGTTTATTGAGGGGATGCCCCGAGTGTATTTTAACAAAATGGGGGCATCCCCTAGAATAGGATATTCCCCAATGTGTTTGAGGATCAGAGATATCACTAGTCTTATTCAGCACTCTTATGCCTTCACCATGTGGCGTTTCTCCAGGCCTTCTTAATTCACGTGTCATGACGACATTGCCCTTCTTTAATTTCCTCGCTTTTTTTTTTTTTTTTACCCTACTTCATTTCCCAGCTTCTAGATCTCACTTACTCATCATCACTCTTCAACTTTTGAGTAACTAAAAATCCACCTCAGTAAAAATGAATGAAGTATCTTTCTCTCTCTCTCTTCTTTCGCTCTGCGAATCCTTCATTTTCAGCTACTTTCTTTTCCTTCACTTTCTCTCTTCGAACCCTACAAACCTTTTCCCTTTGGTTTCTTTTTCACGAGCATTAGCTGAAAAAAGTTAGGGTTTTGGTCACATTCTCACAACAGATTTTAATAGTTTTTCTCTTGTCGGAATTCATTACAAACTGTTTTCTTTGCTTTTACTTTTTTTTTTTTTAATTTTCTTCCCCTTATCTTTCTAGAGAGAGAAAAAAACAGCCCTTCTTGTTCAAAATGTCTTGAATAGAGGTGTCTAGGGTTTCGAAAGGAAATCGTCCATTCTAAAAGGTAACACGAGATCTATTGTGTTTGTTTTCTTTTTCACTTCTGGGTTTTGGATGATCAAACATGTGAAGTTCGCATAAATAGATTGGAAATGGACAGCAATAGTTTGGGATTTTGCAATATTTCTAAGGTTTTGAAAGGAAACTGGTATCATTAAAGAAAAAGGAAAAAAAAAATAAAAAAATTGGTTGAGTTGCTTTATGGAGACTTACATGTGAAGCAATCGGGTTGAATTTGACGGAACAACATCTCTTTTGATGGATTCTGGTTCGAATTTACTGTTTTCATGGGTTTTAAAGTGGATTTTGCGTTGAATTCTTTGTTGGAATTCATTAATGTAGACCCGATGATACTGTTAAAATGGATGTTTCTTCTGTATCTTCTTCTCCAAGACTTCCTTTCCAGAGCTATCACACAAAAGACATGTTTGGTTGGGTAATAGCTAGAGTTATTACGAGCTTCATTTTGGATCCATTTTGGTTTAGTAAATAATTTTACCTAGGTTTGATTCCGATTGTTGGGAGTATTAGGTCATGGATTCTCATCAATGAGTTACGCAATATTTGACTTAACTTCTTGGTTGGAAAGTGGTAACTAGTTTAAAAATTTTCTGTCAACGAAAAGGTTTTAGGGTTTTTATGATGGAGGATATTGGATTATTCAAGCAAGCATGGAGATGGGTCCACTCACAGAAACATGTCTATTCAAATACACGAACCACAGTTTGCTGTTTTAGAGATAAGATAATGTCTGTAGTCGATCATCATTGGCCAGTGGTTTGTAGTGGGAGTTTGAAATTGGGGAAGTTTCTTTTGATGCTGTTGCTACAATGGAGGGACTGTTTTGTTCGGGGTTTGAAGTCATTGTTGGGTCTCAGTTCAGCTGCTTTGCTTGTTATTATGTGGAGCTGCTTTCTTAGTTTGACATCCATATCTTGCCTTGTTTATGTGCTTATAAGTCTGGTAAATCCACTAATTTTAAAATCTCTTGCCCTTTTGTGGTTTGCATTGACACTAGTTTACGTGCATGTATATGTGTATATATATTCTCAATTTCATTGTATAAAAAACTGACAAACCCAAATGAACTAAATAAGATAAACTATTTTTGCAGTTTTGTTGGCCTTCGAAGAAAATTTTCATTCTCTATGATGGTCTCTCTTGTTCTTGATTTTCTCGTTCTTTATGTGTATAGGCTGTTGCAGAATCATGTTAGGTTTTTGTTTATGAAAAGGTACTCAAACTGTATCATTTATGTCTATGGTCCTGATTGATGAATACATCTAGTAGGAAGCAGATAAAGAGAAACAAGGGAACATGACGGGGATGGGAATTGTTGGCTCATTTTTTAGAACATTCATTTTACACACGCGTATGGAGGTCACAAAACTCAACTTTCAATTAAAAGTTATTGTCCTCCAATTTTAAAATGACTTTCTTGTCAACATGGATAATGCATAGTCTAAAAGGAGATAGAGTGAATATTGGGTTGATAATAGGCTTGGCATATGTTGACATATTTTCTCAAACACAAGTGTGGAGCCCACTTGTTGAATAGTCAATAGCTCTATTTTGGTGAGGGTTCATCATTATCATTTAGAGGAAGGAAAAGTCGTAACAATGTTTCCGTAGGTGAACCTGTGGAAGGATCATTGTCGAAACCTGCCCAGCAGAACGACCCGCGAACACGTGAATCCAAGTTCTGGGGCGCGGCCCCCGGCCGTCCGGAGAGGCCTCAGCCCTTCCGGATGGGCAACGAACCCCACGGCGGGGACCGCGCCAAGGAACCAACAAATGGAGAGAGCGCGCCGCCCCTCGTCCCCGGACGCTGCGGGCGGCGCATCGTTGAATTTTTCCTCCCCAAACTCAACCCTTTCTGAACGTCTTAAGTTCTTATTCTATCAATTTATCTTGCTTTACGTGTATTGCCAGGTATCAGTAATAAGGTGCGAAGTCTCCCACTGGGGTAATTGGTGAGCTGTTTAGGTGCTCTTAGGATTTAGAATGTGCAAGTCTGTCATGATTTAAAATTACGGGATTGGGCAGGGATATGACCCGTAGCATTTCCACACTGGTTGAAATATTTCCATTTCTAGGCTGACCGAAATGGACATCGAAATTGAAATCTAACACCTTGGTTTTGCTTGGACTTCTCAGTTTCTTTATTTGGAGTTTTTCACACATTGACATAATAAACAACTAAAACTACCATGTTCTTGCTATCTTTTCTGATTGTATTTTAGTTGTTGATAGAATTAGTTATTAACTTCAATCTACGTAACATTGATACGGGTACGGGTGTCGGTGTCCGACACGGGTACGAGGTGTCCGACACGGTGACATAAAAACACCCAATACGCGGACACGGCGGCACACATACATACTTATTCATGTATCAATCATTATATGCTTTAATTTTAGTTATAATTTGTATTTTTAGAACCAACATAGTTACATAATACACAAAAGACATTAACTTAGAATTAGATAATACGTTCTAACATGATTATGTGCAAGTGCACACAAGATAGACACACAAAATCTAACATTATTATGTGCAAAGTACCCATTGAAGTATCCGCAAGTGTCAACATGAGTGTCTGAGTATCCGACACGGCAAAATTCAAAAAAGTGAAGTGTCGATGTTACATGCTTCAATCATTGATTTGGTTCTTACTTGTTTGTCTTTCTTTATTTTAGATTTGAGAGTAATGCAACTAACAGTTGGATGTATTGTTTTAGGGAGCTGCTGGAGCCGCTGTTTGTTACTTGGGTTACACACCTGGACTCTTTATTGTTGGGTTGTTTGGTATTCTGATTTTGTGGATGTATGGTAACTTTTGGATAGCAGGGACATTGTTTATAGTTGGAGGTATGGTTTTACTTTCTTCAGCCACTTACTTTACCTTTTAGATTTCAGATAAATGTTTGGTCCATTGTTATGGGTGAATCCAAGTAAAATCCTAGAAATTATGCTACCATGCTATAGGTTCAGTTGGTTAGAAGGGCCTAGATGTTATGTTAAATTATGCGTAATTTTTTGGAAATGTTGGGGCACTGGAGCTTTTCAATGATGGCTCATGGAACCACATCCATAAATGCAAGATGTAGATTAGACTTTAGAGAATAGTTGACATTTACATGCCCATTTTTCTACGCACTTTCCATATTGCACACTTACCACCAAACTATTAAACTACTGGTTTCTCCAAATATTTAATTGTCAGCTACTATTTATATATTACAATGTATATATGATTATCTAAATAAAATCTATATCGTACTCTTTGACATGAACTATAGGTTTTTAATGAAATATGTCTCTAAATATATGGGTGTGTCTTAATAATGAGTTTATTAGTGTTAGTGTGTCTGGCACTTTCTGCCAGTTTCTGATACCGAGTCGAGTGTTTATGTCTATCGTTGACACCGTTTAGAAGATAGTGAGTAGAGTTCCAAACTTCCAATACCCTTTTAGGAGTCAGGCTGGAGTCTCACCAGCCAACCATGTTTGAGGTTTTGCCTATTAACTTTTGAAAGAGCAAAAAAACTTCGAGCTTCGTTTTTATCTTAATTAAATTTGCACTGTCAATGCCCCATCTCTAATTATAGAGAGAATTCATGTTTATCACATCACAGACCACACCAAATTAAATGATAACTGCATTATGCGTTGAAATTAATCAAATTATCTACATGTTACCAACTTGAATTGCATAACCTGCTTCACTATCTCCAACAAGGCATACTGATCCATACCTGTGTTGTGTAAAGTGCTGTTTTGCTCATTTGAGTCTCAATTGTTTGTTCTGTGTCACCTACTCTTTACACGAAAGGAAACAGACTTACTATTTAAATAAATGCGATAATATGACTTCCCCCTTCGGTCCTTCTCCATTATTTGTTTATTTTTTACTTTGTCCTTTTTGCTCTTCATTACATGTGACAGAATCAAAATTGCGTCATTTTTACTCTTTATTGACCCCTGTCATCTGTCCTCTTCTCTTCATTTTGATCATATTTTGCTACCTGTTGGAAGATCATGAAGTCCATCCACCATAGGAATTTATTTTATGCCCCTAAAATCTTTCTCTTAGATGATTATTAGTGGGTGGGTAGATGAGCATTCTTCACATATGGTTATACTTAGGGTGATATTATGTGCAAGTGGTGTTCGTGATATTAGATTTTCCTCTTGTAGTTTGATAAGGGTGGGGGTTAGATGTGGAGTGGAAGTTGCAGTTGGACTTCTCTCATTATCTAAAAGACCATAGAAGTTCTCATAGAATAAAACTATACTTTAAGAGTCTTTAAGATGAGAAAAGGGAAAACAAAGATTCTTTTCTCGCTAAAATTCAATGAATAAATTGGCTTAGTAGTTTAGGTTACCATCTTTGCAGTTGACTTTTCACTGGACCCTAGCCATATGTATTTTTGAGCGTCAATATGAAAATTATAGATACAATGCTTCAGATTATCCAGATCAACTCATTTATTTGGCTTTAGAGGTTTCCTTGTTGGGATCCCTCAGGAGGTGGTGGGTCCTCCCCCATGATGCATGTCGTGTACCATTATGTCATTGACTCATTGTCACTTTTGTATCTTTAGTTCTTGACTATGAGATGAATTCTTGATTAAAAAAAATCAATGAGATGAGTTCTTTATTAAATAAAAACCATGAGATGAATTCTATCCTTCTTCTCTTACCTGTTTGGGTTTGCCAATTCAGCTCATTGCCTAGTTAAATCCATTAACAGACATCTTCACCCCTTTCTCTTTTCATCTAATTGGGGTGGGTGACTTTAAAACCCAATGTGGTCTACTGAGAACAGGTGCTGATTTGGCACTTTGGGGAAAGAAAAATTGTCTTTTGCTTTTCCTAGTTAATTTTCTTTGCTGTCGTGAAATCTTTCCTTTTATTTTGTTTTCTTAATAGCGATTTACATTTTGTACTGAAATGAACTTATTACATTACAGGCTATTTGTTTTCCCTTAATCATGCACGACTGGTGGTCTTAATGGCAACTGCATATGCCATTTATTGTGTTAAAGTTAGTGTTGGATGGATTGGAATTTTTCTCTCAATAAACCTAGCCTTCCTTTCAAATGACCTCCTCAATCACTTGCTCCAAGGATGTGAAGATGCCGGTGAAGGTACACATGTGGAAGAAGAGAAGGAATCAGAACCAGTTGACGAAGATGACTTCTCAGGAGATTGTGAATATTCCATTCCTACTGACGAATCTGAAAACTTGCACTCAACCAAATCATCGTGCAAAACATCTACTACTACAACTACTACTACTACTACTACTTCTGTACATGTCCAGAAGGAGACTTCTACCAGCCGAGTTGTCAAACCAGATATGAATTCAGTGGATGAGATGAAGAGGATATTGAATAGTTTAGATCATTATGAAGCGCTAGGTCTTCCACGTAACAACTTCAATGCTGCAGTATTGAAGAAGGAATATCGGAAAAAGGTATGGTTGCATGCTGCTACATCCAGTCCAAGAGTTATTTACCAGAAGTGTCAGATGAGCTTAATTTGATCTATTGCACTTACATGTATAAAAAGAAGGGGTATGATAAAAGTCCAGAAAAGCACCTTTTAGACTGGATGATGTGGTTATCCAATTGGGACATTTGACCTCCTAGGATCCATTGGGTGGTGCTCCAGCTCACTTGCATATGCATATATATTTATACCGATTTCCTGTTGATTCAATGTCCTAATGTCCACCATAGACTTCCCTTTTCTTTCTTTTGTAATTTTTCTTGGTTTTTGTTTTTCCTTGGAGATGGAGCGGGACATTGTGTTTTTCTTTTATCTGGTGCCCTGCCCCATTCAAAACAACGTTGCTGCAGCTTCAAATAGCACAGCTATCGATGAAGTGGTAGAGCGAATACTTATAGCAAATTGTATTCTATAATGGTGCCCCCACATGCTTTTGGCCTGAATTGGTGTATTTGTATGACAGGGACGGAATTTAATAAATAGCATTTCGTTTGAACTGTTACGCTGTTAGTCGTTCTATGTTTCAATTGTTCTTATGGTTTTGCTTTTATCTGAAGGCGATGCTTGTGCATCCTGATAAGAATATGGGAAGTCAATTAGCATGTGAATCATTCAAAAAGCTTCAGTGTGCATACGAGGCAAGTATCTGTACTTTTAATGTATGTAAATTTCTAGTTTCACCATTTCAGTAATTAGTGTTAATGGCCGCTCTCATCATTGTGTAACAGTGATTTTTTTTTTTCAGATTCTTTCAGATTCTGAGAAGAAAAAGAATTATGATGAACAATTGAGGAAGGAAAGATCTAAAACTGTCTGTCAGAACTCCCATGGTAGTTCGCGACAGGTATTATCATGTGTTTTTCCTTGTCAACAATGTCAGAATTCTTAAGTTGGGAAAACGTTGGAAGTGTATTTCTTCTATTTTCCCCTATTTCTGTTGTCTTTGTGGTTATCATTATCATGAGTAAACTCAAAATTCCTGTATAGTTACTGGAGGAAAAAGTTTCAAGAGAAAACTAACTTTTACATATATGTTCCTTTGCATGCAAACACTTTTGTGCCCATAATGATTTTTTTGTTTTTTGATAAGTGGGCCCATAATGATTAGCTGCGTGGTCTTTTCAGCCTAGTTCAGTTTTGAAGTCATGTTGGACAAGGGGCTGTATATGCCATTACCAGTGTCGAATCGACCATGGGTTGAAGTGTCGATGGATAATCCCATATTAATGAGTTGGTAGGGAGAGGAGGTGTTGGATAGTTGGTTCACCAACCCACTAAATCTGGAAATGTTTTCTACCCAAAAAGAACGATAGCATTTTCTAGTGTTCTACTTAGAAAACTTTCCTTTTGGTGTTGTGCTCAGATATTTTTCTAAGTAAGTTTTGCCTTCATAAAAAAAACAAAATTAATAAATTTTTTTTTTATTTCTAAGTAACCATGGAGAGAATGTTCAAATGCATTGCTAGATAGAAGTACAACAGTAGGAGAAGATGGGTCCATGTAGAAATAGCTACCACTTAAATGACAACCCATTGTTATATAATTTGCTGTTAAATGTGTATCTTTTTGACCCAGTTTACTAACCGTATAGACCCATATATTAACAATAACTCTGTCCTCACTCCTGATGAACAGAAAATAATCATTTGAGTGTATCTCATTGTCAACAGGATGGTGCGGATTATCGATCTGAAGAATCAAGACGAATACACTGCACAAAGTGTGACCATTCACACATATGGATATGCACCAACAGAACTAAGGCCAAGGCCCGGTGGTGTCAGGTTAGACATAGTCTTGAATTTATATGACATTATTATATGATTTATTCTTTAAATATCTGGAGTTAAACTGTCATTGAAGTTCTGTAACAGTGTCTTTTTGGCTTCAGGATTGCGGTCAATATCATCAAGCCAAGGATGGGGATGGATGGGTTGAGTATGGCTGCTCACTGGTCTTTGAGAGGCCTTCGAAGGTACCTTTTCTGCTCAGGATGACATTTATTTGCATTTCGGATACAGACATAACCACCAGCTAAACTACAAACAAAAGTTTTTCCTTTTTGCATATTTTGACCAATTGTCATTTTTCATCTCTCAACCAAGGAGGTAAAAATATCCTTTTTTTTTCTGTCCTCATTTTTAATTATTTATTATTATTATTTTTTTTTATAAGGATTTCATTTTCAATTGATGTCTCATGTTTCATCTTTAGTTGTGTCTTATGAAGTGGGTAGACGACTCATTTTCCTCCTGCTTGGTTCTTAGAAATACTTCTCTCTTGCCTTTCAGGTGGAAATACCGCGTGCCTTTGTTTGTGCTGAGAGCAAGATCTTTGATGTGTCAGAGTGGGCTATTTGTCAGGTCAGTGGTCTTCCTCTTTTTTTTTGAAGCAGGTCAGTAGTCTTCTGTAAATGCTGGGAATTGACCTTCTATTCAAATGTTTGAGTCAGTTCTCACTTGGTGAACTTCTAAATTACAATCCTGTGAGGTTGGTGTTTGGATTCCAGCCAATCTACCAAAACTAGAAAGAAAAAAAAGAACAGATGAATTGGTACCAATCCGAAGGTGAAAAGTAACGATAAAGTTGAGATGCTCTCGTGAAACGCCACCTTGTGTATCCTCACCTAGATGTAGGAAGGCCTGGGTATGAGGACTCTGCCTAACTAGATTCCTAGAATATCTATCAGACCCATGTATATTTTTTTATTTTAATTGATAAAATGAAAGATATACCCCAAAGCGTTTTGAATGATCAACCTGTGCAAGCCTTGTGAACAGCAGAAGCCTTTACAAATCACCTGCACAGACGATCAGGTATTTCCCTGATCTGGCCTACCAAGTTTGTGGACAACTTCTTCGATAGACCATTAAAGGAACATTAGGTTGAACACATAATCCTAGCATTCCAATTTTTTTTGTTCTCTTTCTTTCTTTGATTGGTTCCAAGCAATTGAATCAATCTCATTAATCTTCGACTGTAAGATCTAAAAGTGACTTTTCCTCTGAAAGAAAAAAGTGTCGGGGGTGCCACTTAAGTCTGAAGTATAATAGATTTTAGATCTAAAGTCCACAAAAAAGAAAAAAAAAATGCCGCCTAAATCTTTTCTGAGATAAACTGATTGGTTTAGTTCTAGATATTTCCCCAACTTTTTAGTTTATACACTGATACCATTCAACTTAGATCAAACTGGTAGAAAAGAATTCATGCTATTGCCCACATAGGAGGTTGTCAACTGATTGAACAGTCCGAATAAATGGTGATTTGTGTGTTCCCCCTCTGCTAAATGCCAACAGTGATGAATGAAACCCATATTCATGATTAGTTGTTTTGGAAATGGCAGTTGTTTAAAAAGTTCTTTACCCATTCTAAAAAAAATAAAATAACTAAAGTTACTTCCCTTGTATTTTTTTGAAAAACAAAATTCAGACATGGTTCTTCTGTGCAGGGACTTGTAGACCGAATGCGGGTTTTGTTCACCCATGTTAGAAAAGGGTGAACCTGCATTTGTCCATCATATTTCATTGTCATTTGATTCTAAGAATACTTGAAATTTTCACCTTGTCCTTTCCTTCTTTTTTTTTTTTTTTTTCCCTCTTATGCATTAAACATGGTTCTTCTGTGCAGGGGATGACTTGTAGACCGAATACCCACCGCCCAAGTTTCCATGTCAACATGGTTGGTTTGGAGAAGATGACGCAGAGGTCCAACTCCAGCAGATTTCCATGGGATTTGGACGCTGAGATGATGGAAGAGGACGAAGAAGAGTTTGAGCTGTGGCTTCAGCAGGCGTTGGCGTCGGGTCTCTTCTCAGAGACGTCTAAACGTAGAAAGAGTTGGAGTCCCTTCAAATTGCCTCAAAAGAAAGGGACAAAATACTGGAGAAAATCAACATGAAGGAGGTCTGTTATGTGATCAGGGAAAGATAACACAGATTAATAATGAATATAGTCAGGGCTTCTGTAATCTTGTCTTTTGGAAAGAGAGAGAAGCGACAGAGAGATGGGAGACGCAGGAGACGAGAGATGAAATTCAGGTATATATATCTTTGCTGCGTTAATTCTGTTGTAAAATCAAAAAAGTATAAAAGAGTGGTGCTCGAAGAGCGAGCTCTGCAAATGCAGCAGTGTATGATTGTTTCAGGGTTCTCTGGTCTATTGAACTTGTGTCATAGGTGTACTCAAAAGGGTTTATGCAGCTCCCATAAACTCACTTGTAGAGACAGAAAAATAGAGTGACAGGGAGCTCTCACCTTGTAAAAATTGATCCACATGATCAATCTATCAATCAGTCTTCACTGCAAATTCGATGTAAAAAGAAAATGAAGAAAACAAAAAAAGAAAGAAAAGAAGAAATCTCTAGTGCAATGTGGTTAGAGAGTATTATTTGTTAATTCCTTTTTCTCTTTTAAGTTGGGGTTGATATGGCTAAAGATATATGGTTTTGGCCCGTACCAAGTCACCCCCGTTTGGTTACCCTGTCAACCTTGGAAAAACTACTTTTGAGTAAAATAATAATGGGTGTTTGACTGGAGATTTCCTTTCAACTTTCCACATTTTCCACACTTTTTTTTTCTCCACACAAGGTAGGTACCTGTTAGGCCCGTTTCCATGCTGCCTTTGAAGCTAAGTGGCGGAAGCGCTATGTCGGTAGTTCTAAATTGTCTTTGGAACGTGGTTCCGAGATTCTAGAGCGGGAGTGTTTCTGGTGTGTGCAAGCTACGTGTTAGAAAATAAGGATGTGAAACTGGTTAGGAAAAGAATAAAGAAATATAGAGAGTTTGGCGAAGAATAAGTGGTCGTCTGAAACCCGTACTATGATGCGAATTGATATTTTAGTCCACCGAGTTCTCGGTTATGTAAAGTTGACAGCACCATCACTTGGTGAGTTTATAAAACCAGGACAGTGTTAGCATGACACCAAAATTTGGTGTCAACACCAAGACTTTAGGACTCAATACAAGGGCTTAAGGTCTACTCCAATGGCTGATTTTTTGTGAGAATGTTTTTCTCATTATTTAGATCATCTTTACAAAAAATTAACCTTTTCTAAAACTTTTCTAGCCAATTGAAAATCAACGGTATAAAAATAAACGGTGAGGAATAGAGTCTAATTTTTGATCGGGTTAGAAATTTTATAGTGTGTTGATTTTTTTTGTTGTGAGGATGGTCTACATGGTGAGGAGAACATTCTCATTAAAAATCAGACTTTGGAGTGGGCCCTAAGCCCTTGTATTGGGACCTAAAGGCTTGGTGACGACACCAAATTTGGTGTCACGCTAGCACGGTCTATAAGACCAACGATTAAATGGGCTGAATTAGTTAAAAGTTTGGTTTATAAAACCAATAGGTCATCTTGTGATATTGGTATTCTCGATTCACAGAACCAAGAAGGAATAAATGGGCTGAATTAGTTAAAAGTTTGGTTTATAAAACCAATAGGTCATCTTGTGATATTGGTATTCTCGATTCACAGAACCAAGAAGGAATAAATGGGCTGAATTAGTTGTTGGGTTTAGTGGCTCGATTTGCGCATAGGATGATGATGGTGGAGATAGCCGATGATTAGAAAAGGCTGCGGGCCATACTTGGCCGCGGGTAATACATTGTCCACTGGTAAATCATTGGCCACATGGAATACATTGGCCGCGGGTAAATCATTGGTCGCGGGGAATACATTGGCCGCGGGGAATACTTCGCCGCGAGAAATCATTGGCCGTGGGGAAATGTGTGGCCGCGTGCCCAGCAATGGCCACGGGCCCACTTCGATCGCGGATTGTTTTAGACTCTCCTATGGCGGTTTTTGGAGAGAATTATTGTGCAAGTTGACCCCAAGTTGTAATAGGTTTTCTATTCCGAAAATAGTTAGGTTTCCTATTGTATTCGGGATACTAATTTCGTGAGTATTTGTAGTCTATATATACTGCGAAATTAGGCCATTGCTTGCACCACTCAGTGGTATGTTGAGAGTGAGTCGAAGTTGAGGGGTGAGGGTAAGGTTCAGTTGGGTGCTCTATTGAGAGTAGATGAGAGTTGTCTAATGGTGCTATGCATTTGTACTCTTATCATTAAATAAAGTATTAGATCGTTGTTGCCTGTGGACGTAGGCAATCTTGTCGAACCACGTAAATCTTTGTGTTCTTTGTTTTTTACGTTTTCGCTATGTTTATAGTTTTGAATCAGATCTGTGTAGTCAATCCTTGAACTGGTGCACATAGTTGAATCTGGTGTTCGTGCACCACAAACTGGTATCAGAGCTATGGTTGGAGTCGAGGTTGCTGTCGCTAGTAACTTAGAGCTTGTTTGCAGAAGACTTGGCAGAAGAAACTTGGCCAGGGAGTTTTGGCTGCTGGTAATTTTTTAAAGAAAATCGGTTCAGAATTATTTGAAGGAGAAGATGTCACTAGAACATCAGCTGTAGACACAAAGTTGTGAAGTTGAGAAGTTCGACGACACGAACAACATTGGCACATGGCAACATGAAATTCGAGGTATTCTAAGTCAACAGGACTTAGAAATTGTACAGGAGGAGAAGCCTTTAGATTTGGAGTAGAGGGACTGGCAAAACCCCAATAGTCAGTCCTGTAACAGAATTAGAGCGCACCCTACGAAGGATCAGAAGTACTATTTGTAGACAGAAACCTTTGACAGAGAACTGAGGAAAAAGTGGGAGATGAGTTCATGATGCAGAGTATAGAGAACAAAATCATCAAGAAGAAGAGACATCAGTCTCAATCGTCGCCCAGGTATTTTATCGTTAAGTATCTTTATTATTACAATAAGATATTTGTCGTTTTTTTTAATCTTGATGTAATAATTGAGGATGAGTATGAGGCGTTATAGCCTAGTGGATTCACTTTTTGATTTGTGTGAGAATTTTTACCACGAAGTTGTTGGATGGTAAAATTCGATGTTGGATCAAGCAGTCATTGCACTGATCAATTGCAAGCGTCGAAAGAAAGATGTGTAGGTTTACATATAGTTTCGACATTAGAAGGTTTGACGGTTAGGGGATGGTCTAGAGAAATTAGGCAAATTTCAGTCAAAGTTGATAGGGAGATCAGAAAAAGAAGATTTTAACAAAAGTTGAATGTCTAAAGTTGAAGAACGAGGACGAGTTGGATTTAGATATGAACATAGTTAAATCTGGATTTGGAGATGAAGAATTTGACATTGAAGATATAGTTACTTTTATTGCACTATAATCTTCACTTGTCAGTTATTATGATAAGTGGGTTCTAGATTTGGGATGTTCTTATTAGATGTGTCCCGACAGGGAAACTGTTTTTCTGCTTTATAAAGTTAGAAAATGCAGTGGTCTTGTTAGGCAACATCAATGCCTACAGGACAGATGGGATAGAGAAGATCTGTTTGAAGTTGAAGGATGGAATAGTACGTATGTTAAACATTGTTCGTTACACACCTGAGGTGAAGAGGAATTACATCTCATTGGAAGTGCTGGATTATAAAGACTGCAAGATCACTTTGAAGATTGGAGTAATAGAAGTTGACTCCGATGCAGTAGTTTTCAAGGAGGGAGTAAAATTGGGTAATCTATATTTTGTGTATGGAAATATGATTACAGGTGCAGTAGCAGTTTCTGGTAGTGACACTACCGAATTTTGGCATGTGAGGTTAGGTCATGCAGTTGAAAAAGGCTTTGCAGACGTTGATGCAGCAAGGCATGTTGGAAGGAGCGAAACCTAGTAAGTTAGGGTTTTGCATGCACCCTGTGATGATGAAACAGACCAGAAAGAAATTAAGCAACGTGAAGCACACCACTAGTGGCATCCTGGTTGATGATCATACAGATGATTGAAAGCCTCTCAAAATGACATCTTTGGGAGGAAGGCAATATATAGTCTCTTTAGTTGATGACTTCATCATAAGAATGTGGGTGTACACCATAGAGCATGAAGATAAAGTCATGAAAATTTTGGTGGAGGAGGAGACTTGAAAAGTAGTTTGGCAGGAAATTAAATGCGCTACATTCAGACAATGATGGTGAGTGAATTGTTCATGTAGAAGAACTGTGAAGATGAAGAGTTCGAACATAACTTCACAATACAAAAGACTCCACAACAGGATGAAGTGACATAACGCATTGACCATACTCTACTGGAGAAGGTGCGGTTCTTGTGTCCAACGCTTGATTGGAAAAGGTATTATTGACTGAGACAGTGAATTATCTGTGTCACCTCATCAATTGGTTACCTGCTATAGAAATTGGAGAATCGACTCCGATGGAGGTATAGTCTGAAACACTTGTTTCTAATTTTGTTATCTCACATGTTTTATTTTTGCACCATATATTACCATGTGAAGAAAAGAAAGTTAAAACCAGAGTCGTCAAAAAAGTTATTTTTTTTGAGTTGCAAGACTAGAGAAGAAGGGATACAACCAATTGTGTCCTAATTCGAAGAAGATGGTGATGGACAGAAAAGTGAGATTTGATGAGACTGCACGTTGAAGAAGAGAAAAGGGAATGTAAGACGGAGGGATATCAATAGCATGTGGAGTTTGTAGAAACTCCAGCAGATCCAGATCAGTCTGTTCAGACAGACAAGAATCCTATTGTAGCATCTGATAGTGAGGATTTTGAAGCATAAGATGTAGAGGCTGTAATTCAAGGCGCCTCAACCAACAGATTGCATAGTGGTCAACAGACCAAGAAGAAAAATTCGTGGACTAACTCAGTTTACAAATAAGGTGGAGTATGCGCGATTAATCGTTGACAAAGACTTTCTTCTATAGAAGCAGAAAAGAAAGTATATTGCGAAAGAGAGAATTGGGTGAGGAGATTCATTCTCTTAACAGTAGCAAGACTTGGATACCGGTGCAGTTACTCAAGTTATAAACAATGATCAAGTTTATGGAGGTATACTTCAAGATATTAGGATCTCAATGCATCACCAAAATGAAGATCAAAACTAGTTTGGTAGCTAAAGTGTACGTACAACAGGAAGACATTGATTGTATTGAAGAATGTTCTCCAGTAGTGAAGGATGTCTCCATTCGAATTATGGTGGTTTTTGATATCGAGCCTGATCAACTCGACATGAAGTTAACATTTCTGTATGGTGATTTGGAGAAGGAGACTCGTAAAAATGAAAATGAGACCCACCCATTTTAATATGAGGATTTTCTTTGTTTAAATTTGATAAGCAAAGTCTTGTGTTATATGATTTGTTAGGTGTCTGGGTTGCATGCATTTCACGATAGAACCAAAATTAAGGTTAGAGATCTAATATCTGTTGGGAACTTTATTGTGATCAAAAGTGGATTTATTATGAGATGACAAAAAAATCTTATCTTGATACGTATCATAAGATATTTAAAAACTATGCTTAAGAATATGACAAAAACGGTCATTCCTAGATTTGTGGGATTCTTTTCCCAATTATGCCTTCTCTCTCATACACACCTTGCATATGTTATTGTAATTTCAACCTCTACAATTTCAACTGGTTTTAGCATTCCTTTTATAACTTTAGTCATATTAATCCTATCTCTTATTATTTGAGAAACTTTTGGAGTTAGTCTCAAGTTGTTCTGGTCAGTTGGTTATCTTAGTTTAAGCCCGGTGTCACGGGTGGATTGGTCGACCAGCAATATACACGGTCACATAGCGGAAATTCATATTATCGATTACCCGTGCGGCACTACAGACTCCCTCCTAGTCCATAGTCAGCCTCACAAACCATCTCGGTTCGTCTCAAGACCTTCTGGTCATCTTGCACCAATTATGCACAGCGGAATAACCAATACGAGCCACGCTCATATGCCGGCCTACGAGTCACTTCATCGTGTCCTATGACACTCGTCCAACAGGTAGGATTCACTGTCTCCACAGTACCGGGAAGGTAACCGTGAATAGCCGTCCACCTGGCCAAGCCGACATTACTCGGACTGCCCATACAGTC
>MVGT01001925.1:28519-41048 GCA_002174775.1 Macleaya cordata | reverse complement strand
TTATAATATACTATAGGAGAAGCCTTGGGTTAACAAAACCTTCTCTCTTAGGTGTGAGTTAAAAAAACCTACATTATAAATATATGGCCCAATCTATTATCTATTATTGGGTTAATAAAACCCTCTATCTTAGGTGTGGGTTAAAAAAACCTACATTATAAACATATGGCCCAATCTAAAATAACTAAATTTTTTAATTATCTGATAAAAAAAATTCAAATTTTTTTTTAAAAGAAGTTCCCGTGCCTTGCACGGGATATAGGGGCTAGTATATATATATAGCGGAAACCCTAGGTCAAAAAAACCTTCTCTGTCAGCTCACTGTAAAAAAATCTACTCTATTAGGCAATGGTACTTTTAACTCCTCCACTCCTCTCTTCCAAGCGCCCTCACAACCTCATTCTCAATCTCCTCTTTCAAACGCCACGTGTCATGCTCTGAGACCTCTAATGCTGATGTGTCACTCATTGAGGCTTTCAAGGCTGATGTGTCACTCATTAATTCTCTTTAATTAGTCATTTCTCACATTAATTAAGCTAACCAAATAAAATCTCTATCTACTTAAATTTTTCCTAAATTATCTCTCCAATATCTATTTCCTCTTTTTCATTCACCAACAATGTTTCTCTTCTGACCTCATAATTCTCATTAATAATTCTCTTTAATTAGTCATTATCATGTTAATTAAACTAACCAAAAAACCTCCCCACCTTAAATTCCTCTTAAAATATCTCTCCTAAATCTCTTTGTCAAATATACTAATATTTAAAACGTATTTTAATTTTTAAAACTCTTAAATTTCTCTCTTCTCTCCACATGTCACTCTCCTAGCCCTCAAATGCTAATGTGTCACTCTTAGAGACAATCCAAGGCTAATGTGTTATCCTCTCAAATTTCTCTCCATCCCTTTTATTTCTATTAATTCTCTTTAATTGGCTATTAATTACGAATTAATTGTTGGGGTTTATGCCCTAAAATAATTTAAATTGATAACATTGATAAATTATATTTATTAATGAGCATGATATTATTATTACTTTATCCATATGATGGATTAAGTGTTATTCAGAAGATAATGTTGTAAGTAAATTATTTGTATAAAGTGTTCACACATGGAGAGATGTAATTTACTGGTTCCTTATATTCTTGTATAGTTCATAGTCAGTGATGAATCTGAACAATTCATCTGATAAGACTATAACACACTAGACTTCTATATTATAGGGTGATGTATCTCCATCACCGGAGTGGCGACGCTAAGTCAATGTGTTGGTGTATTTGAAATACACTGAACAGGTCAGACATAATACTTTTTATGTTATAGTCGTCACATAAAAAGATTCTGTAAAATTTACTGATTGCAAATGTCCTAAATTCTGAGAGCAGAGTATACCCTACAAGTTGGTTTCTGCTCATTTTGATCTACCAAACAGTGAGGTTAGACAACGCAAACGTGATCCAATATTCTAAGTAGGTTGGGTGGTCGAAATCACTTAGTGGGATTACTTTGTGTCAATAAAGAATCCACACCAAAATAATATTCCCTTAAGAGCCTAATCAAGAGTATTAATTATTCTAGACTGCGCAGTGCTCCTATAAAATATTTATTGGATTATTAGAATAATTATAATAGTCTGATATGGCAGGTAAAAACTAAGATGTAATTACCCAAAAGGTGCTGACATTAATAGTTAATGTTACCTTGGTTTATATTACGAATATCAGTTAAGTGGAGGGACTATTTGTGGGTATTAGTGAGTGAAGGGCTACTGAATAATATTCATTTACTTGAGAGTATTCAGTTGCAGTTATTTAGTGGACTTAACTGCAATTAGATTTATTATTTGAGAACTATATAAGATATAGGGACCTCAAAATAATAAATCAAAAGCTGTCAATGTGGATTTAACTTGGAGCTAAAGATATAGGAAGAGAGTCTTTCTCTATAAATAGAGATGGGGTACATAAGGTAGACCACCTTAACTTATGTATCTAAAACTCTCTCCTAATTTAGAATTCAAGTAATGCCTTTATGACTTAAGAAACCCAAAACTCGCAGTATGTTCCCATTTGAATTTAAAATCGAGTTTTGAGGCACTTCAGGGCAGAATTAGAGATTCACTATTTCACGCAAAGTTGTAGAAAATTCGATTTCCTATAAAAAAACATATATCATATAATGGAATCGGATCAATTGTTAGAGAGTTATGACGGAAATACAGTTGCTGTATCTTTTCGGGTTTTCGACGACTGATCTAGAACGTGGGAGGAAGATCTACGATTACATGCAAGCGTTTAAATGGTATGTATCTGATCTTCAAGTTATTGTTTTAATTTATGCATCCTCATGTGATCCTTTGAAGGGAAAATAGTTATTTATTTCCGCTGCACAATTTAATCTATACCCTATTTTTCCCAACAGTGTTATCAGAGCAGGTTTGAGACCTGCATGAATTATTACATAGAATATTTTTATTTACTTAAGATTGTTTTTAATTATTTTAGGGTTTGATTGATCCAAAATATTTAGGGATTAAATTTATGTCAATGAGATTGATAAAGGTTGGATTAACTTTTGGTAAAAGGTCTGTGCACAAAGATTAGATTGGGATCTAAGAAAAAAAAAATAGTTTTCTTGATTTTCTTATTAGTATTCTTGTTGTTATTGACCAAAAGAAAGGGTTTCTAAATTTTTCAAGAAAGAAAAGGATTAAAAGTGTATTTTAATCGAATTAATAAAATAATAATTTTTATTTATTTATTTTGTTTAATTTAAGAAAAGATTTTAACTAATAAAATTAAAAAAAAAAAGGACAAGGGTAGCTTACGACCATATTAATGGTCGTGGGGTGGTTTTAGGATTTCTTTAGTTAAATTGTTTAATTAAAGAAAGTTTTAATTAGAATTTTTTAATTAGTTAAAGTGTTTAATTAATTAAAAAGAGTTTTTAATTAAAAGATTTATTAATTAAGAGTTTTAATTAAGGATTGATATAACTAGGTATTTTTGTTAACGTCAGAGCCGTAAGACATATGGTTTTTACGTTATAAATTTTGGTTAAAAGAGGTTTGATATAGCCAGGCTATTTCTTGATAACATCAGAACTTTAAAAGTTAAAGTTTTAATACCATTGTAATAGTTTTGGTTAAGGGTTGACCTATTAATTGGTATCCTGCTGACGGTTATGGGGTAACCCAAAACTGTTAAGGGGTGGCCTAAAATTGTTACGAGGTAACCCAAAACTGTGAAGGGATGACCTAAAATTGCTATAGGGTAACCCACAAACTGTTAAGGGGTAACCTGTTGACGACTATGGGGTAACCACTGATTGTTAAGGGGTGACCTACTGAAAGCTATGGGATAACCCACAAACTGTTAAGGGGAAATCCAGTAACTGTTAAGGGGCGACCCATTAGCAATTAAGGTGCTGTTTGGTTTGACATATTAAGGAAAAAGTGTTTTTTCTTAAGTGTTGTTTAGTTGGGCATAATTAAGAAAAAAAGTTTCTCTTAAGGAATGTTTGGATTGAGTTAGGATAGGTTATTTTGGGATAGGTTAGGGTATAAGGATTTAGGTTAGGGGGTGTTTGGATGTGGACATGGTTAAGGGACTATTTAGTTGGTCCACTCCAACCAATGACCCAACCCAGTCGCCCATGTACAGACCCGTTGGCCCGATCCGACACCCCGGTAACTTGATCAAAATTGCCGATCCGATGACCTAATTTATAAACTCGTTTACTCGGTCCGTGGACTCGCGGTCCAACCCGTAGGTTAGCTCGCAGGCTAGACCGACTTAACCCATTCAACTCGCACGTCAACCCGACTAGACCGGATCAGACAACACATGGTTCAACCTGTGAGTTAGCATGTGGTCCAGCTAGGTTGTGGCATATATGGAGCGCACGTGTGTGCATGTGTGTGGTGCATCTATGCATCATACGTGTGTGCGGTACACATGCTAGACATGTGTGTGATGTTGTGTAGTGGGAGCTGGTGTGTGTGCGGTCCATACGTGCACACGAGAGTAGTACCTTATTGTGCCACGCACGTGTGTTGTGAACGTTTGTAGTATACAAGTATGATCCATTGCTCCTCACAAAAGGTCATACCGATGTAGCTTAGCTAGACTAAGCCAAACCGAACCAAACGGGGAGAACCGGGTCAACCTGATCCAGATGGTTCGACCAGAAAATTACCCACCAGTAAGGGTTGACCCAGTTAATTACTGACCTAACCGGTTTGTCAATTGACCAAGGGTTTACAATTGATCAAAGTTGACTCGTACGACTTAGACCGAGTCAGATTAGTCAGGCGACTCAATCCGAGTCAGACTAGTCAGGCGACTTAACCTAAGTCAGACTAGTCAAGCAACTCAAATCGATCCGAACCAGACCGACCCAGACCCTGAAAAACTGTTGTTCAACTTTTGACTCCGGCTTGTTGGACCAGAGTCGGTACTTGCCCTTGCTGGTCCATTCTATGTCAGTGTACAATTTGTTTTTGACAGATATTGAAGAAAAAGAGTTTTTCGTTAGGGTTTTATTTTTAAAGTGTTTTAAAAGGTTTATTTTGCTGAAATGGATAATCCAAGCACCCAATTAATCCCTAGATGTGATGAATCGTGTACAAGCTCTATGTGATAGAATTTTGTGGTTACGAATCTATTGATCAATCAATTAAATAATCGAGAACTCCTTATACGATATACATGTGATGTATATGGACTTAGTTGATACATGTGATGTATGCAACACTTTTGTGCTCTGAATTATATACATGAGATGTATAATTACATATAATAGATATAAGCATTAAATGTATAGTTTGTACGTATTTATTTTTTGAAATATGTGTTGAATTATTAACATTAGATGTTTAATAATGTGTAATTTTTATATTGTACATTATATGTATGGAAATATAATAGAATTTACACAAATGCACATTTTTTTCTAAAACTTTAAAATATATCCCTCATTTTAATTAATTAAGTGGGAGAGGGATTTTGTTCATGGAAACACAATCCCACGACCCTCCACCATCGGTCTTAGAATAAGGCTAGGGGTCTAATGCCCATAGTAATAGTACAACCTAGCAGCTTATTGGCTTGGATTGCTTTAATAAGTACGGTATTCGGACTAGAGTGTAGAAAGAGATCTCCCATAGGAGATTGTTTCTATATCTTCTAGCATTCTGAACTGAGATGGTGGACCACACTTAACTATATGATGAATAAAGAACGCTTCCATAGGAACAAGGATTTATCATTAATTTAGGGGTCAGAACAAAATCGGACGTTAAAACAACTTTGACATAAGATGTCAGGATAGGTTCTTTTGATAAAATGGGATTTCAACTGTTTTGGTATACATACAGATATCCCATAGGATTGATGTCTGTATACATAATCAGTTATCCGACTTTTAATTATGTAATAAAAAAATTTAAATTTTTTTTAAAAGAAGCCCCCGTGCCTTGCACGGGATATAGGGGCTAGTTATCAATTAATAGCAGAGTCCTGATTTAAAGCACCCGGACTTTCACGTTTTTTGTGTGCGCTCAAGTGCATAACCATAGGATACTCGTGCTTTTGATTCATGCAAGTTAATTGCATTGATCCTAAGGCTATGCGAAGGTACACACACACAAAAAAGAAGCAAGCTCGGGTGCTTTAAGTATTTTTCCTTCATAGAAATCTATATATTAAAAAAGGACGGTATCTTTTTGACATCTAGGACAAATTTGTTCTTGGCTAAAGGATAAGTTTGCCCTTATACTCTTTAATTCTCTTTTGGATAAATTTACCCTCATACCCTTTAATTTCTTTTGGATAAGTTTGCCCTCATTATATAAATGACCAAAATAACTTTATTTTCTTATTTTCTTTCGCGCGCATCCTTACACGCGCTTCGTGTTTTTGGACATCTAAACTACACGCGTGAAGCGCGTGTATGGAGGATGGACAACTATTTTACGAATCACACACGCGTAGCGCATGTGAGGAGGAAAACGCGGTATGGCCCCGCGCTGGAGGCACGAGGTTATACCGAGTCTATATATTAAAACAGGATGGTATCTTTTTATGTATAGCCATCGACTGAAGGAATCTTTTTTTTATTCCCTATCAACGGCTCTATTTCAATCCACCAAGTTATGTTGAGTTGCTGAAATGGCCCTACTCACAATTTTAATGATGATCCACTTAATTCATCCGACGGCTACAACTTACTCAACCCATTCACTTTTGCAAATAGACAAGTTTGTCCTTGACCTTTTAAGGTTTTTGAGACAAGTTTGTCCTTAACCCTTTAAGAAATATCAAATGTGCCAAGTGGCCATTTAACAACTTTATTATTATATTAAATGACCAAAATAACCTTTTTTAAAATACCCTTATACCCTTTTACAACTTTATTATATAAATGATTAAAATAACCTTATTTTCTTTTTCGAAATATCGAATGTGTTCCGTGGCTATAGTTATTTATTTACACCTGATTTACATTTGACGGTGGAGTCGCGTGGAGTGGATCTAAAAGTGTGTGTGTAAGAGCGTAGGAGAAACGTGCATAGCACGTTTGGACATCCAAATTACACGCACGAAGCACGTGTGAGGAGAATGGACAATTAATTTTCACAATCTTTATTCCACGTTAATGAAGAGCTAATTGAGTGGAATACTTTTTGATAAAGTTTTTTTTCGCAAACTTTAATGACGAGGTATTGAGCCTTGCCGTAAGCACGGTGATATACCTAGTTATCTATTTAATCCCCTTTCTCAGCACAACCATCAATTACAGAAAAAAAAAAAAAAAAAATTCCCCTCTTCTCTATTTTCCTTCACCGAAGAACCCTGTATGACAATCTAGACCAACACCGGAGCTACCATCACAAAGCACGATACTTTCCAGGTACATACATAACATAAACTCCTGTTATTTATGCTATTATTTGAAGTACATGAATCACATGTAAGTTTTCTGTTGCTTTTCCTCTCTGTTCTGTGCATGGGGTGGCTGGTGTCCGATCTAAACCACCAGCCTTAAGCTAATTAGATTATCTTGCTTGGATCTTGTAATTTTTTACCTCAATTTTTTGTTTTGACTTCCAAAAATTGTTCAAATGTTGAGAAATTTCTTTCAATATTAGGTTTATTTGGGATTGGTTTCCTAAATTCTGAAGTCTTTATTTGGGTGAACCCCCCGAATATCCCACAGCTTGGTAATCACCTTGGCTCTTTCTTAATTGATTGTTTATTCATGAATCCACCACAGATGATGATTGGTGACAACTCCTCTGTACTGGATATCAATCCATGGAACAAACTCGACGATGTAATGGTCGAGTGTGTGCTGGCAAAATTTTCCATTTCGGACATCTTCTTCAATTGCCAGGTCGTTTGTAAGAGATGGAGTTCAGTCATCCATTCTCCAACGTTTTCGATCGCCAGGATTCAACTTTCTGATCGATGCCCATGGTTCCTAATATTCGACATAGTATCCTCAGCCTATGTCGCTTATGATACGGAAGTTTGTGATTGGCGGCGACCGCGTGTCCAATATTCAAAACCATTTGAAATTGCAGGAAAGCAGCCGGGTCACCCATTTGTTGCATCTGCCGGACTTGTGTGCTTTTTTCAATCTGGAACGGGTTCTTTGATTGTCTGTAATCCATTTCTTGGTTTGGTACGTTCATTACCTGTATTGTGTATGCCCAATAATGACTATGTCAGAGGGTTTGCTTTGCATGTATCAGGACCTAATTACAAAGTTTTTGTAACTTATGGGAGATGGCCTAATCTGGGGATGAAAGTTTTCTCATCAGAAGAGAAGAAAGCTTCTTGGGTGGAGTTGCCATTAAGGGGCCTTAAAAACGAATATGAGTCATGGCCCTTGTTGCAGAGAGAAATGATCAACAACGATAATCATCTTGTCCAAATGAAAGGTGTGACAGTCACAGGTAATGAAGGGCAGGTTTTGGTGTTTTTCCTTATCCTAAATGGAATACTAGTCTGTTTTGATACCAGGAAAGGCACCTTTCTTATGTACCCAAGATTACTCGAACGAGAACATATTTCGGCTGACTTGGTCGAGTGTGGTGGAAGGGTCTTTTTGGTAGTCCTTATGGAACCAGTACTTGGTCAGCCTTCTTCTTCAACAACAGAAAGAAGAACATTACGTGTTTGGGTGTTCAACAATGAGAAAGCAGAGTGGAAGCACATCTCAGCCATGCCAACAAACATGTCGAAAGACTATGACTTCGAAGCTCAAATCATTTGTTCTGGATACGGTAACTACATAATGGCCTGTGTCAACTCTATACAGGACAATTACTTCAATCAGGTGGTGGTTTATAACATCCAGAAGAATACGTGGGTCGAGCTTTCGCCCTATTTCGACGACAGTAACAGGTTAAGGATTGTTTGGGCTTATTGTTTCATGCCAGACTTTGAAACAAAAGTATGACCAGACATTGAAACTTGCATCCGCATTCTGTGAGT
This sequence comes from Macleaya cordata, assembly GCA_002174775.1. Classification (NCBI taxonomy): domain Eukaryota; kingdom Viridiplantae; phylum Streptophyta; class Magnoliopsida; order Ranunculales; family Papaveraceae; genus Macleaya; species Macleaya cordata. Next base: position 32,546 of record MVGT01001925.1, on the reverse strand, counting down.
GTTTTTTTTTTTTGATAAGCAGTAAGTGGGATTAGACTCATCTTTATTGCCAGACTAATACAAAATAACTTTTATTTTTAACCACTAATTAGTCGTCGTTAGAAGCAAATTGAAAAATTTTAAAAACACCCCCTATAATCTTATTGGCAAGCCCCATTTGGTTGGACTTGGTCAATCGTAGTTGACCCCAAAATTTTGTCGGCAGGCCCCCAAAGTGTCAAACTTCCTCATAGAGGGAGAAAGAGAGAAGCTGGTGATGGATTGCAGTTGATCTGAAATTTTCGACAATTGATCTGAAATTTCAGATCTGAGATAGAGAGGGAGAGGAGGGAGATGTCAAATGAAGAGAAAGAGAGGGGGAGAAGGGGAAGACTCTCCGACCAGTCTTCTTTCCCTCTCTTTCTCTTGATTTTCCGGCGTGGTGGTGTCGGCGATGAGGTGATCAGCCTCCCCCTCTTTCTTCTCCTTTTTTACTTTCTATCTCTAAATCTGTAGAAAGAGAGTGGAATGTTTTTGGTCAACCTCATTTGACCGAATTGGGGGTGCAAATAAGATTGGGGCCTGCCAAAAGCAACAACAGAAGTTTTGGGGGTTGCCTTTAGCCGGGGCCTGCCAATAAGATTATGTGGGTTGCCTATAAAACTACTATTTTATTTTGGGCTTCAACTTATTAAGTGGTAATAAGCCATTTCCAATCAGGTCTAAAACTAAAGGTTTGTCTCTTACTACCACTAATTAGTGATTAAAAATAAAAAATAGATAGGCTTATTATTTTTTTTTAATAACTATATTTTATATTGGTGTTTGTGACTTAATTGACATTAGTGTTTTAATGATTATATTTGAATGTTTAGTATCTAAAATTCTCAATTAGTATTTGTGTCTTGCACATTAACTTGCTATCGAGGGAGAAACGTCTGAGGTGATTTCTGATTTTATTTAGAAACCTTTCTAATGTGAAGAGATGAAAATAGTTTGAGGGTTGTTATTAAGTGACTTCATTTTTTTATTGGTTCCATCCTATACTCCGAGTTATCCTAGGTTTTGAAAAAAAACACTCAAAGTTGCCCCAAAAATTTTAAGGGATGTTTCAGCCTTGGTCAAAATAGTTTGACCTAAAAAAACCTTTCCCTCTTCTCTCTCTTATAAGGATGTTTGAACCTTGGAGTTTGAAACCTTATTTTGTGCCTTTTTTTTATAAGTAATCTAGACGAAAAGTGTGTTTTTTAGTATTCTACCAACAAAAAGATAAATGGTGAAACCAAAACGACAAAGGGTTTTGATTTCTTTGTTTAATCGCCAAATCTTACAAGTTTTAAATATTTTTCCACTCTCAAAATATTTATAAGAGGTTTGTAAACATTTTTGTATAAATTTTTGATGGGTAAATAAAACTTCGGATTTCAACAACTTTTTTTTTTTTTAATTTATTCATGCGGAGCTGAGCACTAATAGTTAGGTTAGGCTCCGTATGTCAGAACCTAACAGTTACATGTCCCAGAACTAACAGTCCAAACCCGTCCCTTTCGGACATGCATTGCGGAACTATTCTAACGAGACTGGGGAACATTCTAACGAAACTGGGTTTTTGGGTTTTGGTTTGGTTGGGTTGGATGGGCAAATGACAAACAGTTTATCTTTTTGTTGGGTGGACCGTATTTGGATTGGGATGAGATGGGATGGGTGGCTTTCTAGCAAGACTGAAAGAGGAGTTTTTAGAAAACGTGAGGTGGGAAATGGAAGAGCTTTATTAGTGTTTTGGTGGAATTTGTAGATTATGTAGTTACTAATTTTGGATTGGTTTTTGAGGTTAGGGTTTTGTTGGAGTTTCTTCATTTGAGGTGGGTTTTCTTTAGTTTTAGAGTCTATGATGATCACTCGGGAATTAAGAGTGGGTTTTGGAAATTTGTTTAATTCTTAGTTCAAGTGTTGTTTGTTCCTCAATAAAAATGGTTAATTCAATTTACCTCCTCAGAATTAATGGGCATGTTAACATACCCCTCAAAGATGCCATAATTAGTTTACCCCTCAAGTTTACAGTTTTCGTCGTTAAACTGTCTAAAGGCGCACATGCATGTCGCACGGTAATTTTTAAGACCAAAATACCCATCACGTACGTTGCACGTGAATCACTTGAGCACATTATTTTCTGACTTCATCTTTTAAGTTTAATCCTACGGTCACTTAAACCCCTAATCCAATGTCCATGATATAATCCTGTTCAACATTATTTTAGAGGTCCATTAAAGGCGCCCCTACTGTAAAAGAAAGATTGTGTTGCAATAGGGAACTATAAAAGAAGAGAGAGAGAGAGAGAGAGTATTTAAGAGGTGATGTGGGTTTCCTGAATTAGGTTATATTTCGTTCGATCTCATGGTTTATCACTTGATTTCGATCCTGGGTCATGGTCGGGATCGAGTTCCAATGGTGGGTTTCAATTCTTCAAATCCCCTTTTGTTATACCATTTTTACCCAAGTCTTTGTAGGGGATACAAAGTGACTCTGCATCGTTACCTGAAAAACAGAAAAGATCAATGAGGAAATTTATGAGGAGAACAAAAGTTAGACTTTGTTGACCAAAAGAGATAGTAAGATCCTAGTCCACCATTCGCACTAACGGTGGTTTTTAGATGATGGTGGTTTTGAGATTAGGGTGAAGGTTGTTTTGGCCTTATCAAAAATTCAAAATCAGATTCTTAAGTAATACACATGATATGTGGAGAAGCTCATGAGATTTGATCAGATGTGGTGGTGAAGATGAATCAAGTTTCAAGTACCCTATTTTTATCTGTATGTATTTGATAAAAAGGAGACAATGGTTTTGGAGTTGGATGGTTTTGGGAGTCGGTTGGTTTGAGATAATGATTTTGGATTTAGCAAGAGGGTAGTTTGGGTATAAAGAAAATAGGGTTCTTAAGTGAATAACGTGGAGTGATGGGTATTTTGGTCTTAAAATTTACCGTGTGACACGCACGTACGCTTTTAGACGAAAACCGTAAACTCGATGGGGTAAGTTAATTACGACATCTTTAAAGGGGTATGTTAACATGCCAATTAATTCAGAGGGTAAATTGAATTAACCCTAATAAAAACTGGGTTTTTGATCTTCTATAATTTCTTCTTTTTGGCTTGTTGTCTATACTTGTTAGTGGTTTTTCTTTTTTCTCAGCAGCTGACGCCACCGGGATATGCTAAATTTTTTTTAGCAATTTTCTTACCTAACCATGCAATCACTTTAGGACCTTGGGTGTTAGGGTCTGACTTATAAGTCCGAGCACTAATTTTGAGGCTCAATCTTATACGTCCGAACACAAAAATTTCAACGAGAACGAGAAGCATTTGTTCGGTCCAACATATGTGAATATAACTAGCTATATATCCCGTGCAAGGTACGGGGGCTTCTTTTAAAAAAAAAAATTTTAAATTTTTTTTATTACATAATTAAAAAATTTAGTTGTTTAAGATTGGGCTATATGTTTATAATGTAGGTTTTTTAGTCTACAATTAAGAGAGAGAGTTTTGTTAACCCAATAATCGATAATAGATTGGGCCATATGTTTATAGTGTAGGTTTTTTTTAACCCACACTTAAGAGAGAGGGTTTTATTAACCTAAGGCTTCTCCTATAGTATATTACTAGTTTTATAGCCCGTGCAAAGCACGGGCATTTTTTTAGAAAAATTTATTTTTTTATATATCATAATAATTTTTTGTCATAATGAAATTAGTAAGGTATGTATGATAAATTTGTTTCAATGAATTGTAAACCATAAAATAGAATCATCGTACTATTTAAAATAGTAAGACATATATTAGAGAGAGACTGCTTTCATAATTGAACAACCTATATAATAAGAAATTATTTACATATAAGTTAATCATATGTTAAACTAATTTCTAAGAATTATATTAATAAATAGTTAGTTTTGAATTTATGTATGTTATATTTGTCATTCAACAAAATTGAAGAAAAAACACACTTCAATTTGAAGAGCTCGTCATTTTTCTTATAAAATTAATATTTTCTT
>MVGT01002051.1:2458608-2483857 GCA_002174775.1 Macleaya cordata | reverse complement strand
TATAAGAGTGTGAGAAGTTACTTCTGTGAGAAGCAAGAAGCAAAAATTTTTTGCTTCAAATAGAAGCAACTTTTTTGCTTCTAGAAGTCACTTCCTGAAAGTGTTACCATACAAACTTTTTTGCTTTTTGACTTATATAAGTCAAAAAGCAACTTCTTAAGTGGTTGCCAAACACCCTCATTAAATGTGGACGTACGTCCATTCCTTCTCAGTAAACCTCCATGAGAAATTAAATTAGCTTAATTGTTAATTAAGCTATTATTTTCTGTGGTCCTGTTGTTTAGTATCTAATTAATTGCTAATATTTGCAAATAATCAAAATGCCGACAATAAAAATTAAGTGAATTTTTAAAATTGCAAATATTTATTTATGACTCGGCTGCAAAGTTGAAGCCGGCACTCTTTGCATAAAACTAAGAACGGTTTATTTATATAGCCCACATTATCATAAATGTGTTCTGTCCAGGAATCACCAACCACCCTTTTAATTTGGATCTTGAACTTATCCAGAGGGAAAGAGAGAGAGAGAGGACCCACCCCACCAGCTTCATTTCTTCACCTTAATTATATATCATTACTAATTACATGCAATTAAGATAATACACACCTAAACTAAACAAACTGTAATCCAGTAAACCAAGATTTAGATTTTCTTCTCACCTGCAGTGTGAAAAAAAAAAAGTTCAACATATACCTTTTAATTGTATAAAAAGTTAAAGTTGTGTTTGATTGAGCTTTAATTATAGAAAAATCAGGTGAGTTTCGTGAAAACAACCCAAAATCCGTTGGATAATTGCAATTTTAATTCCACAGAACTAGAGGCCACACATGACTTTAAATGTCACAAATAATTAGTTTTTAATATATAATTCATATAATATACACTTCCACCCTCCATAAAAGATACTATTACAGAATTGATAGAAATGAATATACTTTTATAAAACACACTTCCTTGCAATCAAACACAACATGACTTATATTTCTTGAGATTTCATGTATAGATGCCCAAAATGCAAATCTCCTTAGAAAACTAGTAACAATAACACTTGCAACCTAGGGAGGGCTTAGGTGCAACTTGAATAACTCAGGCTAAATCAATCAATTTGTGCTTGGGCCAAGGTATATGTTGGCCCATGTAAGCATTATTTCACAAGCATGCATTTGTTGAGCAAGTGAGAAAAGAAGAAGATGATGATAATCATAATGATAATGATGATGATGAGTCGAGGATGAAGTTGGGCCTCTTTCGGGCTACAAAACGAAAGGCCCATGTATGTATCATTTCACAAGCATGCGTTTGTTGAGTGAGAAAATAAGAAGATGACGACGATGATGATGATGATGATGATGATGATGATGTGTTTGAGGATGACGACGATGATGATAAAGTCGGCTCTTTTGGGAAACAAAAAAAAAAAGCCCAAGCTTAACCAATCACCTCGTTGCGCCACAATGGGCCGGTATTGGGCCTTAAAATGGGCCTGACCGAGTTGATGATTTGGATTTATGTTTTCAAAATCCTAAGGGCTCATTGCTGAGCTGAATGCTGATGCACATTTCCCAGCATTTACGTGCACAACGGATATGATTTCTAAAGTATTAGACCACCAACGCTTCCTCAGTAGCCCCAAGCCACCTGCGATCGTAAGTGATTGTGGAAGATGAGATGAGATTTGTATGATCAATCAAACACCTGGAAACAATGCATGTAAATTAGGTTATTGCCAGCCTCTAGATCAAAACTTTTAGGTCTTACTTATTTGATTGCGCTTGAATTATACGGAACATAGAGAATTTCATGAAAACAATACAAATTCAATGGAATATATTTCCTTGCACCCTCAAGAAACATTTGCTAAAATAGTAAAAATGAACTTTCTTTTTTTTTTTGATAAAGGTGAAAATGAACTTACTTCCATCAAATACACTTCTTCAGTTTACCCAAAAAAAACATACACTTCTTCCCAATCAAACCTAGCTAAATGAAAAAGAAAAAGATTGCCAAGGTGGGGTCTTGATATAGAATGGTAGGCCCCATTTACCAAACCCAATTATATTATAGAACAAAATAAAATACTATGGTCACAACATGGTAACATGACAAAATGAACGCCCAAGATAAGTCCTCACCAGATTTGAGACTGGACAACCGTTTAGATAGCCGGGTACAGGAGGAAGAGAGAGAGGGCTACCAACCACCACTCACTAGGGATGGGGGAGGTATCCATCTTAATCTAGCAGAGGAAACCCTCCGCCACCCACTACATGCTTCTATCCAACAACACCCACATCACCTCTCCATTAAAATATTATCATAAAACAGAAATCTTGTTCTTATATATCCTTGTAAAATAAAACACATTCATTTTTTTCTCTTCTGCCACTCGTGACCAAACTTTATTTATCTAATCGCTGAGGTGCTCAACTGAGCCCCTCTCTCTTTCTCTCAGGTTTGCTCAGAAGAATTGAAGCTTGTTCTTTCTTAGTAAGTTTTGTTCTCTCTTTATGACTCTTATCTGCATTCATCTTTCATGAAAATTTTGATCTAACATTTGTGTGATTTGGTTGGTTTTTGTTTGTGGGTTGTGTGTATAAAGAGATTTTGTGATTGTTTTTGGATTGGTTAAGAGGATATAGGTGATTTTACTGAGACCCATTCAGAGATCTCAACCATTTCTTCCATATATTCTATCTGTCTTTCTCCTCCTGTTTGTGGTTTGGGTTCTTAAGAACTTCCCGATTGTTTTGTTTCTTAAAGAAAAGTTTTGATTTTTTTGGTCCCTAAGAGATAGATTCTTATGACATTTGCAATACTTAGAGATCTCAATGATTTCTTCACAGGCTCTCTCTCTCCTGGTTAATTAATTTGTGAAGAGATTCCTGTTAAATTTTTGGTTCTTGATTGATTCTGAATGTTGTTTTTATTGTTTCTCCAGATTTACATCTAGAGATCACTATCCATTTCTGATAGTTTTGTTTATCATTTATTTTCCCTTCTCAGTCTCACCCAATAGATCAGATCTTTCTCTGAAATAAAGATGAGAGGAGGTTTTTGGCAGCTTGGGCAATCCATCACTCGCCGCATTGCTCAGACCGACAAGAAATCCGTAGTACGCCGATGCTTTGCCTCTGAAGCAGAGCTCAAGAAGACATCTCTCTATGATTTCCACCTCGCCCATGGTGGAAAGATGGTTCCTTTCGCTGGGTGGAGCATGCCCATCCAGTACAAGGACTCAATTATGGATTCCACTCTCAATTGTAGGGAGAATGGTAGCCTCTTCGACGTTTCCCACATGTGTGGGCTCAGCCTCAAGGGAAAAGACTGCATTCCATTCCTTGAGAAGCTTGTGATTGCTGATGTTGCTTCACTTGCCCCTGGGACCGGAACCCTCACTGTTTTTACCAATGAGAAGGGAGGGGCCATTGATGATTCTGTGATCACGAAAGTTAAGGATGATCACATATACCTGGTTGTAAATGCGGGTTGTAGGGATAAGGATTTGGAACACATTGAAGGCCATATGAAGGCATTCAAAGCCCAGGGTGGGGATGTCTCATGGCACATCCATGATGAGAGATCTCTCTTAGCCCTTCAGGTAGATTTTAAATATTACTTGTTTGTGCTTTCTTTCCTTGTGTTCGCCTTGTTGCTCTTGTTAATTTATACAGTATTGTCTTGGTTACTTGCTCTGTATTTGAAGTTTTATGTGCTGAATTTTCTGAAAGGTTGGTCAGTTCTGATGGAGAATTCTCTTTGAATTTTGATCCATTTAGAGATTTTGTGAATTACTATGCAGTTTTAAAACTTATTTGATTGTCAATTGGATCTAATTCCTTGCAGAAAGTTGGTCCATTCATATTTTTGTTGGACAGTCACCTTTTCTGGGTCTTTAAGAATTCATCTACAGTCGAAATACATAAGCCTGCTTCCTTTTTTTCTGTTTCGGGTTGCTTATTCTCTGTTCAAGTATTTGAGCCTTACAAATAAATGTATGAAGCATTTTATGGGTGATTCTTGTACAGGGGCCTCTCGCTGCACCAGTTCTTCAGCATCTGACTAAAGATGATTTAAGCAAGTTCTACTTTGGGGAGTTCCGAATGTTGGATATCAATGGTGTTCATTGCTATCTCACAAGAACTGGGTAAGTTAAAATTTCACTTATTTTCAAATCTTCAAAATTATTTTTTCTTGTTATTATTTTAGGAACTATAGGCTCGTTGCTAGTTTACGAAATGGTAGACTTCTCACATAAAATATATGCTATGGTAATTACGAGTTCACAAATTACATATAAATCATTGCTGGTGAGGAGCCTATCCTTCATATGTAATAACTGTTTTCTCTTCATCAAGTGGGAAACTGTTAGTATTTTGACATTGATGCTTCTGAGTTCTTTTCTTTCTTTGATGCACTATGTTTACGGAGAAAGGGATCAATGATTAGACTTAAAAGTCGGAAAAGCCTTCCACTATTTTTCTAGCCATGAAAAAAGAGAGACGAGATGTATGGATATGCATGCATCAGTATGCTTCAGCTGTGAAAGTAAATTATCATTATAAAAATTGATGCTCACTTTTGCATCTTTAATCTTCTGCAACTGTAATCTCATTTCAGTTTGTTCCAAAATAGAATTGTTTTTACCATTCTGTGTCAGTGCCAAGGACAAATTCGGATTATCTTGGTTGTGGAAAGCTCAATGAGATTATTCAGGATTGGTGATCGATGAAAATAAGAATAAGTAAAAAAAAAAAAAGAGAGAAGCTGCTGCACTGGACCAAAGATCATGGCTCCTTTTGGTCCATATTAATTGAATGTGGATCATTTGGTGCTCAGGGTTTCAAGTAGGATTGACGATCAAAATCACAGATGATATATCTAGTAGCTAGAGCACCACTAATAATTCGAGAGTTCTAGATCCTCCACCCTGCAAGGAAGCTGCGCCAGCTGATTTTAATGCTAACTAGGGTGTTGGGATACCTATCTATTCTGTGGGAATAGGTCTTTATGGATTAATCTTGGGATCTCTGGCACTTGCTTCTTATTGCAATCAATTACATAATCATCGAAAATGAGTTTATAACACAATTCTTGATTTGCCAAATAAGATGCATCCTTCAAATCTTTTTTGTTGCAAGGCACTTGTTGGAAGCTTTTGAGGAACTGTGAGTATTTCCATCATTTAGGTGTCAGTCTCAACCATCAATTAAAGACCACTGTCCTAATGATCTGTTTCCAACTCAGAGAAGCATTGTCTTGATTTATGCTCCTAGCAGGTTGCTTATAGTGAAAATTAATTGCCCTTTACTAGAATTTCCTTTCTTCTTTGTAGTACATTTTGCCATTGTAATTGATCAGAAGACATGTGATTTGTAGCTGATTCTAGATCTTGCATGAGATTGTCAGGTACACAGGTGAAGATGGTTTTGAAATTTCTGTTCCTTCAGAGCATGCTACTGATCTTGCAAAAGCAATTCTGGAGAAATCTGAAGGGAAGATAAGGTTAACAGGTCTAGGAGCTCGAGACAGTCTCCGACTTGAAGCAGGGCTGTGTTTATATGGTAATGACATGGAACAACACATAACGCCTGTAGAAGCAGGACTTACTTGGGCCATAGGGAAGCGAAGAAGAGCAGAAGGTGGGTTCTTGGGCGCCGAGGTAATCCTCAAACAGTTAGAGCAGGGTCCAGCAATAAGACGAGTCGGCCTTTTCTCTTCAGGACCACCTCCAAGGAGTCACAGTGAGATCACCGATAGCAAAGGATCTGGTCTTGGAGAGGTGACTAGTGGAGGATTCAGTCCATGCCTCAAGAAGAATATAGCAATGGGGTATGTCAAATCTGGTTCCCATAAGGCAGGAACTAAAGTTAACATTGTAATTCGAGGGAAAGCCTACGAAGGGGTCATTACAAAAATGCCTTTTGTGCCTACAAAATACTACAAGCCAACCTAAGACTATGGAGAGGGCTGCCCGGTTTTTTGCTTTTGCTTTTGCTTTTTCTTCTTCTTCTTCAAGTTTCTGATGAACTTGAATGTTGTAATTAAACACTAATTTCTTTTTAATTCTCAGGATATCATGGTATATGAGGAACCATATTCTTGGTCTTAAGATTTATCCCTGAAACCAGAAATATTACTTCCAGTTTAATAAATTATGTAGAGAAGTGAGAGGAAGGCGATTTTCTTTAAATGAGCCTGTTCTACGAGTAATTTTGGACCTGCTTAAATCGCAAGTGTGATTTGGTGAAGACGCCAGCGTCGTGAGCCCATCAACAAGTTTTTGGGGAGCGCTGATATAATTTACCTTGTTATATACATGGGTCCATCAACAGATGAGGCAAGACCTAAGTACCCAGTGCATGGAGAGTGGCCAATAAAAAGATGCCTCAAGTTTAAAAATATCTTCAGAGTGGGTGCGTCAAAGTGTGGTTCAGTGCAGGAGCGTGAGGTTCCGAAGTAGGAGCGTCATCCATATACCACCATTCTGGTTAGTAAGGGCAAGACATTCAATGCATTCAATAGGCCCAATAAATTGGGGCTTAATCGTCAATGGAGCTACGAACCCAAAGATCAGTTTAGTTTTGAGTTTGAAATTGATAACCCTTGGATAGTAAACATCCTCAAATCAGTGGTTATCAAATCAGTCACTAATTTTCTGATTAAAAATTATTCTCTTAGATGCAGGAAAAAGAAAAACATAATTTGCCTCAAACCATATTCTTTAGCAGCCATATACTACAAACTCCACAAATATTTCAATATATCTAAAATGTTCATTTTTAAACATTTTCTTTACCATTTATATAAAATTGACTTTCAAAATGAAGATGGGTGATGTTATTCAGATGATGAGTTAGGTAGTCCCCTTGTTACAACTGGTATAGAGTACTTCAAAGTTTTGGAGCATATATAATTAGTGAAAGTAAATCAATCATCTCAACTACAAGAACATTAACCTTAACTAACTTATAAGAAAACAACTATAAATTATTTTTAAAGGAGGCTGTTAATTTATGTACCTATTAGTCCAATCAAGCTCTTGTTTTGTGGTCTGTGACCAGTTAGGTTCAATCCAACTGCAGTTACGATGTTGTGTTGTAAGAATCCTGAGCAGAATTTCGACTCCGAAGAAGTGATAATAACCTGTATCAAGAGAATAGAATAATATCCCTAGGGCCATGCAATCTAGAAGTAGATTTTGTTCTCTATGCGACTATTGGGAACTATTGCTGAGAAACTGGAGGAGGTATAACTAATGAAAAACATATGCTTTCCCAAACTTTCAACTTTTAACCCATGCCATCTTGGAGAAATCCAATCTAAAAATCCGAACCCACTTCCCCAGATGCCCTAAAAACACTTACAAAAGATTTCCTTCACACTCCAAGATGTCCTCACTAAGAATACCCCAAGTTCTTGCTTCTTCTAATTCTCCTCCATTGTCTTTTTGCCCATGGTTCTCCTTCTCATCATTATTTATAATGTTTTCCTCTGCCTCTATAATGTTATCTTCCGCTTCGTCATTCCCAAATATATCTTCTGTTCCTCTTCTTGCATCAAAGACCCTACAATAGAACTCACCAAACATAGATTCACTGCTACCTAAATATATCTTCTGTTCCTCTTCTTGCATAGAAGACCCTGCAATATAACTCACCAAACATTAGCTTCACTGCTAAACGGACAAGAATATAATATCACACAGTATGTGTTGTTCATTAATTTAAAGGTAGTTACCTGATAATTGTAAGCATTATCACCCCATTCAATGAGAACCATGACGTTGGTAGATTCGGGCATGACAATACAACTGAGATATTATCACCTTCTAGGTTAAATAAGTACAATTTCTTATCATTGGGCAGTGCCAAATACACACAACCACTTGTAAGACCCAATTCCGCTGCTGAGAAAGACGCTCTGGTTTTTTCGCCTAGAAATAGCACATGATCACCCAAACTTTTCACTTCCACAGTTCCACCCAAGCCATTAAGGAGAAATCCATTTTCATGACTTTGATTGCGAGCACTTTGTCATAAACATCGGTGCACTTGGATGAGAAATCCATCTAACTTTGATGTATCATGTTTCAAAAATTTTCCTATAGATTCGGTCAATTTGTATCGCTTCTTCAATAAACCGATAAGTTAAATACAAATGACATTTTAATCAAATTCTAATTCAATCTCACCATTTTTCTCTACACACCCATACACCTCTGCCTTGTTCATGAATTATGCCTCTAGTTTTTAACAGCAATCAATTCATTTCCTCTAGACTTCACCAAAAATCCATGCAAGAACAATTACCATTCTTGAAATGGTGAAAGCGGCATCTATCCCTCACAACAATTTCCCGATTATATATTTTCGAAATTAGTTTGGTAGCTGAGTGACAATCTGCACAGACCCTCAGGTTCTTTGTGATTCGGATAGTAGCCCCTGGCTCAGTATTGATGAACCCAAAAGCAATAGCCAACTTCTCACTGTGATGACAAAGTGCAATCTCCTTCTCTTCCTCATCCATATCAAGCAAAACTTCTCCTGTTTTGGGACTGTAACCTGCAAGCTTTAGTTCTCTGCTCATCTCATCCAACTTAGCATATATCTCTTCACTTTGTAGATGAGAATTATCCCCTGCAATGAACTCGTGCACCATTCCTCTCAGCTCTATGAAGCTACATCCAGGTGTTTTACTTATCCCTCGATCTCTCATCACTCTCCTCAAATCAGCTACATTTTCCCACCTTCCACTTGAAGCATAAATATTCGACAGTAGTACATATCTGCCACTATGATTTGGTTCTAACTCAATTAGTCGCTTCCCTATACGTTCTCCTAGTTCAATATTCCCGTGCACCCTACAAGCATTAAGGAGAGCCCCCAAAACAGCAGAATTGGGCGTCATTGGCATGCTCTTAATAACTTCCTCCGCTTGTTTTAACAACCCAGCTCGACCATAAAGATCAACCATACAACAGTAGTGATGGATACTTGGTTTCAATCCATAAATCTTTGTCATAGAATCAAAATAGCTTGAACCTTCATGAACCAACCCTGAATGGCTACAGGCATTCAGCACTCCAATAAAAGTAACCTCATTCGGTTTCACTCCATTCAAATCCATCTGAGAGAATAGCTGTAGAGCATCCTTTCCTTGCCCATTAATGGCAAGCCCGCCAATCATCGCGCTCCAAGCTAATACATTCTTTTCCTTCATCTCATCGAAAATCTCGAGTGCTTTATCCACACACCCACATTTTGAATACATGTCTATTAATGAAGTACTCAAACGAACAGTAAATCTAATGCTTTTCTTTCTCAGATACCCTTCAATCCATTTCCCTAGCTCCAATGCTCCTAGGTGGGCACAAGCATAGAGAGCGTTAACTAACACACTTTCATTTGGCTCGACTTTCTCTTTCAACATTTCTTGAAAAAGTTCCAAGCCCTCCTTGAAACTGTTATTCTGGACATACCCATTAATCATAACACTCCAAGAAACAGCATTCTTGTCCGGCATTTCATCGAACATCTCACAAGCAGACTCAAAATCCCCACATTTCAAAAACCCACCCATCATTATATTCCACGAAGCATCATCATATTCAGGAATTCTATCAAAAGCAAGTTTCGCAGAACCAATCAAACCACAAGAAGCATACATTTGTACCAAAAAGTTCAAAATTGAAACCTGAGAAGAAAGCCCAAGTTTGTAAACTTGAGAGTGAATTGCCTTACCTAACGAAAGAGAAGGAATTTCCAAACAAGCCTTGAGAAGGAGAGGAAATGAATGGATATCAGGGCGAAGAAGAGAAGATTCAAGAATGTGGGTGTAGAAGAGAATTGCATCAATTGGGTTTGAACTAAATGCATAAGCTCGAATTAGAGTATTGAAGGTGAAGATATCGGGTTTGTGGATGTGAGAGAAGAGAAGACGAGCGTAAGGGATAGAACCATTTGGAGAGAGAGCAGCGAAAGAGAGGATTCGAGAAGCAACGAAGTTATCGTGGAAGATGCCGGTGGTGATGGTTTGGGCATGGACTTGGTTTAATTGTCTCATTGATTTGCAGGAACTGAGATGGTGAAGAGTTGGGTATTTCGAAAGAAGCTGGGTGGTCGGTATCCATGGCGGATTTTGTGTTTGTGGGGATGATTTGCAGACGTGTTGAACAGGAGGAAGTATTGGAGAAGAGGAAGCCATGACCAATTCAATCTCTGAACTCTCAACAGCTAAATTTGAATTTTGGAGGGAATGAAGAAAGACAAATGGTGGTCTGGTCGACACTTGGCGGTAAACCAAGTAGACCAAAATCAGTCAGCGTGGTTTTTTTGGTTTCCAGAACTAGGAGCTTGTTTTGATTAGGACCAAAAGTGAACCGATTTCAATACGAACTGGTTCGTAAACAAGTGGCGATTTGAAATCCCACGTGTAAATGTAAGTGAAGAAGACCCAACCGTACAAAGTACGCTAGCCTACGTGGGCCCAGTTATACGCGCGCGTGTTCGTCCTCGATTTTAGCGACTCACTTGGGAACTTTCCCGCGGGATGCTCTCGTCACAACGAAACGACATAATCACCCAAAAACAATAAGATCGTCACTGATTCTAAAACCCTTCACTTCCGCCATTAAAATCCATCCTTAAAATAGGGCTTAAAATCGAAACCCTAGTAGTAGCTTCAAAATTTCTTTTCCTGTGAACAGAAATGAAACGTCGCTCACGCCGCAGAATCCCAACACGTTTCGCAAAAGGTACCCTTTTTCGATCTTTCTTTTCTTACTTTCCTTCCTGATCTTCTACAGTTTTTTGTTTTTTTTTTTCTTTCTTTCTTTGATTTGGTCTCCTACAGTTCGATTCTTCGTCTTCTTGTTCTCTGATTTCATCTAATTCATTTCTTGTTTTTACTGGTTTTGTCATAACGATCTTTGAACAGCCGCCAAGAGGGGCCGAAAAAGAAATCCCCCCGATGAAGAAGATTATAATTCAGCGTCGGATTCAGATATCATCAGTAGTGATCAAGGTAATTCAATTCTCATTTTTATTTATTTTAGTGGAAAAAGAAACCCTTTAAGTAAATGTAGGTGAATTCTTCATTGAATGTAGGCGATGATTCAAAACGAGCAGAAGAAGAGGAGAAAGAGAAAAGGGAGTTGGTTAATAAGGAAAAAGGGAAGGCTGTGCTTGAAATTGGTATAAATTTGGATTCTGAATCAGATTCTTCTGATGAAGATAGTGAGTATAATGTGGAGGGTTCTGATTATGAATTAACTGATGATTCCACTTATGGTCTATGTCTAAGGAAAACTAGGAAAAGTGTTTTGAACAAGGGGAAGGCCAACAAACAGAAGGGTAAGGAAATTGACATAGAAGAACCAGAAGTACATTTTGATGAACTTGAAGAAGTTGGTATTGGTAATTTGGGTGAACCAGAAGTTCATCAAGAAGAACCAGTAGTACATATTGATGAACTTAAAGAATCTGGTAATGTACATTGTGGTAGATGGAAGAAGAAGACGAGTAAAAAGAAGAGAGGAAAAAAAGATGAAGATAGGCCACTATTACTGTGGGAGATTTGGGAGGACGAGAATGAGAAATGGATCGATGCCAATGAGACCGAAGATATTGATTCAAATTGTCAGGATGAAGTGCTGGAAGCTGCTGAGGCACCCCCTGACTTGCTCATGCCTCTTCTCAGGTACCAAAAGGAATGGTTAGCTTGGGCCTTGAAGCAGGAGGAATCTGTGAGTAGAGGGGGAATCCTTGCGGACGAGATGGGAATGGGGAAGACTATCCAAGCCATTGCACTCGTTCTTGCCAAAAGGGCGATGGCTCAAACTGGTTGTGGGCCAAGTGGACTATCAGATTCACCCAATTCTTCAAAGGCATTGCCTGAAATTAAAACCACCCTTGTCATTTGCCCTGTAGTTGCTGTTATTCAATGGGAGAATGAGATTACCCGGTTCACGCCCCCAGGAAACACCAAAGTACTAGTCTATCATGGTGCCAATAGAAAGAAGAATATCAATCAGTTCTCTGAATATGATTTTGTCCTGACTACATACTCCATCATTGAGGCGGAGTACAGAAAGAACATGATGCCAATGAAAGTTCCATGTGTCTGGTGTGGGAAATCATATCATCCCAAGAAAATGACTGTTCATCTGCGATATTTCTGTGGTCCTAATGCTGTTAAGACTGCTAAGCAGTCTAAACAAGTGAAGAAGGGAGGAAAACGTGGATCAAAATCTTTCAATTTGAACAAAAAGTCTGCTGCCCTAGAAGTGTCCAGTGAATCTGAGGGCAGTCAAGAGGAGGGAGCTGGAGAGAAGACTAAGAAGCAAGGAAAGCAAGAAACGAAGGCAGGGTTTAGTCAAGCAGATGCGGACCAGGACTCACCAACTAGGAAATCGATTTTGCATTCTGTGAAGTGGAACCGCATTATTTTGGACGAGGTCAGTTTGCTTTTAAATCTATCAATTATTTTGAGAAAGTTGTAGTATATGGATGTTTGATTCTGAACTTTCTATAATGTTTTTAGACATAGCAGATGATTATTTTTTTGAAGTTTTGGTGGTTTCACTATAGCCATTCTGTAGCTGTGTGTGTGTGCCTTAAAAAGAATTGTACATTGTCAGTGGGATTTCATATTTTTCACTATATCAAACTCAAATTATTAATTTTCCTTTTGGAAAAGTAATGGTCATGTGTTATTGTTGATGTAGGCTCACTTTATAAAAGATAGACGCTGTAACACTGCAAAGGCTGTTCTTGCTTTAGAATCTTCATATAAATGGGCTTTAAGCGGCACCCCCCTTCAGAATCGTGTTGGGGAACTTTATTCACTGGTAAGTATTTACTTTACTTTTCGTTAGGCTGACAATAGTTATCTGCCTATGCTGATAAACTTGCTTATTTGTTTATTCAGGTCCGTTTCCTGCAAATTAGCCCTTACTCATATTACTTCTGTCGGGATTGCGATTGCAAAACACTAGATTATAGGTGAGTATGGTATGGTTCTTTATGATAGTTTTATGCTTACTCTCAAGCTTCGGCTGTTCCTTTGCTCTGGTTCTATGGTCCATATTCTGCTTTTTCTGTTGTTTCTTCTTGGTCATTAATGAGATCTAGGTGACTACTGGAATCTGAGCAAAGATCGACAATGTTGGTATCTACTTTTCAGTTATTTTTGGGTAGGTAACTGGGATGAAATCTTTGACATAGTATAGTTTAAGTTCAGTCCATAATAATTTTCATATCTGCTGTATATTTTTGAGTTATATAGAAAATTTAAGTCAGGATTGGAGGAAGATAGACCGAGCAAGAAATAAAAGAAATAAATTTTGGAGGCGGAGAGTAAGATGTTTGGTCCTATCTCTGCTATAAACATGATTACTTCCAAAATGGGGCTTGAGAAGTGGGATTTCCTATAACGATGATAAAAAGTAAGACGAATCAAATGAACCTGTCAAATTCCTTAGTGGCACCTACTGAAGGTGTCTCTAGGTCTTAAACCTCCTGGACCTGGACATTTGTTTACATGCTTACGTAGGATGACTTTTCTTACGTCTTCCTTCATGAAATAAGTCTTCATTGTAAGTATCTTCTGTTGATGCACCTCTGCCACATCTTCTGCATAACAAGTATCTGAATACTCGTTTACCTTATTCACTGCTCTTTTGGCTGAAATTGTTTACTAACATTATTTACATCTTTGTCATGTTTTTCTTTTCCCTCCATAATATACTTTCCAACTGCCAATTGCAGTTCCACCACAGCGTGTCCAAACTGTGTTCATAAATCTGTGAGGCATTTTTGCTGGTGGAACAAGGTGAGTATTACAATGCTGAAGTAATATATTTACCCTTTTTTCTCAACCTGGTTATTGACTTGGGATTGAACCCTCAGGCTCATGGTTGAAGGACCAAATATCAACTAGTTGAGCTACGACTTCATGCTCTATTGTTATTTAGTGTATGGGGGAAATGTTTTACCAATACATTTTGCATGAATGCCTATTAAATATTTTCTCTATATTAGTATGTGGCTAAACCAATACAAAGCTCTGGGAACGCCTATGAGGGAAGAAGTGCCATGATCTTGCTGAAAAACAAACTTTTGAAGAGCATTGTGCTAAGACGTACGAAGAAAGGCAGGGCTGCAGATCTTGCTCTCCCTCCTAGAATTGTAAGTTCTGCTCTCTAACTTCTTGTTTATGTTCTTGATGTGCAAATCTGCTAGCCAGTTGTTTTTAAAAAGTCTAATTTCTCTCTTTTAATGTTTTTCTAGGTTACATTGAGACGGGACACCCTGGATATTAAAGAAGAAGATTATTATGAATCACTATATAATGAAAGTCAGTTACAATTTAACACGTGCGTCACTCCCTTCTTTCTTCAGTTATTTTGTATTTGGTTACAAGAAGTAGCATTGTTGTATACTCCATTGTTTGTGCAAATTGTTTTTTACATGCCACAGCTTTCCAGTGACGTATTCTTCCAAAATATATCAAACTTTATATTCTTGCTACAAACTTTTCTTTGCATCAATTATTATTATTTTGTTTTTCTCTGAAAGAGCTCAGAAAATATTTTCTGATCTATACAAGATTTTTGGTTTTGTATTTCAACCAGTAGCATTCTTTAGTTTCTTTACTTTCAACTGTATATTATTCTATATTGTTACTTTTAGTCGTAAACAGACAATCAAGCAGAACCCTAGAAAACATCTCTCTACAACTTTCTGCAGGACAAGATTTGTGATTTCTTAATGCCACTATGGTTTATATTGATAGCAGCACTTCTGAAACTTGGCTTTATTTCTTATGCTCTGTGGTTTACAGATATATTGAAGCTGGAACATTGATGAATAATTATGCTCACATATTTGATCTCCTGACAAGATTACGGCAGGTGAATGGCTGATCTAGTATCTCAACCTTTTCTATAATTGTGTCATCTCATTAACAATTTAATTCTCGTAGTATTTGTTCTTCTGGAAGCAAGGTACGAGATAGAGATTCAACTGGAACTTGATTTGATTGACTTGCATAATCTTTCTTCTAAAAAAGTAAAATTAACATAATTATACTAGAATTTGCAATAATTTTTTGCAATCCTGGATAAAAGAAAATTTGATCGTCATTATCTTACATGTAGTAGTTTTGAAAAGAAAGAAGAAAGTAAATGAAATGTTAGGATTTTTATGGGGATATTCAAATCTGGTTTTCTTCAAGTTGTCTAGCAGAACTTGAAGATCTACTTTGTTTGTGGCAATAGAACAAGATAACACCACCATAGGGTCTCAATGGTCTCTTATATAACATATTGATTTCTCACTATTCTTTCACCATTGGAAATTGCAACTAAAAATCTTGGCGAATGTCCACTGTACTACCCCAAAATTATGAGTTCTTGGTCAAAGATCTCTGCTTTATTTCCACTTACTATATGGCTCGTAATATTTTTCTTAATTTGGTTTTCCTCTAGCAATCTCATTTCTGTTAATACATCTAATTTATCTGCTTTCTGTAACTTCACAGGCCGTTGATCATCCATACCTCGTGATCTACTCGAACACTGCAGCACTAAAGAATGGAAGTAGTAGCAATAATGAACAAGAAGAGTGTGGTATTTGTCATGACCCAGCAGAAGATCCAGTTGTAAGCTATCAATTTTACGAGATTTTCTTGAATAACCAAGCTTGTTCACAGTTCATTTGTTTCTCTAATATCATCAGATCTGTTTTAGTATGACAACTTATTTTTCAGCCTTTTCTTGCTTTTCCTATTTCAGGTTACCTCTTGTGCGCACGTCTTTTGTAAGACTTGTTTGACAGATTTCTCTGCAGCTTTAGGACAGGTCTCATGCCCCTCTTGTTCAAAACCACTAACTGCAGACTTCACAACAAAGATGAATCCAGGGGACCAGGGCACTAGAACAACAGTCAAGGGTTTCAGATGTTCTAGTATTCTAAACAGAATTTGTCTTGAGGATTTTCAGACAAGCACGAAAATCGATGCTTTGGTATATTTACTTTACGGTCTTCTCGTTTTCCTTTTCCTTTTATACTGTTTAACTTAGTAACTTGTGAAAACAGCATTTAGTTACAACAAGTTACTTTTTTTGTACAAAGGTATATGATTACTTCTGAAAGTGATGTCTATGTATGTTTAAATTACCAAGTCGATGCAACTCTACTGTTATGAGGACAGACCATGGCAGTCTCTCTATTCGGACCATAGATATGGTCTAGGGCATAAGTTTGCTTTCAACCGCAATACTTTAGCCGCAGCCTGAAACCTGTTCTTCTAGAAAGGAAACTTTGTGAATGAGGTTTAGCCTTTCGCTTCATTGGCATACATATATCAAAACTTTTTTTATTTTATTTTGATAAGCATTCAGAAAAAAGCAGCTTATAATACTTCTAAGAGGAATTGTAAGATACCTGCCAGGTATACTATTGATCATTCAGTGGTCCTGGAAAGATCACCTTACCACATGGATGATCCTTGATCATTCATTTCATTGGTTATTTCTTTTCTTTCTTTCATTATCACTTATTTATTTATTTAGTTTCCTTGTACTATACTTCATATTTTATTCTGACTGGTAGAGTCATAATTCAATTGTATTGGAGCACCTTTTCCTAGTTATACTGATTGTATAATTTTATTTATTGTTTTGATTGGAACTGTATAGTTAGTTTATACAAATTTCCTTGGACATACTTATTTGGTGTGCCAATTTTTGCCCCCTTTCTTTCCTGCTCACTAATAGTCGATTTATGCGGTTTTAAAGAGGGAAGAAATCAGGTTTATGATTGAAAAGGATGGTTCTGCCAAGGGGATTGTTTTTAGCCAGTTCACATCATTCTTGGATTTGATACATTACTCCCTACAGAAGGTGAAGTGAAAACTCCAGGGTTTATTTGGTATTAAGGATAACCCAAAAGGTGTTCCATGTTAATGTGTTCAACCTTTTGCAGTCTGGCATTAATTGTGTCCAATTAGTGGGAAGTATGACAATGGCTGCAAGAGATAATGCAATAAAAAGGTTCACTGATGATCCAGATTGCAAGATCTTCCTTATGAGCTTGAAGGCTGGAGGTATTGCACTCAATCTTACAGTTGCATCACATGTAAGTAACTTTCTTTTGATGTTAAGGTCTCAGTTCATAAGAAATCCCCAATTTGTGATACTCTTTTTTAGATTGTGCTACTATGTTCTCACTAGTTGCTTTCCTACATGAGCGTGCTTAGGTTTTCCTGATGGACCCGTGGTGGAACCCTGCCGTGGAACGACAAGCCCAAGATCGAATCCACCGAATAGGACAGTATAAACCAATTAGGTGTGGCTCTTCTCCGACACCCACTATTACTCTATTCCATTCAAATTGTATAATGTGTAAATTTCTTTCCGGGCTCTCTTCTGATGTCTCTTCTTGTTTTTTTAGAATTGTTAGATTCATAATTGAGAACACTATTGAGGAGAGGATTCTAAAGCTTCAAGAGAAGAAGGAATTAGTGTTTGAAGGGTAAGCCTAATTTGCTCAATGTTGCTTTGAATTAGTCTGCCTTGTCTGATTAGATTAAAAGATCTACTGGAAACTTATATCTTTATTTTGTTTTTCCATAGGACTGTAGGGGGATCCGCGGAGGCCCTGATAAAATTGACAGAGGCCGACTTGAGATTCTTGTTTGCCATCTAAGCAAGAGTCTTCCTCAAATGAAGTAAATATATAGGACTATACTGATCATGGCGAGGCATGAATTAGAGCAAAATGTAGGAGAAACTTTATCCTGTTAGACAGGCAATTAATCCATTACAGGATGCTTTTTTTTACTAAATGCTGAAAGAAGGTTTTACTAATGGTGAAAGAAGGTTTGGTGGAACAAGTTTTGTTTCTAAGGTCCATAAGCCAAGGTTGTATAGCTGTACTGTAAAATCTAAATGCTTCTTTTCTCTTTTTCTTTTTTTTTTTGGCTTTGTTGTTTGGAGTAGGCCTCCATGAAAACTCTGTTTCCATGTGGTTCGGCTTGAACATTAGTGCAATATCCTGATGAGAACGGTTGGTTTTAAGTCCGGTGTTGGTTACCAATTTCAGTTTATCAACAAGAGTACTGGAAAAGAAATATTCCTACCTAGGACTTGTTCTGCTGCAATGAGTGCTCAAGATAACGTTGCTGTCTATAACACGGCCGTTAATCTTTACTATTTTAACGAGGCTAAACATCTTGGAGTCAATGATGGCCTGATCTTACCGTAATGCATGCTAAAAGTTCCATTCACCTTATTTTACATGAACCGATGGGGTAGATGATAGCTGATTTTACTCTACTGATAAGAATAAGTGGTTTATTAAAGTGAAAGATTACCCAAATAGCATTACTCGTTATTGAATTGATAGCTGGCTAGGACTTAAAAATCGTAACAAAAGTTTCAAGGGTTGTTAATTAACTAACTAATTAAAGTCTCTAATATAATGATCATGCAAATTTTTTCAAATTAAACAAGCATAAGGAATCTCGGTGGGTCCCGTGCACCACATTATCAGTCAATTTATTGACGTGACTGTCTTCGTTTTTGTCCTTCCTTTTGTCCACACCGTCCCATATTCCACGTTTATCTTTTGTTTCTTGTGACTGTGAGTTCTCAAGAAAAAAATAAAAAAAAATCAAATCTTTACAGAACAGGAGGAATCTATCAGCTCTCGGTTTTGTTGTCTAAAATCCACAGAAAACCACTCTCTTCTTCCGATTCAGAAGAGCAATGCTACTTTCACCCAATAGTTTGACCCAAAGTCTCACACAATATTTTGTGGGACCCACATTGATACAATTGGAGGGCTAATATTTTGTGAGGATGTTCTACTTATCATGTAGATCATCCTCATAAAAAATTATCCTATTTTAAAATATTTAACCCAATCAAAAGTTGTCCATTGTATTCACCTTTCATTCCTCACTGTTAAATTTCAATCAACTTACGATGAGGTTAGAAATTTTAGAATAGGATGATTTTTTGTGAGGATGATCTACATGATGAGTAGAACTTGCTCACAAAAAATTAGCCTTCGGATTGTATCAATGTGGATCCCACAAAATTTTGTGTTAGACTTTGGGTCAAACTTTTTGTGTGAAAATAGGTTTAGTGGATTCAGAAACCCTAACAAATCCTTCATCAAATCAATCTCAAATGCTCCTAAGGTATGTGCTTCTCTTCTCTTCTTTTTCTTCTCTCTCTTATCTCTCTTGATCTGTAAATTGAGAACCAAAAACCAGTGAAACATGTACAACACTTATATAAGCTCAACTATAGCTTTAAGGAGCAAAGCTTCTCTTTACTTCTCCTTCAATGATTATTATTCATTCATTGAATGAAAGATTTGATCATAATTCATCTTCATCATGTACTTGTTGTGCTCCCTTCTATGGAGTACCTGTAAACCCTAGATTTCTATATGGGTTGAGGCAGTCCACTTTGATTCACTGTTCAACTTCTAGAAGAGAGAGAGAAGATTTGGTTGTATGGGTTGGGAAGAAAAGAGTGAGGATTTTGATACTGATATTGATGTAAATGCTGAAGCAATGCGTAGTTTATTGACTGAAGACATTGGTGAAAAGATTGTTGAGATTGGACGCCAGACGAATAGATCAGGAACTGGGGGATTTCGGGAAGAGAGAGAGGTGTTAGTGAGTGTATTATGGAAGATAAGAAGTATGTGGATTCTGGATCTTTTGAGAGGAATTCACAGTGTAATGGGTAAATCTGTCAGAATTAAGTGGAGGGAAGAAGGTCATAGGTGGTCAGGAAGAACGAATGGTTCTTCAAAGAGTGAGAATTGTGGGTTGCGGAAAGAAGGGTTTAGTAGTTCATCTTACTACTCTGGGGAATTTCCGGTGGAGGCAAGAAGGAGAGATGTTAGTGAGTCTGTTAAGGAAGATAAGAAGTATGTGGAGTCTGGTTCTTTGGAGAGGAATTCAAGGTGTGAGTGTGGTGCCGTCAAGACTAAGTTGAGGGAAGAAAGTCGTGGTTGGTTAGGAGAAAAGGAAGCTCTTCAAGGGGTGAGTATCGTGGGTTGAGGAAAGAAGGGTCTAGTTGTTCATCTTACTACTCTGTTTTGTCTACGGATGATACTGATGAGAGCAACACTGATATTCAAGTTAAACATGGAAGATTTGGTGACAAATCTTCGAATAGCTATAGATTTGGTTGTATGTTTTGTTTTTGTTCAGTAATGGCGGCTACAAGAACACAAGTTTTTGCGGTTTTATGCGTTATTGCTCTTCCAGTTGTCTCGTTTGCATATATCATCACAGTTCTCTCAACCAAACCTGAAGAATGCTCTACTGGTTCTGAGTTCATGGGTGTGTACACTCATTCTCCCTGTCCTGCTCAAATTTCTGATGCAGGGTTGTTGGGGACCTTTCAAGGAATCATGATTGTGGTTACTGTGTTTTGCATGTTCTTGGCTGCGTACACACATTTTCATTTCCACATTATGAGATTTCTGGTTGCTCACCTAAGACATTTTTAAGTTTGGGAGTTGGAATGGTTTCCATAACTTCACCTCTATACATATCAAAAGCTTCTCCTTTTAGAATCCGAGGTGCCCTTGGTAGCACAAATGGTTTGTTTTTTGCAGTTGGCCAATTGTTGTCCTACCATTTCAATTATGCTTTTGCCAATCAGGTACATCTTATGCAGTAATACGATAACGATGTCAGTGGTTTATGTTTTTTTCCCTTGACTAATTAGTTCTATTTCTAGACGTTAAATATATATATTATTTCACAATGAAATCTGTTGCAGGAACCAAGAACTACCTGGCATTACATGATCGCAGTAGCAGGTCTTCCAGCTCTAGTTCAGTTTATATTAATGTCATCACTTCCTGAATCTCCTATGTGGCTCTATGGAAAGGTTATTGCAGTTTTGATGAACTATATAGTGTCTTTTTCTTACTTTTCAAGTTTTTCTTTCTTGATAGAAATTAAAATGTCAGTAAATCGGTAATCATTTGGAATGCATGTTTATTAAACCTACCATTTGATGGGTCCCAATTCTGAGTTTTGAGGCTTTCAGTAGATTTGAGTGGTTGTATGTTTCTACCTATCGATTATATCACATATTATTTTGAAAGTACCATCATGTCCTTTCCACTATGATGCGCCGAGCTGATGTTTACTAGTTGGGGGCCGGGGTTCTTCAATTGAGGAAGAGGACTAATAAAAAAAAGATGCATCTCTTGGAAAAAAAGAAAAAGAAATTGTTGTCTCCTTACTACCCCTAAATGAAGCTGTTTGTTATATGGATTTTTAAGAAACTTTCAATATTTTAATTGTTACTTTGGAGATAATTAGTAGTTTTGAGTACTGCAAGTTCGATAGAACATTGGATTACTTCATTTGTCTTTGCTATGCTCCTTTTTTTTTCCTATTAAACAGGACAGGAAAGAGGATGCTGTTGAAGTTTTGAAGAAAATTTACCCTTCTCACGAAGTTGAGCAAGAGGTTGATGCCTTAAGGTTGTCATTTAAAACTGAAATTGCTCATGAAGAAGATTCTGGTGGCATCTTGTCCAAGATACGAAATCTGTGGTGCATTCCTGTAGTACGTAAAGGTCTTGTTGCTGGCATTGGTCTTCAAGTTGTCCAACAGTTTGTGGGTATCAACACAATTATGCATTGCATCTCCAATATAATTGAGATGGCTGGCTTTGATTCGACAAAGCACACATCCGACATCACATTCCAGAAGTTTTCTCTCATTATTCCTTATGCTTACACTAATGTTTTTGGTGTCATTGTAAGCATTGCTAATGCGGAAAGATATGGGAGGAAGAAGCTGCTACTTGACAGCATATATGGTATCATAGGTAGTCTTTTTGGATTAACCTTCATGTTTATAATATCACCTGACAATTTCCCAGCCGTAAGTAGATTCGAGACCACCACCCATTTCAGGAACAATACGTGTTTGACTTACATTACAGCACCAGATGCAGCTTCATGGGACTGCTTGACATGTGTGCGAGCATACTCAGGATGTGGGTTTTGTGCTGATAAAGGAGACGTGGTAAATATTAAAAAAAAAACCCAGGTTTAATATTTTTCAGTTGTTTGTTTGGAGGATTTTAGATTCATTGAGCACATTATATAGGTCATGTGATCAGGTTGAACTTTTGGGAAGATCTTGTAGATTTTGTCACTAAACTGATGGTTTGAACAATTGTTTTTGATGATGATAATGTTCATTACTCATTTTGTACACAGCTTAAACCTGGTGCATGCTTGATTGCGGATCCTAGTGGAAGACAAGCCTGTTTTGGGGAACACCGTACATGGATCACCCGACATTGCCCAAGAAAAGGATATGCACTGTTGGCATTTTTGCTGCTAGAGTTGTACGCTATCTCGTATTGAGCCGGGCTGGGAACCATCTCATGGATCGTGAACTCAGAGATATACCCAACGAAAGTTAGAGGCATATGTGGAGGGATGGCTGCAGTGGCTAATTGGCTCTCTTTTCTCATTGTGAGTGTCGTTCTTAAGCTTAACTAAGGCTCAAGGCCCTCCCAACGCAATTCCGCTGGTCAGTTTGGTATCTTGCTTATTGGTAATTGGGTTCATCAAGTTATTTGTACCGGAAACAACCAAAGGATTGCTGTCTGAGGAGGTTGAGATGATGTCGCAGAATAGTAACGTGAATTTAGAAGAAGCTGAAGAACTCAAAGTACGATTTTTGCCGGTATAAACTTTTCCCGTAAGTTAAGTTGTCGAAGTAGTAGTAATATGTAAATACGTTCCATATCTTATTTACAATTTGCTGCTTGCTGATCAATACAGTAGTAGGTACAATTCATGGATTAGATTAGTAAAAGTAAGAATGTAAATTTCATAGGCCTATCTAATTAACTGTAAAGCATCAAAGGAAATAAACAGAAGGTTTCCACCGTCTGCAAAATAGAAGTTACATTTCATTACTTTGTCTTCAAAATGCTTGCATCACTTACTCTAGAAATTCTCTCTGCTACTCCAGAAAACAAACAGTTACAAGTTATGCTTTTATGATGAAGCGATGGAAACCTTAATACTTCGATAACACTTCACAGGTGATTGAACCTTATATAGTAACCAGAATTGTGGTATAGGGGTGACGCTCTTGCTCTGAAACCTTGCGCTTCCGCTCTATAAGCAAGTAACGACGGTTGATAAAGGAGCTCAATCGGAGTCAAGAAAGAGAAGCCATTAAGGTTTTGAAGGTTTTTTTAGTTTATGGTACTCTTCTATCTTTTCTTAGAGAGAGAAAATAAAGGTTTTGATTTGGGGTTTCACGAGTGGGCCATTGAAGGGGTAGAAAGAGAGAGAGAGGTGTGTAGTTGTTGAGTTGCAGAAAATAGAGGTGGAAGAAAGTGGACTCGGGAGTGTTCTGAAATGAAATTTGTGAATTGTGATTAGGGAGGAAGAGAGAGAGGAGAGAGAACAAACAGATTGAAAGAGAGAAGAAATAGGTGGAGGCGGAGGTCGTGAGGTGGTGGTGATGGCGGCGATGGTGGGAGTGATTATGTGGGGGCCTTTAAGCCCCTAATAACAGCAGTAAAAAAAAAAGCACATGAGTCTTTATTCCAGTGGTTGTGAACTCCGCCCATCACCTGGGAGGTCTTGGGATCGAAACTTTTTGGGTCTGATTTACCATTAAGTTTCTCCAATGTAATATGTTGAACCCTCTCTTTGTCCGTAGTGACGACTTTTTTGTGATAATGGCGGTAGTTCTGCCCTTCTCACATACCTATTGCTAGTAGACACCGACTTAGAAATTAATTGTTTTACACCTATATATTGTAATTAATTCAGTACAAACAATTATATTGTTCTAACAATTGATTTGGGTCCAACGATGACATTTGGTGAGTGTTTCACGGTTTCATAGAGCCGGATATCATGTTGTCTTGTACGTAATAAAGTGGGTTCACATAAATAAATAAATAAAAGAAAAATGCTATCCAAGAATTGTTTATCTCCTTTTTCGTGAAGGAGGAAGAGAATGAAGGTGGAGGAAAAGAGAGAGAGGTAGAGAAAATTTGTGACAGGGGTTTGAGAATTAATTAATAAGATGCCCTTCATTAAAGAGTAAATATATTTAGGTAGGTTAAGAGACTGAGTAATGGTTGTATCTGTTAGTGGTGTCCATATGTTTAGGAGTAATGCTAGTGATCAAGAGCCGTTGAAATCTTGAAGGAGATACCGGATGAAGAGAGTTTGATCAACGACTATTGCTGATCGGCATAAGTAGGTTTTTATTATAATAAAATAAAATTATTATTATTAAAGATGATCTCCAACTTAAAAATTAATTGGTTTACACTTTAACCAACTTGTAAATAATTGGGTTTCTTTTCTTTCTTTTTTTTCTTTTTTTTTTTTGAGGGGATAAATAAATTAATTGTTATACTTTATCTTATAACAACGTTAAATAATTGGGTTTCGACCCTATTAAGGTTAATCATATCCATCCTAATATCGTATCCGAATCAGTCTATTCTAAATCTAAAAACCCATTAAATCTTAAGCATCGATCTATTACCTTTGTTATAGGATAAAGTAAGGCGATATGAGAAGTTTTAGATTGAACTGATTTCGAATACGAAATGCCAAAAATCCTTATGGGTACTAATTTGTGGTAAATGATCTGAATCTTAATCTCACAAGAGAATCAAAATATACGAGAAACATTTGAATCGAGTTCACTAAAGCTAGTCTCCACCAATTCCTTGAGTTAAAAATCATGTTTTGAATAAATTTTACCCTTTCTCTTCAAAAAAAAAAATCCAAAATTAATTTTAGAAAAAACTGTCCCATAAACCTCTCCCATTCTCATTATTTCACTTCAATTAGCCTCTAATTAATACTTAATTATACCAAATAAGAAATTAAACACACTAAAACCAATATCATATTTAGACAAATTTTCTCTCTCCAAAAATGTTTATCACACTAAATCTCACTGATTATTTCTCTTCAATACCTAATTCTAAATCCATTAATTCTAATTTAATTGAAATTTTCAACCCCATTTATTTGAGAAACGTTTTAAACTTACCCAAAGTTTTAAATTATGAGCACCAACTTTCCTAATTAATTTTTCTCCACTGATTCTTCAAATCATCCTTAATTCACATATATATAATTGCTATTTTTAAAAATTCACATTAATGGTACCCACTCTTTGTTTGACTCATTAACATTG
>MVGT01002051.1:2421574-2447913 GCA_002174775.1 Macleaya cordata | reverse complement strand
GTGTGGAAGAACCACTAATTGAATGGATACTCCACTTAGTAGTGGGTTTTGTAGTATTCCACCATTACCATCTATAAATAGCAATGGTGAGGGTGCTTAAACATATGATAAGTGAGAGTGAGTGTTTGTAAACATAAGCTAAGTGAGAGTGAGTGTTTGTAAACATAAGTTAGAGTGAAATTTCTTGACTAGTGTTGTGAGGCTAAGGGGTGGTTGGGGCTGCCATTGAAGGCCTCATCTTTGTAATTGTTCTTCATACCTTTCATTATAGTGGAAGAGGATCATCATCGCCCGTGGATGTAGGCAATTTTACCGAACTACGTAAATCTTGTGTTGTGTGTGAATTATTTGCCATCTCCGTTAATATTCTTATTTTGCATATTTGATTCATCTTCTATCGATTAATTAAATCCTAACAAAGTAGTGGGTCAAAAATATTGGTGGTTTGATATTCTGTTCAAGAGAATCAAAACAAACACAAACAGACAACAAAGGTTCTCAGTCTCCTCAATTAATCAAAATATTTTTTTTTTTGAGAAGAACTCAATATCAATTGAACACGTTGAAAACACTAGTCTCCAATTATCTCTCTCTCTCTCTCTATATATCTAGACTTACTTTGATGATCAATGTCATTGATTGATTGATCGATCACTCTTCTTAACTAGTTTGTAGCTTCAAACCACATCTCTACATACTTCAATCCATTTGATCATCCGCATCACTCTTCTCTGCTTCAAACCATACATATTTAATCAGACCCAATTCAAGTAATAATCAGAGAAACAACACAAGATAGAGAGAGATCTAGAGAGAGAAAGAGAATTAATTTAGGTGATTAAGAAATGGCTACCATAACACAAGCTATGAGTTTGAGGCAATTAAGATCTCCTTATTATTCAACAACATCAAGATCATCTACAACAAAGTTGCCTGCAAAGGTACTAGCCCCTAAGTTCCCAGTATTGGCCTGTGTTTCATCACTTCCAAAGACACATATCATTAATAGTACTAGTACTCCAGAGGAGCTGATCATCAAGAGCAACAATTTTGGATATAAAACTACTACTACTGCAAGTTGTAATAGTAGTAGTAATTTTGAGGGCAACTCGGCTGCCTCCATGGCGGCATCTGAACTATATGCCATTGCTGAAGTAGTTGGGGATCGCGCAGAAATGCACGCCAACATCGGAGAACAAAGAAACAACTGGAATAATCTTCTCTTAACTTCCATTAATTCCATCACTCTAACTGCTTCAATGATGGCTGGATTGTCTTCAATCACCTCATCAGCTGGAACACCAATTCTAGCATTAAAATTATCATCAGCTCTATTATATTCAGCAGCTACGGCCATGTTATTAGTTGTTAACAAGATCCAACCATCTCAACTTGCCGAAGAACAACGGAATGCTGCTAGATTGTTTAAACAACTACATGAGAAGATCAAATCCACCCTTGCTCTTCATACTAGTCCTACAACTAGGGATGTCAAGGATACAATGGAAAGGGTCTTGGCGATCGATAAGGCGTACCCGCTTCCCTTGCTAGGAGGAGTTATGCTTAACAAGTTCCCAAAGAGCATAGAACCTGCAATATGGTGGCCAAGGCTAGAACTGCAACAAGGTTTTGATGAGAAGAGAGAGACAAATGGATGGAGTGGAGAGTTAGAAGAAGAAATGAGAGAACTTGTTGGAGTTTTGAAGAGAAAAGATTCATCAGAGTATGTTAGACTTAGCAAATTGGTTTTGAAATTGAACAAAACTTTATCCATTTTAGGTCCTTTACTTACAGGATTTGCAGCTCTTGGGTCTATTTTGGTGGGGTCAAATTTTTGTGGGCCATGGGCTATGGTGGTTGCAGTTGTAGGTGGGGCATTGGCAAGTGTTGTTAATACATTGGAGCATGGTGGGCAAGTTGGGATGGTGTTTGAAATGTATAGGAATTGTGCAGGTTTCTATAGGTTTGTTGAGGATTCTATTGAGTCTTCCTTGGAAGAGAGAGATTTGGAGAAGAGAGAGAATGGAGAGTTGTTTGAGATTAAGGTGGCTTTGGAGTTGGGAAGGAGTGTTTCAGAGCTTAGAAATCTTGCATCCACATCTTCTTCCAAAGATGGAGAATTTGCAGGGAAGCTCTTCTGATTTCTTGATTATGGGGTATTTGTAAAGCTGACATTGTAGTTAATTTAGTAATTTTGTGTTTATCCCAAATGAAAATATTATTAAATGCAAAGTTAATTAATGGTTTGTTTGGATGGGGGATTTCAAGGTAGGGATTCAGTGGGGACCAGGGATTCATGTTTTCCTAGTCTGTTTGGCTGCCAAGAATCCCTGGAAACTTGTTTCCCAGGGAAACATGTTTTCCAGCAAATTCCTATTTTGGAGTCTCACCTCCCCCCTTAGAATTTGCTGGAATTCTAAACTAATGATTCACTATGTATGCACCCAACTCAATGTAGATTACACCCCACAAAATTAAAACAACAAAATAGAAATTTTCCTTGGATTTTAAATGGCAACCAAACAAACCAAAGGATTCAAGCTTCCAAGGATTCATGAATCCATGGATTCTTTTATGGTTGCCAAACAAACTAAAGGATTCATGTTTCTAGGGATTCATGTTTTTAAGGACTCATGTTTCCCTCTACATCCAAACACACGATAAGCTCTTTTGATTTATTGATTATGGGATTCATTTAAACAAACACCTCTTCTTCTTATGAATAATTTGCCTTTTCCTTATGTTTTCAAAGCTAGACTACTTACCCCTGGATCTTGGACAAGGGATGTTAACCAACAAAATTTCACAAACTGTTTTAAAATCAAACAAGAGTGGCCCTTTTTGTTTTTTTTAATATGATTATACATAATCAACATTGTAATGTAAGGGTAGGAACTTAAGGAAAATATAAAATAATTCGATCATTTCGATCTTAAATTTTAAAACGTTCGTGATAATATTTTTTTTATGTGGTATTTGACTAATTTGAGGCACGAGGGAGTGTCTTTTATCTTTTAAAATATTGAATTCAAATCCCACTTGCAATTTAAAAATAAATAAATCCCACCTGCATAAGTTATTCTGAATAATATTGAAAATAATTATATACAATTTAAGAGTATTTGAATATTATATCATCGATCGTTAATCTCTTCAATGTTTTATTCATCATCCATATTTAAATTTAAGCATACCAAAAATCTTTTATGAAAATTATACAAAGACCATTGCAAACAAATCCAAAATTTTCAGTTTTGCTAAGCTTGATCTTACAAATCTTTGGCTTCATTTGACATCGAAAAAGTAGTAGATGGAAGGGATTTGTTGACTTGTTGAATGTGAATGGTAAAATTATATATGCATTAAGCCCACATAGAGATTATTAAAGGGATGGTCCGATCAGAATAATTTTTAAAAAATTTAACCCCATCGAACGGTAGTTGAAAGTTAATAGTAAAATAAATGACTGCAAAGTTAAAATTTTAACCAATTTTTGAGAGAATTAAAATATTTAAATTGAAATAATTTGCAATAAAGATAATCACATGCGAGGTAGAAAGACCATCTTTATAAAAAAAATTAGCTATTAAATCTACTTCACAATTTAATGATATTAGAATAATTTTATAAAGTCCAAAATCCCATCCCATAAAAGATGGATAGATACCCAACCCGTGCTTACATAAGCACCTATTTGCTAGCCGTTGGATTATCTTTGCATTTTTGTCGGTAAAAGAAGCCTGTACAACTTTAATTGTGTAGGTATCATCCAACGGCTATATAGAACGTACTCCAAAGTAATCAATCGAACGGCCCCACCTGACTTGTAAAACGTACTTCCCGATGAAGAACCCCACGACGCGTACACAGAAAGGCGCGTAACAAGAGAGTATCCACTACCTCCGCTCCTATTGTATCAAAACTGTACCTTAATCTTGTCGGTCCAATACATTGAGTTATCAATGCAAAAACGATTCAGATGTAGATGAAAACACAGATTCTGATAGATTCTTGTCTTTGTTTATCTATTGACGGTTTGATTAGCATATATGTAGGTCCCAAGTCCCAAATCACATAGTTGTAGTACTATAAGATAATAGAACCGGTAACATCGTATTTCTAAGAAGAAAGGTAGCTGAATCAGAAGCGGGAGAGAAAACACACTACAGGCCTTTTAGCTGGGGGGGTGTCTTCTTTCTGCCTTCTTTCTCTCTCCTCTGTTACTCTGTTCTTCAAGTTTCCTCTTTCATTACTTCCCTCAACGAATCGATCCGGACCCACCTCTTCTTTTTCCTAGTCCTTTAAATCCCCTAACAATTTGGTTGAAAACTTCTAAGATCTGCGTGGAATTTCACCAATTTAGGGATTTTGGGTTACAACTCAGGAGAAATGATTCATCTATTGTTTACTGTCATCGTTGCCGAAATGGCTTTGATTATGATCCTTCTGTTCAAAACCCCTCTCAGAAAACTGGTGATCATGGGTTTGGATCGGGTGAAGCGTGGGCGGGGACCTGTTATGGTTAAGACGGTTGCAGGGACCGTTGTCGTCGTTCTGGCTTCTAGTGTATACAGTATGATGAAGATCGAGAAACGTTCGATTGATGCCGGTGCTGTTAATCCGACAGATCAGGTTCTAATGGCCAAGCATCTTTTAGAAGCGTCTCTGATGGGTAATTCTTCTTTTTCATCATTTTATTTCTATTGGGTTTCTTGTTGATGCATTTGATTATGTTTTCCTTTTCTTTTATTGAATTATGTTTGTTAACTGAGATTTAAAGCTTTTTTGGTTGAAATGTGTTCAATTTGATAGTTTCTAAGTTGTATGTGTCGTAATTGGGACAATTGGCCAGTAATCTGGTATACTTTTATCATGAAACTGGTCTAAATCAGCTCTGTTTCATAGATCCATAATAATTCAATTTGGGGTCTTCCATAAGTTATAGAGAGAATTACTTTAGTTTGAGAAGATTTTGAAGTTAAAGATTGATCTATGGGACTCTCTTTTGGGATTGTTATTCTTTGCTTCAATATGCTTCTTAAGAAGTAAAATGTTTTTATCAAAAGTTGGTTTATTTATGTGTGTATATAACTCTAGCAATTTGTATCAGATTGTGACCAACCCAAGTTGCCACCTAAATTCACCTTCAATTTGATTTTGATCACTGGGTGGGATCTTTCATTTTTCAATTCATTGAAGTTTCTTTACTGCAATTCTTGAGCTTTTGAAATCCTGGTCATGTAACCACCCATCTCCATGCTGTTTTGTTTGGGAGGCTAAGAGGCTTTATAACTTATCTCACCTTACCTTCAGAACTTTGGGAGTTCCATGTCTGCAGAGATGATTTCTCACTTGCTGGACTTCATGTTTAATCGCAAGAAATGATGAGCTGTTAGGAATTGTAATTGCATTGGTGCATTTAAATGACAGAAGAACTTTTTTCTGGACATATTAGTTTTGATATTCCATGACCTTGGTGCGATGGTCTTCAATGACTTGTATTATTTCCTTTAAAAAAAATGGTTGTTAATTGTTATATGTCTCCAGGATGAAAAGTGGCAGGTGGGAGAGTGAATCTTTGTTTGATGTGGTCTTTTGGGATATTGATAAGGACTAAGCTTTGGATCAGTACTATCTTCATTAACCCGTTGAGGGATACCAGTCAGCCTAAACTTTTAGCCATGCAGTGCCCTTACAGATAGACAGTGTTATCAAGCTGTCATCCATCTTCAAAAAAATTCCCATTCTTTTCAGTTGATCCATACCCCCTGCTTCAAGGGCATTGATATGGTATGGTTCATTTAGATTGGGAGGAATGACTAACTTGATTAGTATTAACCAACATTAGTTTGATGTGGTCTTTTGGGATAGTGATAAGGACTATACTTTGGATAGTACTCTCTTCATTAATCCGTTGAGGGATACCAGCCAGCCTAAACTTTTAGCCATGCAGTGCTGACAATGTTATCAAGCTGTCATCCATCTGAAAAAAAATTCCCATTCTTTTCAGTTGATCCATACTCCATGCTTCAAGCTCATACTAGGGCATTGAGATGGTAGGGTTCATTTAGATTGGGAGGAATAACAGAACATGATTAGTATTAACCAACATTAGTTGGGATAAAACTATGATGATGATGATGATGATGATGATGATGATGACGACGATGATGATGATGATGATATCACATATTCATGATGACGATGATGATGATGAATGATGATGATGAGATTATAAGAAATTGATAGTATCACATATTCATGTGAGCTTGCTTTTAAACTCATTCCTCATATAAAACACTGAAACTATGACTCCATGAGTGGCAATATTTCTCAATCAAGAATGCTATCTAGCTTAGATTTCTAAAAATTTCATTCAATCATTGGGAACATAGCAATTCAGTTAACTTGAAAGAAATGACAACGACGTTCCTTTAATGTCTAGAATGGCATCCTCTCTGTCTCAAAGCATTCCCATTTAGCCTGTTCACAGTTTTGTACATGGTTCAACTGTTTACTCTTTTGTACGTGTTGCGAACCATAATATCATTCTTGGCTGCTCATTTCATGAAAGATTAATCTTTCAGGATTCTTATTATTTGTCTTGTCACTGGAGTCAAGTTCAAGATAGGGACATGGCTCTTTATATCCTATCCATTCTTTTGGACTGAATCAATTTAAGTTTCAGAGTTGGGTATGGTTACTCTTAAGTTCCACGGTTTCTATCCATTATAGACCCGATGATTACCAAAAAGTTTATATCACTGTGACTGGCCTTGGTCCATTTTTCGTAGGCAATTAAATCTGAGTTAGTTCGAAGTTGAATCTAGTGCAAACCCAACTTCTTGACAACCATATGTTGGAGTAAATTTTCACTATTTGGTGTTACTTGCAGCTTTATACCCCAAGCTATTTTTAAATTAAGGCTCTAACATCCTACCATCTTTTATTTTACACCCATTTGCCCAATGGTTGTATATTTATGACTCTTGCAGGATTCACCCTTTTTCTCGCATGGATGACAGACCGTCTACACCATTATATCAGGGAGCTCCGCTTGCTAAGGAAGAGCATGGAGGCAGTAAAGAAACAAAGCAGAGTTTTTGATGACGCAAAAAGTGGTTCAGAGGAAGCCAAAGCCATGGAGGAAGAGATCACTAACTTGAAGGTGAAGGTTAAGAAGCTGGAATCAGAATGTGAGACAAAGACAAAGGAACTTAAGGCTGCAGAAGCCAATACTGTGGCTTTGAGGAAGCAATCAGAAGGGTTCCTTCTCGAATATGACCGGTTGCTGGAAGACAATCAAAACCTTAGGAATCAATTGCAGTCGATCGATCACGGTTTGTCACATTCTGATAGTAAGAAGAACATGTAATGAACTTATCACTCACCCTGGAACAGTTAGCAATTTTCCTAGTAAGTTTTTGGTTTCTGCATGGGTACTTTGATGGGGGGTGGTGGATTAAAGATATTCATGCTGTACATGTGAGTGGGGTGAAACTATGCAGATGAGTGAGTTGTTGTATCACATAAAATCAGTTTAAAGTTGAACAAAGTGTTGAAAGTAATTAACTTTTCTTTAACTTATATTTAAATTTGGTATACAAGGATTGTAAAGTATTGCTTCCTGATGTGCATGGACTGATATAGGCATATAACCTGTTTTTAGGTCTTGAATTTTCTGTGTGGAAGTTTGTGATTTCCATTCGTTTCTTTTTGTTAGTTCGCGCCAATACTACGAGAAATATATGAAAAAGGTATACTGAAAATTGGTTGTCCAGCGGGCTGTATGGGTATTGTGATGTGAAAGATCCGAGACTTGAATAGCAGGAACAAATTTGACCCAAATATGTGGTACGGACTTAATTTTGAAATCATACAAAAAAATTTCCTGTATCCTACATAGCCATGAACACAAGGCAAGTAACTAGTAATTCTGGATATTAATGAAGCCCACTAGAAAAGATTTTTAGGTTTTCAAATGTTACCTGAAGGCTTTCTGGTCTTCTCCTTCCATGGCAATCCTTTGCTACCCAAGTGCTCCAGTTGAAGTAATGGATATTATTTTGGTTGCTTCACTGATCATATTCATAACCAGGACAAGTTGAAGAATAATTCTAAGCATATTCTAAAACGGATCAAACATTCAATTATTGCCATTTCTCTCACATGAAATTTTTTCTTACTTTTTCTTTTTTCAGCCTCACCTTACCCAGATGACTCGTAAGAAAAACCATGCGATGGCCTCTGAAACCCGCACGTACAATATGATCCAAAGGGTTGATTTTTCCGCGAGGATGATATATTCATCAAGTAGATCATCCAAAGTAAAAATCAATTCATTCTAAAAACTATAATTCCGTCAAAAGATGATTGAATGTTTAAGCTTTGGGAATCATTTTTCACAAATTTTGAGGAGGTTAAAAGTTTATAACAATGTGATTTTTTATATATATAGACTACCCAAATGATGAGGAGACACCATCTTCACAATAAATCAGCCCTCTGATCATCTTCATATAGACCCAAAGTTGGTGTAATTAGAGTGTAAGAAAAAGTTGGGTATAATTTAACAAGTTAAAAGTTGGATGTAAATATCCAAGCCTACTAAATTTCCCTTCATTTAACAAAAACAACCACGTCCTCATCATAAATTAAACAAATTAGGGTTTAATTTACCTGCATTACTACTTCAACAATACTTACAGATCAAAACGTTAAAAAAAATAAAAATGTAAAAAAGTCAATTTATAAAGTCAGGTAACTAGATTTAAGAATTAAGAGTTCATTGATCAAGTAGGACAGATAATTATATATACAGGGTTTGAAGATTAATCAAGAGAGATTCTGATCACAGATTGTTTCGATTGTGGTGGTGGTACTGATACTGAATCACTGATGGAGTTGTATGTAATGGAATCGTGATCGGTTAAGAGCTTATTACTGTTGAGAGCAGTGAAGACAATCAAGGCAACGAAGACCAGAATCGAAAGACCCAACAACACGAACATTAGAGCCTCAGCTATATCACCCTTCACCTCTCGAGCATACTCCGTTGAAGCCATAGCCAAGACCGTTAAGGGATACGAGTAAGCCCACCAAGCAACACTGAACGTCTTCATCGATTTCTTGAATAGCATTGGCCTACATACCTGTTCCACATACGTTCTTCGATAATATTAGATCCTCTTACTTATAAATATATTAAAATCATGCGTAAAAATTCAAGTTTAAATGAAATTATACACTACTTAGGGTTCATAATACGGCATAAAATGGATACTAGTTGAGAAATTACTTTTCGCCACGGTAGGGAAAATTTAAAGCGCCACAGTGTTAGTAATCACTGTGGTTAATAATGTTTGAGCAGGTTTTTACCCACCGTGGTGTATATAACCGTGACAAATACTCGGCCATGGTAATTGTTGTTTTAGCGATGGTCAATGCTGTGATATAGTGACGAGAGACCACCGTGGTTAGATATTTTGTCACGGGCGCTTATTGGCATGAGTTTTGGGTTGCCATAAACCGTGGCCAAAGATCATTTCTATACAAGTACTAATAGAGTTGGAAGTTGTTTTGGGAGCTGTTAAGTACATTCATTATTTAGTTTAGGGCCCCTAGATGATTTTGCAATATTAATCATGGTTCCCCATCACAAAATTGGGCACCCCACGAAGTTAACTCAGCATAAGCCCTTAGCGTCCATGGCCGACGGTCATCTTACTCTCTTGTACATAATGTGGCTTTCCAAGTTAGTCCATGGATCCAAATTAGCTACTATATTATAAAAAAAAAAAATTACAATAAAATTCTTTTATACATTAATAAATAATGTAAAATAAAATAAAATAAAAATGGGGCCCTATATATAATGAATATAGAGCAGTAGTTTGCTAATTAATTAACATGCCTACAAATCTAAGTATCTTCTAGGTTTAAGGGTGTTTTAAATTGTTTGAAACACTAGAGAGGTTTCCTTGAATTGGAATCTTATTTTTAAAAGATATACATATACATGCTAGCATACAATAGTTTCATGTTGATGCTGAACAGTAGTTGCTAACTATGAAAAACACAAGATTAAATATCTACCATAGTAGCCTAATCAATCAACAGTTTCCATTGGTAATTTGGTGCCCTATAAATGGTGCGCCACATGTAGGCTGTTTTTAGATGACGGAATTATTGGGTTAAAGAGCAAGGGCAAAGCCAGGCAAAAATTTAGACATCAACGAAGACAACGCGAACCCAAATATGATTTTGGGCCTATCTTTGACAAATGTTCCAGACCTCATCTATTAAATTTGGAATTGTAGTAGGGGAATAACAAACCTAAAGAAGATGTGGTCTTCGATTCTCACTCCTAAAAACTCACATTCTAAAAAATACAATTCTATTCTAGTAATTCAACTATAGCTTTATTTTCCTCACGTACTAAGAAATAGGACCATAACTTTATTTTCCTCACATACTAAGAAATAGGACAACGAGCCCATTTCTTACATGAATTTGACAAATTGTTTAGATAAGTCAAACAAATCTCTGCTGGATCCCGCACAAATATATGTTTTCTAACGAAACTAGATTGGGTGGTCAATTCAATCTCATGTCCTTTTCTTTTTGGTCCAAACTCCAAACTGTCCTTGGGCTTGCGTGCAAAAGTACAGCACTTCAGCCAAAGCCGCCTCATCATGGTCGACATCCTATAGCTAGCTAGCAAGCTTCTCCAGTATAGTTGGTCGGTGAGGTAAAATCAGGGTAATGCTACACACACTTCGGATTTGCATACAAAATTATACCTGAAATTTAATTTAGGTCTAATTTAAATTTAATTTGGTCTAACTCAGTAAAAGTACAAATCCAAGGTGCTTGTAGCATTAATAGTAATCTAGCTCAGAAGCATCAAGGAAAATCTAATCTTAATAGCATTTCATGTTCAAGCAGTTTAAATATCTAATTGAACTTTTCTAGAGCAACCTTTTTTTTTTATAACCAAGATGTTCGAGTCTCTTAAAGCACCCAACAAATTCTTGAGATATAACAGATTTTCAAATCTACACTATTAGACAAATACTTATTATTGGTGCGGCATCGAGAAGAGTTGAAGCCGCCATGACCTCTAAATTAGAGTGGCCTAGCATTTTATATGATCAAACTCCACGCTTCTTAACAAATTTATCTACCTTAAAATGTAGGGATTACTTAAGGTTGATAAAGTACCTAACTTTAATATTGATAAATAATTAAAAAAATTAATATTAATATATGAAATGAATGAATGAATTAATTATATTTACCAGGGAAGCAAAGAGGAAAACTGAGAGAAAGAAAAGCATCTTTGAAGGAGTACTGAAATTTCCTGAGACAGAATTCCAAGTCAAGCTTGCCATGCTAGGGGCCGCTATGAACAAGAAGAAAACAGGTCTCAACATGGCTGGTATTCTATCATTCCCAGACAACCTCTGATACAATGTTTCAAACAGCACCAAATAGTGTGTGATCCCCAAAGAGAATAAACACACCCCAACCTCATTCCACCCCATCTCAGCCGCAGATCTCGCTCCCACCAAGTTAGCGATCACCGATATCTGACTTGTCGGGTTTGCAGCCGTCGATAAAAATCGTTTTCCTTTGGTTAACCACTGACCGTAGATCTTTACATCAAGGACTAAAAGTGGGACCACAAATAACCACCATAGTAAGAAGTAATAAACACTTTTGGGTGGAATGAAGGGTGAGGATTGAAGTAAGAGAAGCCAAGAAATGAAAGGAGCAAATAAGTAGTTAACACCAACATGGTGTAAGAATTCAGCTTTCACCATTTTGAAGTAAAAGAAACATCTAAGGGTGTAGAGTAGTGAGAGAGTGAGGAGTGTGAAGAGAGAGATAGACCAGAGAAGAATGAATGGAGCTGATGGAATATTTAGCAGCACGTGTGGAAACTTGAAAGCGTGCGAATAATCGCGAAGAGATTTCCATAACAAGGCCTGGCTACATAGCGAAAGACTAACTCGAAAGTAACCAGCGTGGAGTCTGGTTAAGATCCATGAAAATGATGATGATGATGATGATGATGATGATGATGATGATGCTGGGTAGTTTTGATGATGATCAATATTGGATGTAGAAATAGTACTAGTAGTAGTAGTAGTAGTAACATTGGTAGTGATAGTGGGAGGATGATCAATTTCGAGCTGTATTTCTGTATGAGATTCTTTTTGATCCATGGGTTTTGATGGAGATGAGTAATGTGGGATAAATATTGAACTGGATCATACATATATATATATATAGACCAAGCAAGCAACCTTACCACTTGCAGAGGTAGTAATGTTTTCATGGTGATGCATGACTGACAAGAGAGAGAGAGAGAGTAAGAGATTATCTTTTTAAAGAGAGTTCAAGTCGAGTACGTCAAGACCTTAAATTAGAAGTGAAAGAGTGCGACCTAGCTAGCTAACTAGCAAGTTTGGTATATGCATGCGAATCTCCTAGTAAAGGACAAAAATTATTAAACTCGATCGAATGGTTTACATTACTTAATTTTTATGGGGAACAAAAGGTCAAAAGAAAAAAGGGTATAAATTTAAAAGGTAAGAGAAAAAAAAAGGACAGGCTTTATGTTAGCCTTGCAACAAAGCTGTCCTGAATGTAACCTAGCTAGATAGAGCTGATTATGCAACTTCCCCAATTATTTACGTGCTTGGAGAAAAGAGTAAGTAAGAACTCCACCGAAAGATATATAATCACCCAAATTAATCCATTTATGTTTATGTGGAAACAGCATTATTAGTTTTCTTTTTCATTAAAGGGATCCAAATTCCAAAACCATGAAAAGGAAACGTACATTAAAGGAATAATGCTATTCTGACAAAAATGATTTGTCCCTTAGAGCATCTCCAATGCAATGTGGATGTGGTAAAATAAGACTGCCACATAGAAAAAATACACATCGTTCCATAAAAAACTCTTTAAATGCTAATGTGAACATACAATTTTAAGTTGAGTTAGACATTCAACTTCACAATGTCCTCGTTTTTCACACTAGTGTCTTTCCATTCCACCAATAGCATTCCATTTCATTGCCAACTCAACTTAAAAGTGTATGTTCACATTAGCATTTGAAGAGTTTTTTATGGAAAGATGTGTACTTTTTCTATGTGGCAGTCTTATTTTACCACATCCACATTGCATTGGAGATGCTCTTAGTAATTTGCGGTAAACACTTGAGTTACACATCAGATCTCACTACCCTTAATTTCAGTCAGATCGATTTCTTCCCTTCAAAAAATCAGATCGATTTCTTCGCCTAGGTTTAATTTTTTTTTCTTTTTATTTTCCTGAATTTCTTTGTAAATTACTTGAGGTTCAAAGCCTAATAAGTACAAGATGGGTTTAATTTCTTTTGTACGAATCAAAATCTAAAAATTAATTAACTAAGAGACTACTCCACAAGAGACACATAGGATAAGAACATATATATGTATAAACATAAAGTCCAGCTGTCACTGACGACTGAGACCACATTTGACAAAGGAACGAGCAAAATGGTCCACTCCCAAAGCAGTCC
The DNA here is from genome assembly GCA_002174775.1 of Macleaya cordata. Lineage (NCBI taxonomy): Eukaryota > Viridiplantae > Streptophyta > Magnoliopsida > Ranunculales > Papaveraceae > Macleaya > Macleaya cordata. The sequence goes on along the minus strand of MVGT01002051.1, from coordinate 2,434,340 downwards.
AGGATCACTATCAGTGAGGGAAAACGGCAGACGTTAATTTTTGACTTGGGTTCACCCCTTTTCATTTTTTCTGGTCGACATCGCCGGGGACATTGTTGATGGCCTAGCTCTTTCTGATTTGGAACCAGCTAGGCCATGTTTTTAATTAATTAATTAATTTGCTTCGTCATAATAACCATGTATTAATTCAGAACATTTTTAGAAGACTATTTACTAGAATGGTTAGAAAAATGGGCTTCTTTAATGGATATTGTGGGTTCGAATCTTACAAAAAGATTCGTGACCATTTTACACGTGCTGTTAGAATTCAGGGATGGCAATGGGTTGGGCCAGGATTTGACCTGGCTACGTAAACCAAAACATCGAAAACCAGCCCAAACCTACATTCGGTCATACAACGCATAATTATGACTTATGGTCGGCAACCATGATTTTGTTGCCACGATTTTGAGAAGGTTTTTTATGGGTCCTACCAAAAAACAAATGATCCAAGAGTATAAGGGATGATTATCTCGACACGAAATGGATCTTGCTCGTCAAATCACCCCATCTTAAAATTTCTAAAACCCATCAAACTTGGTTTAAATTAACAATACAAAAATGAATTGTTGATAAATCACCAACTTCTAATGTTATATTATGGCTATGCTTGGTATTCCGTGATTTTTGCTAAAGTTCACAGGCAAAATTTTATTGCCTTTACTTTGGTTGTGATTGTATAATTGAAATTAACTAAAAACATAATATAAACAAATCCATCTACTAAAATATCTTATAAAAAATTTATAGTTTGTTTGAACAAGGGATTTTAGGAAGAGATTTTCTAGGGACCAGGGATTTTGAAGAAAAATATAACATAATTTTTTCACTAAATCTCTGGTCCCCACAAAATCCTCCCACAAATTCCTTGTCCAAACATATATTCCAAGCTGTTATACAAAGTAGAATATTTAAAAGACAAAGAAAAGCAAGTATTTTAAGACCTGGCAATAGGTCGGTTGGGCTTGAAAGGGCGAATCTTGGTTGGGCTTGGTGTTAAGAGCCTGGTAAACTTAGGGCCTTTTGAGGCTAGGAATGCTTGACCAAAAGTTTGAAACTTTGACACTGCAAGATGGTTTGTGCACCATAATTTTCGCGAGCCCATATGGAAATTTTTGCATGAAGGCTGATTTTTAGTGAAAATGTTGTCCACATCATATAAATTATCAATAGATGCCTAAAATTTGTCCATTTTTTAAGAGCCGTGTTTAAAAATGGGATGATTTTATATAACTCATTCATTAAATGTTTAAATCATAAAAGAGAAATAGTATCATTAGTGTACATTTTAAGTTTTTTTTTTTATTATTGAAAAGGCTAAGATTTTATTGATGAAATATAAAAAATTACATATGCTCCTTTGCTGGAGATTTTTTACATTGATACAATGCACTCCCAATTCTGAATCAAGTCATAAAAATGCACATGTTTCCATTGAATACATGAACGGATTAGTTTAGGTAGGTTGGCGGATTATCGGGTCAAGATTGGTCAATCCTAACTCGACTTGTTTATTGAACGGATTAGTTTTTTAAACTTTAATCCTGACTTGTTTATTATTTTTTTATATAAAACAAGGAAACGGGTTATGGTCGACCCTAACCTTAACAAAAATTTTTGAATAACGGGTCATAAATGCTTATCCCTAATCCTAACTTATTTATTAATAATAGATCGAGTTAGGATAGATTTGACGAATCAGATTGAGGTAAGGTTGGGGTCATGAGTCAGTTTGCCACGGCTAAAATTACTTATTATGTTCAAAGCTTAAAAAGTACAAAATGGGTTTAATTCCTTCTGTCTTCCAAAATCTGAAAATTAGTTAATTAAGAGATTGGTGGGGTCCTCGACAAGAGACGCATATGATAAGGAAATATGTATAAACATAAAATCCAGCTGTGACTGACGACTGAGACCACATTTCAGTAAAAGGAACGAGCAAAATGGTCCACTCCCAAAGGAGTCCAGGATCACTATCAGCGAGGGAAAACGGCAGACGTTAATTTTTGACTTGGGTTCACCCCTTTTCTTTTCTTTTTTTCCTGATCGACATCGCGGGGGACATTGTTGATGGCATAGATTTGGAACCAGCTAGGCCATGTTTTTAATTAATTAATTTGCTTCGTTATAGTAACCATGCATTAATTATGGGAAGACTAGCATTGACTTCTTTAGTGGATATATCGTGGTTCAAATCTTATAAAATGATCAGGCCCGTCTCTGAGATTTGGAGGCCCGAGGCGAACTCGTATAGACGGGCCCCCTATATATATATATAGAGAAAGGGATATTGCACCATGGTCCTATTGTACCACTTTTTGTGTGAGATCCACATATAGATTATCCAATGAGTCAATGAATAATGTATGTTGAGGATATTCTCCTCACCATGTAGAGCATCATACATGAAAATCAACCATTGTAAAACCTTTAAGCCCCTCAAATCATCCTTTAATAAATAGACATAATTTAAGCATTTTTTTTATGTTAATTTTGATGAGCTTTTGATGGATTTAGAAGTTTTAAAATGAGCTAAATTTTAGATATAATGATTTATATACGAGGAATATGTTGCAGTTACTGCTTTAAGGCCCAATCACTAGCTATGGTGCCTACAAAACTAGGGGAGAGAAAAGTGTAGAAAATTTTGGGAGAGAGATGAACATATAAACTAAAGAAGAATACAAAGAAGATTAGGATTTTTACGTTTACGAAGACGTGACAGCCGAATGAGAATGGCCTAATTCTTCATTTCATTAAGGAAAATATTAGGATCCAAAGGGTAGGGACAAAATCCAAACCTAATGGTTGTGGGTCTGACTTGCATGTGATCCAATGGCTGAAATTTAGTTAGTATGTTCTCTTCACCATATAGATCATCCTCACAAAAATCAGTCCATTTAAACTTATAAGCCCATGAAAAGTTACTTGTAAGTCTTCACCATTGTTTTTCAATCAACTTCTAATAATTTTTTTAGGGACTTAGAAGTTTTAAAATGGGCTAATTTTTTGTGAGGATGATCTACATTGTGAGGAAAATATCCTCACTAAATTTCAACCATTGGATCACATCCAGCTAGTCCCACAACTATTCGGTTTGAGTTTTCTCTCCATTTCCTTCGATCCCAATAGCATCATAGTTTGTATTAATGGGTGTTTTGGTAAATACGTGACTGTTCAGAAGTAATATTCAAGTTTAAGAAATAAGCTAATGAGAAATTTTTGGTTTAACCAATAATATGTATAACACATATATTAGGTTTTCTCATTTTTTGGGGCCCTTGAATTGTGGGGGCCCAAGGCGGCCGCCTTGGTCGCCTTGGGCCAGAGCCGGCCTTGAAAAGGATTCATGAACACTTCACATGTACTTAGGTTCGCGTGTCCATGGTGGACACATTATTATTTTTGCTAGGTAAGCAAGAATATATTAATCAGATATAAATATACAAAATAAAGGCAAGCTCCGAACAAAGTAGAAGAACAAAAGCAAAACCCTACACAACGCTATGCAGGCGAGGCATTCCAACTAAGTTGGCACCCCAAGCTGCAATAATCTTTTGTTGTAAAGGTTATGAAAATCTAAAATAATAAGTGTTTAGATTTTCGATAGCTAAAAAACTTGGCCGATGATCAAAGGTTTCCTTCGTTCTGAGGGGAAGATTAGCTCCACGCTTGGACATGGTATCTGCAGCAAAGTTTGTTTCCCTAAAAACCGATGAGAATTTGATAGTCAATTTTTTTCTGATATTGTGCCATCTTGAGTTAATGAACCACGAAACTTTGTCACTTGCGAAGCATTTGATAGCAGTTTGAGAATCGGAAGTTACCCATATTTTTGACCATCCTCGATCTGAGGCCCACTCCAAACCCAAGATAACGGCTAAGAGCTCAGCCACAAAGTTGGTACAGATCCCAAGTCCCGCTGACATCACGCCAATAGTATTACCTGTGTGATCACGAAGAATCACCCCTGCTCCACTTGGACCTGGATTACCTCTTGAACATCCATCACACCCAATTCTCAACTGATCGAGGTCAGGAAGACTCCAAAAGCATTGTATGACCCTAGTGGGTTTAGTTGGTCTAGGATTGATTTGAAGGTTTTTGAAGATCATGAGGTCCTCTACCCTATTATGCATAGTGTTTTTCATTAGAATATAGCATTCAAAGAAATTTACCAATATCTTGCTTTTTACCCGATGTGAAGAAGCTGGACTATTGTTGAAGATGCAACTGTTTCGGTGGTGCCAAATTTCAATTAGGACATTAGTAATAGCAGCAGCCCAAAGGTCGCGAATGGCAGCACTCCTAATTGTAGCATGAGCAGTAACTGTTTCAAAATTTTGAACATTGGGATTCCATTGGAATCCAAACAACTCATGGATCTAAGACCAAATAGTGGCAGTAAATGGGCAAATCCAAAATAAGTGAGTGTCGTCTTCGATGTTCTTTAAGCATAGAGAACATCTAGAGGCAATGTTAATACCTCTGTTTTGGAGTCTCTTGTCGGTAGCATAACACTCTGATAGTATTTTCCATATGTTAGCACTTCTGCTGGGGTGGATACGTTTCCTCCAAATCCATTTTGACCATTGAATCTTAAGGAATTTCTCTCAAATACCCGTCATATATAATTTTTTGTGAATATGTTTTAATAATGGACTGAAACATAGCTCATACGTGTTTTCTATCTTGTCAAAATTCTTTTGTGCGACAAATTTTCTATAGTTTTTAAGAAATTTAATCTATAAAATAATTTTTTAATATAAATATATATTATTTAATTATGTATTCTTATTGGTGTTATTGTGTTTGTGTCACATAATCCCATGTCCGCATCTGTACTTCCAAACATATGGTTCAACAAGAAATCATGTGATTTTTGGTAAGATCTTCCATATCAAAAATTAATTCTTCCATTATTTGCATGTGACGTATAGGCTCATAGCAAAGGCAAAATCTCTAAGATCTTCCCCCACCCCAGTACCCCACCCAGCTATTACTTTGTTTAAGTGTTTTCAACACTGTTTTTTAGGTGGACGATAATAAGAATCCAGGGGTGGCAATGGGTTGGGCCAGGTTTGATCTGGCTAAGCTTGGTTGGGCTGGGCGTCAACTAACACACCGAAAACCAGCCCAAACCCTCAACTCGGTCATTCAACACATAATTATGAGTTAGGCTCCGCAACCATGATTTTGTGGCCACGATTTTGAGAAGGTTTTTATTGGTCCTACAAAAAAAATGATCCAAAGACTATAAGGATGATTATCTTCTCACGAAATGGATCTTCCTCATAAAATCACCTCATCCTAAAATTTATAAAACCCATCAAAGTTAGTTTAAATTAACAATATAAAAATGAACCGTTCATAAATCACCCAATTTCTAATGTTATGGTTGTGCTTGGTATTCCATAAATTTTGCAAAAGTTCACGGCCAAAATTCTATTGCATTTACTTTGATTGTGATTGTATAATTGAAATTAACTATAAATAATAACAAAATATAAACAAATCGGGTATGGTATTCCTCTGCTAGTTAGGACCAATCAGGGCTAAAAGACAAAGAAAAACAGGTATTTTAAGACCTGGCAATACGGGCTTGAAAGGGTGAATCTTGGTTGGGCTTGATGTTAAGAGCCTGGTAAACTTAGGGCCTTTTCGGGTTAGGAATAGTTGACTAAAGTTTGAAAGTTCGACACTGCAAGATGGTTTGTGCACCATAATTTTTGCGGGCCCAGATGATATTTTTTGTAAGCCTATATGGACATAATCTAAGGGTTGATTTGTAGTGAGGAATGGTTGACTAAAGTTTGACACTGCAAGATGGTTTGTGCACCATAATTTTCATGGGCCCACATGAAAATTTTTGTAAACCTATATGGACATAATCTAAGGGTTAATTTCTAGTGAAAATGTTGTCCACATCATATAGATTATCAATAAATGCCTAAAACTTGTCCATTTTTTAAGAGCGGAGCTTAAAAATGGGATGATTTTATATAACTCATTCATTAAATGTTTAAATTATAAGAGAGAAATAGTATCATTAGTGTACATGAAAATACTATCAAAATATTTGAGGATTAAGAAAAAAAAATTATAAATAGATCAAGGTTGATATATTTTTTGAAAAGGTAGGCGAAGTTAGGGATACCTCAACCAATAACAAACAAACAACAAAACAAAGGACCATAATACACCTTTCTCCCATTTGTCCTCAAACACAATATTTTGAGGTCTTGGGAGAATTTACTTGGAATCCGCCCGCCAAAGTAAGTTCTTCCCATTGTTTAAGAGCAGAGAAGCAGCAATAGTGGAATCAGTAACCACACACACCTAATATAAATTATCGTTGATATCATTGCCCTCCATTTATAATCATCAAGAGATTTATTGCTGTCGATTTTATCTCTCCAAATGAAACATTAAGCCCAATGTAAAAATTTAAAAGCAACAATATAATTAAGGATTTAAAAAAAAATTAGTACAAAGGGATCCACAAAAATGGGTCCTCAAATTCTAAGGTCTTAAATTGATAAGAAAATCTTACTCTTGCACCCTATTTTTTTCATTTTAGCACGGAATTTATTATTACACTCCATTACATTTCACTTGTAGGGTTACAACGAATTTATTATTACACCTACACGAAGATATGTTATGAGGATGATTTGCTTATCACCTAATTAATCGATCATATGCACAAAGAAAAAAAAATCACACCTTATATTATCTCTATGCGATGATTCAAGGCGGGACATGGCGGTGTCACCAAAAAGAGTGTCATCCTGTCATTAAATTCCTCCTCATTTAAATAAAATAAAAAGATTAAGAAATGAAACTAAATCATAAAATAACTATTTTATTTACTCACATTATTTTTTTTTGTTTTCTCCAACGTCTCAGAACTTTTCAGTCTTGATGTAGAGATGAAAGAACAAATTAGTTGAGGACTGTAAATTACTAATTAATTAAGTGAACAAGTTATATATATATACTCTTGGAGCTTAAAACAATAATAAGAGAACCTACTAAAATAATTAAATGTCGTATATAACTAAATTTAAAGTTCTAACTTGAATTGTTTATAATTATTGTTTTAATTAATATAGTGAAATGAATGACAAATTAGATTAACTAATGGAAAAAATGTATGAAAATTACCCAAGAGAGAGCAAAAGAACATGCACAAAACCATCTTTCTTTTTCTTTTTTTTTCTTTTTTTTTTTTCTGAGACAGAACCATCTTTCAGCTGTACATCGCACAAATAAGAGATAGTATTGCTCAAAATTTGAGAATGGCTACAAATGAATGAAGTCCCTATTTATAAGCATTGTAGGGTACAATTAATGGGTAAGATTGTATACATGTGAGACATACCGGTTTAATAGCGAAGATATATATGTATCTTGGTTCTAATCTCTCCCATAGAATTCCACACTGTTTAATACTATTCTCCAAGATTCTTAGAAATATCTAGGATATTCACGTAGACTTGGCATAACCCTAGGTCGAATAGAGGGGAGCTGAGCTGCTAAATTTTTAATCAATCTTTTTAATATATATTAATATTTTATAAATTCTAATATAATCAAGACTTCTTTTTTTATAGAAAGAATCATTGCCTAAATTACAATTATAAGGCGAAAATATATTATTGGCTGCTAGCGATAGGCATGTAAAAAGCATAGAGACATGATCAAGATCATACAAATGAGTCACTACCAAGAAGATTTAACTCTAATACCTCTCAATGCATAGGAGGAGTGCTGAGCCAAAGGCCCATACGCAAATATAATTAAGACTTGAAAAAATAGATTTAGTACGAAAGATACCCTAGAGAAGGGGGGTCACAAATTCTTAAATTATTACATTAATACAAAGATTTGACATCTTTTTTTGTTTTTAACCTAGATTGCAATTTTAAAGAGGAATCCAGTTATTGGTTTCCATACCTAAACTATTGAAACCCATGTTTCTAATTACTCTAGAAGTGGTCTTCCGCACAATCCTTACACTCCATTTATACCTTGTGGGGGATCATATGGATGAAATGATCCAGTTGCTAATTCTTAGGAAGGATGATCTACTTTGCCCCCCTAGATCATCCTTACAAAAAGTCACATTATTTAGTAATTTTTTGCCTAATAAAAAATTGATTGGAAGTGAATGTTAACATGTATAACTGAGAAAGCATAAACTTTTAATCAATTCTTAAGAGCATCCACAATGCGAGTTATTTTTATCAATATTGTCTGAAAATAAACCTATACTTGGTTATCTAAAAATGTATATTTACACTAAGAGTAGAGAGATTTGTGGGAATATAGACAAGATGTAAAAAAATTTGTAAAAATAGCGAAGCGGATTCTTAGATACCGCGAGGTGCTGAGCGGACTTTGAAATACCGTTTGAAATTGGGCGAGGTCTGAAACACCGTTTGACGAAAAAAAAAAAAAATTTAAAAAAAAATTAGAAATTATGTTGAAGTGTTAAGCAGACTTTGACCATGCCTAGTGTTGGGCGGACTCTCAAAATCTGCCCAACACTTCAACATGCCAATTCTTTATAAGTTTAATTTGTTTCTTTTTATTTTTTAATAAATTTTTTTACACATACACAACCACTTCAAACAACCCAGTGTGAGTTCATTTTTACATTTACTCATCTTGTGTAGTTTTAGAAAATTCCTAACACTTTTACACAAGCAAGACGGTAGATGTTCTAAAGAGAGTTAAAAGCTACACTGAGACGCTCTACAAAGTGAAGAGATCATCCTCAGCGGATAGACCATCTTTTGCGTGGACTCCATGGATTCTAATTCTAGGAAGTATGGGGATCAAGGCTCCTGTCTCTTTTTACCTAAATAAGTGCATAATTAAGATGAACAATGGCCCTAAATTTTCTCCAACGTGAGATCGGGATTTTTTCATCAAGTTCAATTGAAATGTGCAACAATCGAACTTCTGACAGCAAAGAGAAAATCAACAGTGAAGTAAGTTAGAGGTGTGGGTCCCACTGAGAGCAAACCACGCGTCAAATTTGATGGTGTTTTATGTCAAATTTTATTTTTGCTTAGTGTCTTTGATTTGAATTGGGTTCGGTCCTAACTCCTAACATACTATCACCAACCAGGGGAGAATTAGCCAAATAGTTGACCTAATGCACAACAGCACAAGTCTCCTCCAATTTCTTGACCCAAGTTACGAGATTGACCTACAGCCGACGACTTTCTTGAAAGTCAAAGTCCGTCAATTCAAAATAAGAAAAAGAAAAAAAGAAAAAGGAGAGGAAAAAAAGTAATTTCCAGCAACTCTAGCTGGCGATGGTGATCGCCAATTCCACAATGACGGAATTAATCGATCATATTTGGTTTAAATTAACAATATAAAAATGAATTGTTGATAAATCACCAACTTCTAATGTTATATTATGGCTATGCTCGGTGATTTTTGCTAAAGGCAAAATTTTATTGCCTTTACTTTGGTTGTGATTGTATAATTTAAATTAACTAAGAACAAAATATAAACAAATCCATCTACTAAGATATCTTATAAAAAATTTAGATTCAATTCGTATATTCCAAGCTGATATACAAAGTAGAATATTTAAAAGACAAAGAAAAGCAAGTATTTTAAGACCTGGCAATAGGTCGGTTGGGCTTGAAAGGGCGAATCTTGGTTGGGCTTGGTGTTAAGAGCCTGGTAAACTTAGGTCCTTTTCAGGCTAGGAATGGTTGACCAAAAGTTTGAAACTTTGACACTACAAGATGGTTTGTGCACCATAATTTTCGCGCGCCCATATGAAAATTTTTGCATGAAGGTTAATTTCTAGTGAAGATGCTGGCCACAGCCCACATCATATAGATTATCAATAGATGCCTAAAATTTGTCCATTTTTTAAGAGCCGTGTTAAAAAATGGGATGATTTTATATAACTCATTCATTAAATGTTTAAATCATAAGAGAGAAATAGTATCATTAGTGTACATTTTAAGTCTTTTTTGATTGAAAAGGCTAAGATTTTATTGATGAAATATAAAAAATTACAGATGCTCCTTTGCTGGAGATTTTTTACATTGATACAATACACTCCCAATTCTGAATCAAGTCATAAAAATGCACATGTTTCCATTGAATCTCAAAGCAATATTGACGATTTTATATTTTGTATGACAGATGTGTTGATTAATTTCAGAGGTTGTCAAGCTGCAGTGTGTTAGGTTCCATGAAAACACGAAAAAAATATTAGGGGATTACATTAGTGCAATTATAAGTAAAGTTTGTGCTGACAATAACTTTTCTTAAAAAATAAATCAGAAAAAATAGGGGTTAATCATTTGCCAAAAAATAAGAAGAATAAAAAATTATAAATAGACGATCAATGTTGATATATTTATTTTCTTGGGGCGAAAGAAGTCGGAATCAATTCAACATATTCATTCTGAGGATGAAGTCTAGCTAAGTAATCTGCAGCCCGATTAGTCTTTCTATGTATGTGAATCAGTTGAAGCCCATTAAGTCTTTGAATAAGTCTCTCTAACTGCGAGTAGCCCATCAAGGTAGGTTCTTCCCATTGTTTGAGAGCAGAGAAGCAGCAATACCGGAGTCAGTACCCACAACTGATTTAAGTTACTGTTGATATCTTCCCCCTCCATTTATGATGATCAAGTGATTTATTACGGTCGGTTTTTATCTCTCAGGCACAAAACCTGCAGCAAAAGAAAAGATGCACTTGAAATAAATTTTAATGTATTTGTTGTGGCACGGATAATTATTCATGAGTTGGTCCAACCCTAGGTAAATAGGGCAAATGCCTAGGACCCCATTTTGGTGGGGACCTCAAATTCTTAATTAATTAATGTCTAAATTATATTAATATTCAAAAAAATTTAAAAGCAACAATATACTTAAGGATTTAAAAAAAAATTAGTATGAAGGGCTCCACAAAAATGGGCCCTCAAATTCTTAGGTCCTTCTCTTCCACCCTTATTTTTCCCTTTAGCACCGAATTTATTACTACAATTTATTACTACACTCCATTACATTTCACTGATATCTTACGAGGAATTAATCGATCATATTCACAAAGAAAAAATAAAATAAAATCTTATATTATCTCTATGTGATAATTCAAGGTGGGACATGGCGGTGTCATAAAAAAGAGTGTCATCCTCTCATTAAATTCTTCCTCGTTTAAATAAAATAAAAAGATTAAAAAATTAAATTAAATTATTTTATTTACCTACATTATTTTTTTTAGTTTTCTCCAACTTCTCAGAGTTTCTCAATCTTCATGTAGAGATCTGAAAGAACAAATTAGTTGAGTACTGCAAATTACTAATTAATTAACTCAACAAGTTATATATATATATATACTCTTGGAGCTTAAAACAATAGGAGAAACTACTAAAATAATAAAATGTCGTGTATAACAAAATTTAAAGTTCTAACATTAATTGTTTATAATTATTGTTTACGGTAGTTCTAAAGTTACCGAAAAATCTACAGAATAATTTACAGAAAGAATCAGTTTTGGGTTTGACGCAAATCACAAGGATATGTGATGCAAATTACGAGGATGTGTGAATACACATTACCGTCACATTTTAATTCTGTAGGTTTTTGTATAGGATTCTGCTGTAAGTATAGCACTATCTATTATTTTAATTAATATAGTAAAATGAATGATAAATTAGGCTAACTAATGGAAGAAATGTGTGAAAATTACACTAGCAAAAGAACATGCAAAAAACTATCTTTCTTTCTTTCTTTTTTTTTAAAAAAATTTGAGAATGGCTACAAATAAATGAAGTCCCCCTTATTTATAAGCATTATAGGATACAATAAATGGTTAAGATTTTTATCAAAAAAAAAAAATGGTTAAGATTGTATACATGTGATACATACCGATTTAATAGCGTTGGTTCTAATCTCTCCATAGAATTCCACACTATTTAATATTATTCTCCAAGATTCTTAGAAATTTCTAGGATATTCACGTAGACTTGGCATAACCCTAGGCCTTAAGGGGAGCTGCCAAATTTTTAATCAATCTTTTTTATAAATTCAAAAAAATAAAAATATAATCAAGACTTTCTTTTATAGAAAGGATTCTTGCCTAAATTATAATTATAAGACGAAGATACATTGTTGACGGCTAGCAATAAATATGTGAGGAGCGTAGAGACATGACAAAGATCATACAAATGAGTCACCACTAAGAAGAATTGACCCTAATATCAAATATTTGACATATTTTTTTTTTACCGAGATTGAAATTTTAAAGAGGAATCCCCTTAGTGGTTTCCATACCATGACTTAAACTATAAAAACCAATGCTTCCAATTACTCTAACAAATGGTCTTCTACACAATTCTTACACTTCATTTACACCTTATTGGGGATCACATGAATGAGATGATCAAGTTGCTAATTCTTTAGAAGGATGATCTACTTTGTCCCCTAAATCATTCTCACAAGAAGTCACGTTATTTAACAATTTTTTGCCTAAAAAAAATTTATTGGAAGTGAATGTGACGCAGCGAAAAAAAAATAGAAAATTCTAAATCACGTTTAGAATTTAAAAACTCGAAATTAACTCTCAATTAAAGAGAAACTCAAATTGTATTAAGCAAAAGTAGAATAAGAATAATGAAATTCGTCCCTTACATCTGTTTATATAATAATTAAAGTTTCCTAAACCTAAAAGAAATCAAATTAG
>MVGT01002051.1:2397162-2420873 GCA_002174775.1 Macleaya cordata | reverse complement strand
AAAAAAAAAAAAAGAAAAAGGAAAGGAAAAAAAGTAATCTCCAGCAACTCTAGCTGGCGATGGTGATCGCCAATTCCACAATAACGGATGAAGATATTAGGGTTAGATGGGTTTAGGGTTTTAAGAGAATTGGATTTGAAGAAAACATACATAAGTTCTTTCTTTATCTCAAAATTGAGATTGCTAAATTTACATTTAGAAATCATTACATCTGAACCACTTTTGCCACTTAAATTTCCTAATTTTTTTCTACTCTTACTACTATTACAACTAAAATTATAATCAAAGTAACTAAGGTCATCTTTTTCAAAATCAAAGCTTCTAGAGAACTCAACTTCTTCTTCTTCCTGATTAATCCAATCTGAATCTGACCCACTACTGGTCGTGGGTTCGTCTGATGTTGTCATAAATTGGTCTCCCTCACCGGAAAAATTCGAGATGCTTTCTTCGGAATTGTCGTCTCTAATGGTGATCCAATCATCTTCACAACTCCAATTGGGTATCTTTGATGATGAAATTCTTCGGAGTCTTTCAATTGCAGAATTGGAAGAAAAACCTATGTGGGTAAGATTTCGGGGTGTTTCTGAGACCTCCATTGAATCCCAAAAGTCTTGATCAAGTATACTTGTTGGAGAATTTGTTCTGGGTACTTCAATTCGCTTCGAATCAGAATTGGGTTCATCAAGAAATGGATGTTTAAGAAGCTGATTAGCTGTCCATCTCTGTTTTGGATCTCTTCTTAAACACTTGCTTAAGAAATCTTTAGCTTTCTCTGACAAAAAACTTGGAAATTCAGGAACCTCCCCTGAAAATGCAATTCGATATAAAGCAGAAACAGGGTCTTGAACATCCGTCCATGGGGCACGTCCAGTAGCCATCTCAATTATTGTACACCCAAGAGCCCACACATCAGCATGGAACCCCTGTTCTTCCCCTCGTGCAACTTCCGGCGCCATAAACACCGGTGTACCAGCAATTGGCGTTGTCGAACCACCGGATTCCTCATCGTACCACCTAGCACAACCCAAGTCTGCAATCTTTGCACCATTTTGTCCAATTAAAATATTACGCCCCTTAATGTCACAATGAACTAGACCATTTGAATGAAGGTACTCTAGCCCATGTAGAATTTCACAAGTGTGGGATTTGATCGAAAACTCATCGAGTCGACCACCCTGTTTCTGAATTGTGTCGGTAAGTGTCCCGCCGGAGACATACTCCATGAAGAGATTATACATTAACTTACCATTCTCAGCTGTAATGTCAGAACCCAAGTACTTAACTATTTGAGGACAATTTAGTGAAGAAAGAATCCTCTGTTCCCTCTTCAAGAATTCTGATTCAAAAAGCTCGGCCGATTTGACGGCGAACAAATCACCCGATTGACAAGACGTTGCGACGGAGACCGTGGCTGATGATCCACGGCCAATTGTTTGGCCTCTGATCCATTCCATTGTAGAGTTAGAAAGAGAATTGAGAAGAACAAGAAGGAGGAGGAGCTGTAATTGTTGTTTGTTTGGTTTTAGTTGGGAAAAAAAGCTGGAGTTTGAACTATATATATATGGGGTAAGGTACTTAGGGCATTAGAACAAGTAAATTTTTTTTTGTCCAAGTGCGGCTGTTCTCTCTAAATTGAAAGCTCCTCAAATATGGAACCTCCACGTGTCAAAGAGAAATGGGTTGACAGCTTTGGCAGTTTGGGCGGCGGTTGCTTGGCTTGAAATAAAGCCACCCACATGGTGACACGTGAGCACGTGCGAATATTACGATCTTGAGTGTAGATGTGTTTTTTTTGGGATTTTTTTTTTCAAGAGTATAGAATAATAAAAATTAGGGTTTGGTTTGGTGAGTGAAGATTGGAATGGATGGGGATTTGGATATTCTTAGCTTTGATTCCGTTATTATAATTTTTCAGTGGACTTTTATGAAACATTATTTTAGTTGGTAATGGAGTAGTACAACCAAATATATACGGTTGAATCTGGGTATATCTCTCTCTATCCTGTCAAATTAATTTTAGGTCTTTTTGTATTAAATAAAATTGAAGAACTAATACTCTTTGCTGTTTTCTGTTTTGGGGGGTTGAATCATCAATTGTATACTTATGACATATTGGTTTGAGTTATTATATCCATTTTATTACATGTACCCAATTTCCTAATTACTGCCAAAATTAATGTCAAAATTAATTCACCTTTTATAATAAAGAAAAATAAATGAAAAAAAAATCCAACTTTAATAATCAACCCAACCAATCAAAAAAAGCCCTAGTCGAAGAATATGGTTCACTCTCAGTGATTTATATATCATTACGAACATTTCTCTTTAATAGTTTGAGCTTTTAGAGTAAATAGTTATGATAGTAAAATTAAATTACTAACTAGCACGTAAGACGTGTATTTTATCTTTGCAGTTATATATGTCAATTTTTATTTTATTTTTGATTTTTTGTTTATCTTATACTAGTTTTGTTTGAAACTAAAAATTGTTAAGAAGTGTCTGTTGAGCCAGGTTGTTTTTTTGTTCAATTTTTTTTTAGCTATTGAAGATAAAAAAGGAAAGGAAAATAAAAAGAATTAATACATGTACTATTTATTACTCCAAACCCTTAGAGATACCAAAAGGTTAGTGTAAGATTACAGATAAGGCATGAATGATGAGTATAATAATATTCAAACAAAAGAGATAGATGAAAAAGGTAGTGTGAAATGAGTTGTTTAAAGGGGGTAGAGTTGGTTTGGGAAGAAGTTAGGGTTAAGGATCAAAGTAAGTATAAGCAAACGCAACAACAAATAAAAGAAAAGAAAAGAAAAAGAAAGAATGGAATTGAATTGAATTGAATTGAATTGAATTGGAGAGACGTTGTAACAAACCATACCATACAAAAGTTATGATTCTCACAAACCGACAGTTGGAATTTGGTTGTAAAGAAAAGCTACCCACCCAACTCTCCCTCTCACTCTCTCTCTCTCTCTCTAATAAAAACGTTAATGACAAACAAACAGTCCTTTGTTTCTCTCTCTATCTTTTGTTCTGTTTGAATTAGTTGGGTGGTTAGTTAGAGAGAGAAAAAAAATTAGAGAGAGGTTTTTAGAGAGAGAAAGAACGTTTGTGTACATAGAAGAATGAAGGAAAAGCCTGAAAGGAGGAAAAGGGATGGATCAGATGCGTCGCTTGCAAGCAAACCAATCATTAAAACAGATTATAGATTCGTCCGTTGTTCTTCCGTTGGATCTATTATTTGAATGTCTCGCTTATCACACACGCAAATTTTAAACCAAACAAACAAACAAACAAATAAATACTTGTGAATCTTGTTTACACTTTTACATACTCCTTTTTCTTTGCTTCTTTCGGTAAAAGCGTAGGGTCCACATCGGTCCATTAGGAAATTGCCACGTGTAAGATGCGTAGGTTATAAAGGTGGGATTGTTAAGTTATGCTTTTATGAGTGAGTAGGACTACCTTTTAACTTTTAGTGTGCGCCACATAAAATCATCACAAAACCATAATAAGGTAGAGAGAGAAAGAGAATGGAGTTCTAGAGAGAGAAAGAGGATGAGTTGTAGAGAGAGAAATAGAGAGAGAGAGAGAGAGAGAGAGAGAGAGAGAGAGAGAGAGAGAGAGCACGTTTTGTTTTGAAATTAGAAGGGAGGGTGATGGGGTGGGGGGTGTTGGTGTTTGGTGGGAGGGAGTGTAACGTTCGAGTTTATGTGGACAAAAGTGCTGCCAGGTAGCTTAGCTATTTCTCGATCATCTCATTTCTCTCATGGTTTGCTTTACGTTCGGTTAGGGGAAGTAATGTTAAATTACAGGTATGCCCTGTTCCTTGGTGTTACGTGGTCAGGTTGTTGAGTAGAGAGATGTGGTGATGATGTATGCATGAGAACATACTTGTAAAGTTTTGGGATCTATATGGTGTCCAATTATATTTGACGTGTAAGAGAATGCTTGGTACAGGTGGCAGCATTAATTAACATCGATAAATGCACACACCACGCAATTCTATAAATAATTTGAAGGATAATAGCCATTGGATCATACCCAGTCTCATTATTTGGTCCTGTATATTTGGACAGAAATGATTTTTGGATGGAACCTTTTACAAAATAGTAGTGCTGTTTGGACCTACTATTTTATAAAAGTGGTGTCCGGTACTTATGTGGCAGGGTGGGTCTCACTGCCATGTAAGTTAGAAATTCCATCCCAAAAATTTTTGGGAGGGAAAAAATAGTGGATTCCACCCTGCCACAAAAGCATCGAGCACTGTTTTTGTAAAATGGTCTGTCCAATGTTTACAAAATCTATGCCAGACGCTTATGTGGCAGGGTAGGACCCACTAATTTTCTCTTCTTAAAAATATTTTGAGGGGATTTTCAACTTATGTGGTAGTAGAACAGATCATGCCACATTAGTGTCAAGCATTAATTTTGTAAACCGGTTAGTCCAAAAAGCATTGCTCATGTTTGGAGATGGTTTAATTAATGTACGAATTAAACTCATTTGGATTTGAATTTGATTTTTTTTTTAATACTTTTACCTTTTAGTAGAGAAGCACTGGGGATTGAATCTATTAACCTGAAAGTTTAATCGACTGTAAAATTAGAAACTCCATCCCAAAAATTTTTGGGAGGGAAAAAATGGTGGGTTCTACCCTGCCACAAAAGCATCGAGCACTATTTTTATAAAATGGTCGGTCCAATGTTTACAAAATCTATGCCAGACGCTTATGTGGCAGGGTAAGACCCACTAATTTTCTCTTCTTAAAAATATTTTGAGGGGGTTTTCAACTTATGTGGCAATAAAACCGATCATGCCACATTAGTGTCAAGCATTAATTTTGTAAAACGGTTAGTCCAAAAAGCATTGTTCATGTTTGGAGGTGGTTTAATTAATGTACGAATTAAACTCATTTGGATTTGAATTTGAATTTTTTTTTAATACTTTTACCTTTTAGTAGAGAAGTACTGTGAATTGAATCTATTAACCTGAAAGTTTAATTGACTGTGAAATTCAAAATTACATTCTGGCAATCAATAAAATCGTTAATTACGAGGATCTTTATAATTCACCCATCTACAATTGCATTTACATTAATTGGGCTAAATTTTTTGTTGACCTATACGGCTAATCTAACACTACCCTTAGTAAAGTCAAATTTTTAAAATAAGTATTTAGGTGAAAAGTTGAGATTAATTTGAGATGAAAGTTTGGCTCAATATGTACAATCTCAATGGCATTTATCTTAAATTTTTTAAATACAAATCAAATTAACACGAGTTAGATTGAGATTTTTTTTTAAACAGAAACAACCCATTAATTGCTGCTTGAGATATCGATCCATGTATTTGTCGATCCATTTAGTAGTCGGGTCAACTTAGAAAACCTCTCTCTATATTAATGAGAACAGGATCTTCCTTGACTTGAGTTTTGAGTCTTTTGATGCCAATTAGAAGAGAACAGTTGGACCATCCAAACCTAAAACATATATTAGTTGCAACAGTGAAAATGACAAGTTAGCGTCAAGTTTGGTGGTGCTAACCAAGGCTTGACTTTTGCATAACGAAATTTGATCAAATCTATAATTCAAGCAACTTGTTGTTGAAGAATTCTTAGGAACGAATTCAGATAAGACAATGGGTCGTACATGCATGGAGAAGATTAGGGTTTTGATTCATTTCAAAAAAATTAGGGTGTTGATTTTTTGTGAAAATTCACGTAAAAGATGGTGTCCATCATCCAATATTCACTTGTTATATGGTCAACCCATATTAAGTTTGTAGACATCTAACTCAAAACTAATTGGCAATGAGTGAAACGACCCTGCGGCCACAACATTCTTTGATGATATTAAATTTGTAGTCATCCAACTCAAAATTAATTGGCAACAAGTAAAGTGCCCAAGCGGCCAATAAATGGATCAGCTCACGTGGGATCAAACGTATACCATCTTTTAATCATATTAATTTTGTGGACATCCAACTTAAAAGTTAAAAGTAATTAATAATAAGTGGAGAGACACGGGAACTTTATATATCTTTCTTCATCCCACATCAAACTATTCTCAAATATCACAAAAAAAACCCCAACAATTGGATAATGGAGGGAATTGAACACCCATTTGTAAAGTGGGTATATAAAATGGCTTTCCACTTGAGGTATCTACTTGATAATTAGACTCATCAAATGGTGGACCCCAACGACCTTCTAATCTGTGGGGGGTTAACTATATCCAGAAACAATGTATATATGTTCCTATCCATTATCTAATGTGGGCAAAAACGTGGAGGACATAAGTTTCTTGTTAGAAGTTATAGTAATTAATTGTGAGCCAAATTTCCTACTACGTACAAGTGATCAATGTTATAAAAGTTGAAAATTGGATGAGTTCAATTTTTTTTTTTTTGGATAAAACCACATGGAGAGATAAGTTTGTTAAACCCAAATAACTCTCATCCTCATCGGATCAGACCTAACTTACATAGACGAAATTGATAAGA
Source organism: Macleaya cordata (assembly GCA_002174775.1). Lineage (NCBI taxonomy): Eukaryota > Viridiplantae > Streptophyta > Magnoliopsida > Ranunculales > Papaveraceae > Macleaya > Macleaya cordata. The sequence goes on along the minus strand of MVGT01002051.1, from coordinate 2,414,373 downwards.
ACGGATCTAATTTGATCCATTTTACACTGTGATGAACTGAACTTGGAGATGAGATCATCATCTAGTTATAGTAATCAAACCCTAATTTTTTTTGTGTGAAGCTATGACCTGTATGAGGGAAGTTTTAGTTAAAGTGGACAAGAGGGGTCAGTGAGCTGAGTGTCCAGATACTCTTAATGTAGTAGATAACTTCTAGGGTTGACAGTGTTTTTTAAATGGAAAGCATGTTTGGCAGCCTAAAAGTACATCTTTTGTGGTTTTTTTTTTGGGGAATTTTGACCTATAATTGGTTCCTTGAGGCAGGTCATTTTTTAGGTGACTTAATAATTAACCATTCCAACCACGACCCACCGTCAAGTGGCGCTCGGAGAATTCGTTGAACTTAGATTCCTCTCCTTCATCAAACCGGGTTTATTATGCATATTCAACTGATTTTTTATTAGGCACGCCGCACGCAAAGCATGAGCAGGGGCGGGCTAATAAGGCTGCATTTTGGGGTGCAAAATGGCGTAAAAGGATATGCATAAGTCAGTCTTGATCACTGTACTATTATAGTGATTCTTTGTCTTGACCTACTCTACATGTGGCCTGCAAAATAAGTTTTGCAAAACGTATTATTTTGATAGAAAAAGAAAACAACGCGCCTCAAGTTGAGAATACGAATATTTTACTAAATGGTTTGATTTTTGTTTTTTTTAATCAGTTTTAGATATTTGGAGGCTCCTACCCAAGTTCCAATTGTCACAAAAGAATGTTCAACTAGATATTTTTTTTTTTAGGGTTCGGTGACTCTTGGATGACTTTGAAATTGAGGTCGTCGTTCATTATTATATGGAAGATTGAAAAGCCAATTATTTGACTTTGTACAAGTGGTAATCCAATTTGATCTGAGTTTTTGACTTACTCCTATTTCTCCTTAACCTTCGACTCCCATCAGGGAACAATATATGATGGCATCAAAAGTTGAGGAAAATGATTCCTTACCCTAGGGTAAGGAAAATGATTCCTTACCATAGGGTCCATATGTAAGGGTTGATTTATGAGGAAATGTTCTTCTAAGTACTAACCATCTATAATTTATCATATCCAAAAATCAGTTCATATCTGTAACTTCTCGGTCCATAAATCTTGGACGAGATTAGAAGATTTTATAATTGGTTGATTTTCAGAAATTACCACTTGGATATCTAATAGTACGATGATGAACATCCTCACTAGAAATCAGCAATTAGATTTTCTCCATAGATCCACAAAAATAGAGGTCCTACATGCTATGGAGCTATAGTACAATATCCGTAGTCTTTAAATAAACCACTTGTCTTAATTGTGTGAAAGACTTCATTAAATTGATCAAAGGTTACTCCTAATATAAGAAGAAAAAGGAGCAAGAAGACAAGCACAAGGGTCCAAAGCATAGTAACCAAAAACGCCTAAGTATGCTGGCGCTCCCGCTCCCAAACCGCGTTTTCGTGGTTTGGGAGCGGGAGCGTCTTCGATCCGCGGTTCGAGAATTTTCGATCCGCGGTTCGAGAATTTTCGGAGCGCGGTTCCAGTTTTGGGAGCGCCTAATCAACAAAATGTCTATTTTTTTTTGGTTAAGTTTGTCCAAATGGACTAATTTTTTTGCATGTATGTTATTTATACTATTTGGATCATATTTTAAAAAAATTAGCTCAATCGGAGACTTATATCACTACAAACACGTAATTTAGACTTTATAGTGTGAATGAATGGCTGGCATTTAAAGTGATTTGTTTGGAGGGTTAGATATCTCTGATTGAGCTGATTTTTGGTGGACATCTTATAAATAATGATAATATTATATAAAAAAAATTAGATGATTTGAAGACGTCTAACTTGTAAAAAAAATTTGTTCAAAAATAACCTTATTAAGTGCCCTTAAAGCACACGTTATATGGTTGTGTTTCTCACTTACTTTTTTGGACAGTAAAAATTCATTTTTTCCATAATAAAATATAATTAATATGAGAAACAATAAATTTTAGTTATTATATATATAGTATACTTTATAATTAACAAATACGAAAAAATAATATTTTTTTAAAAATAGAATATTATTACAAAAAATACTTAATAAAATTTAAAAATTATTTTACTAACTATTCAATGATTTTGTTAATAAAAATTTATTTAATAATCTAGTTAATCATAATCTAATCAATGGTAGTCAATTAAAACTCCAACTACGTGTGAGTAAGTTTAGCGCTCCGAAGGCGCTTCGAAGGCGCTCTGAGCCTTAAGCATTTTTAAATTTGGCGCTCCGACGCTCCCGCTCCCGCTCCCGCTCCCGCTCCGCGCTCTGGTTACTAATCCAAAGACGACCAAACAGCAGAAGAGTTCCAATGAAGAGCAAATTGGGCAAACACTAATATGTTGAACAACATTTGTTTGCACTTTGCACCACACCTAAACATAAGCAAACTGAACATCAAGAATTCCTAGAGCATGTTATACTTCCTCATCAGAACCAACAAGAAACTTTCACTGAGAAAGTAGGCCAGGCCCTATGGTGGGTTTTAGGTCTCAGGGATCGAAATCCTGCCTAGCATGAAGCCCATTCCAAGCACAACCTGGATCTAGCCTTATTTTTTTTATTTTTTTTTTTTAATTTGAAACATACACTTTCCCAAAGGGATTTGGACTAGTAGACCACGCTTGACCTGATCTGACCAAACCCAAAGTTAGCCAGACTGGCTTAGATCAGGTTTTGGGATTTTGGTTTTCACCTGGCCCAACCAACTGGTTCAACTGTCCAACACCAAATGCCCAACTAAACCCATCACCACTTAAAAAGAGTGAATATGCACCCCCAAAATGCTGTTGGCCGGCTCTGTTTTGTTTGACTTGGTCAATTTTGGTTGACTGTAATATTAATGTTGGCAGGCCACTTATCAACCTAGGCGGCCTAGACAAGTAACATGAGTTGGGATTGCTGTACTACTAACTCCTTTTTACATGATTAAACAAGCAGTGGACACAAATGTTAATTCAGTAACGCTAAACTCGGTGTTCTCTTTTCACAAATCACAAACCACAACCACAGCAATTGCTTGTTTTTCAGTCTTCTTTTTCTTTTTTTTTTTCTTTATAATAAGAAACCATAACAAAGCACGATGACATTAGGAAAAATTTGCATAATGCAAATTACCACAGCTGTGGTAGCGGCAGTTTGCATGGACAAACAGGGCCATAGGCATCCTAACTAGCAGAAGAATACCATACCAAGCAGCTGATTTATCAATTTGACCGAGAATGCAGATGCCAATTTTAACTGCATACCAAGCAGGGCCTATGTAAAAATGAGAGAGGTCAGGATGGTTTAAACATAAGAAAACGTCAAGCATTCATGTCTGAAAAATATTTACACGCCCATGTATGAAATTTTGTCTCCCAACAGTTGATAAGCCACTACTAAAACCCCCAGGTTAGTCTGTCAAAGACGTGGGGGAAAAGTTGTGCAGGGATATGTAGACACATGGGACAACTGACTCGGAGAATCACTCATTCACAAGTTCAAGCTGCTTCTGCAAATCCAACCCTCATTTTGCCGTAGTCGAATACAGTGTGGTAACGACCCATGAAAACATCTCCCAAGATCCTGCAAAAATAGGAACAATCCCAACCCCCTCAACAATATTAGATAACTATAATCTACCAGCACCCGAGAATGCAAAATGAATCACATTTATGCATACTGTTTCCCAAACCACCCATCACATTTAAAAAGAGTAGAGGACACTAAGTTCAAGAGACCAACAAAAGGAAGGAAGAAACAGTACCAGAGTGGACCACGAGGAGGAGGTACATCCAAAGCTGTAAATCCACTAATGCACTGAGCTGCTGCTCCCTCACCCACCTTGAGAATGTACTGTTAATCACCACAACCAAGAAAAGACATACAGCATCATGAGACTAACGGCATTTATCACAAAAAACAGTAAAATTGACAAGAACAAGGTCAGCAGTCGACTCAACAGACAGAATAAAAACTATCATCTTTGAATTGAAAATTTGACAAAAGATAGAAAGTTGACTGCCAACCAGGTACAAGTGAGCTCCAATGAAGTAAGAAAATGTTTTAAGAAAATCCAAGATAACATTATACCTGATCTGGCGTAAGTTCAAATACTTTACCACCAATGGTAAAAGCGACATTGGGCATGGAATCAAGACCGGTACAATCAACAGCCGATTCTCCCATTGGACTAGGCAGCCTCTCACAAAGCTGCAATTACATCAAGGACATAAGCCAAAATACAATACAGCCGGAATAAAAACACAAGGTCTATATAATTGAAATGCTATTTCACCTCATTGACATAGTTCAATATACGCTCTTGTGTTTGATTCTGTCTAAGCTGGTTTTGCATCCATACAACTGTCATCTCACAAGCTGAGCACATGGTATCAGCAAGACTACCAACTGATTTGCCAACATTCTTCTCATTCACTACACTCTCGATGCCCATACTGCAGAAAATAGATGCACAAGCTTAACTATGTTACCCAACAAAACAAACAGATCTACAAAGTAACAAGCCACACAGACTGAACCTACCTAACACCTCGAGTACCATCAAAGGTACACAAACCAATCTGGGAGCAGACCTTCTTGGGCGATGTCTGTAAAATACAGTCGAAAAGGAAGGAACCTTAGTGAAGAAAACAGAACTAATACCCCGTGAGACTTCTAGCGAAATAGAATGTAGTAGAAGTAGAACATTAATAATATCATCAGAACTTGTCCATGTCATGTGAAACTGGAAGATATATGAAATGACATACAAATATAGGAAGGAGGCGTGGAATATTAGTTCATACCTCTGCTAACAGCAAATCCATTATCATTTCACCATACTGAGAAACTACTGCCTTGCACTCCTGGCTAACAACCCCAGCTGCTCCAATGGCATGATTGATTTCGGTTATAATCGTCTGAAAGAAGAAATTGATGAGTAATAAGAAATTGAAATACTGATCACGATGCAGGATGAATGTCACAAGATCAGTAAAGCAAATTGGAGAGGGAAAAACAAACCAAAAATATGAATCCTGCCATGAAGTTTGCACTATGTTTGTAGTTTAGCTATAAATTGGCTAAAATCTTGTCAAAATTGTGAACTCTTGGATTCACCAAAGTACTAATTAAATTGGCTTCCTGGTTTCATTTGGTATTAGGGTTTAGACATTAGTAACTGGAATATACACAAGTTAAGGCATTAAACAACATTACATGTTTAAAGTGATCAAAGAGAGGATCTATAATTTACAAAAATGATAGGAAAAACGAGAAAGGCTGAGACCAAAAATATAAATATTCAAGTTTCTTCTCATATGGTCATGTGCATCAATTGCAAATATCTAACATATCATGATATTGTAGAAGGGAATGCTCATCATGGTTGGCCATGACTTTTGAAATCCAAAATGATGGTACGTACCGTTGGACCCGCCAACAAAGACGTTCCCGAATCAGCAATAGCTGCACAACCGTCGGTGCAGAATCCTGAAAATCAAAATGATTATTTGAAACTGCAGCAACAAATAGGCACTCTAACCACAATGGACAGTTTCCAAGTGCCAAGGGGAGTTTCCCTTTTATTACCAGTCGTTCTACCATCAACGAGGACATCGCCCATATCAAACTGAGATCAGAAATTTGAATACACCAAGTTAGAGGATGAAGAGAACCTATGGCATATTCTTATCATTTGTAGCTAAAGGAAGGTTAGAACTTTCAGAGGACCCACCTGCCAGTACCCTTTTTGAGTAACAGGAACATAAGTGTGATTCCCCTTGTAATGATTGGGATCAACACCTCCAAACACAATTTCACCACCTTCTTCATCCTCTGCATTTCGGTTAAACCAAAATGAGAAAACAGGTTCTTTAACAAGACCTTGCTTGACCATGTTATACCTGTAATGATAATAAGTTCGTCAGTTCATATTCACAATACCGTAGTTCTGAAACCTAATATATGCCAAGTATAGTAAACAACTACCCCTAGAAGTAAATCACCCATTCATCACAGCTGGAAATCCTTTGTAAATTAAGCATCATTATACTATGTGTTTTCAGCTAAGAAATCAGTGTCACAATGTTAGAAAGATGCAACCACATACCACACAGGGACAGCATTCCCAACAGAGATCTCCTGAAATCCAAGTCCAAGTATGCCATCAAACTTAGCCACCACAAATGTGATACTGGGTTCTCTAGATGCCTCAATAAACTCCTGAAAAGGAAAAATACTAAGTTCAGGAGATCTCTCATCAAATACTGGATTGAACATATGAAAATATTTTTTCCGAGTTCACCTGATTCTTGACAACAAGGTCACCAACTATGACATTATCTTGGCTAAAGAAACCAGAAATAGCTCCAGTACCATACTGGATTGCAGCTGGTTTCCCTGCACAAATGATGGAAACATACAATTATAAAAATACATTCACAATGCAATCAACAAGCAGCCCCAGAAAAGATGTCCTCAATGCAGCGAAATGCACGAATACTAGAAAGTAGAGTTTCCCATGGGCAAATGCATGTTTTTGAATTATATTGGCGCTCGCAAAGGTGACCAGAGGAAAAGTATAAGTTCATTGAGATTTGAAAGGTTATGGTAAATAAATTCTGTGAAGAAGAAATTTGCAGCTCCTCAAAGAACAAAAAAAGTCTAATTGGTCCCGAAGAATGACAAACCGATCAAAAAACAAAAATGTCATATAATTACACAACAGGTTAAAAAAAATGTCATAGAATCACAAACATAATAAGATGGAAGTCACAAAATGATACCACAAACCATAAAAATTTAGGACTTACAAAATAACGTGAAAAGGTGTAAATTATAGAACTTGTAGCAACCAACTCTATGTTTGCGATTCTTTTAAAACTGTCTTGTTTTTCCAGATAACTGACTATCATAAATAAGTATTAGCTAGGCAGGAAAACTACAATTGTTCTAATAAGACAACATGGAGATGCATATTGGAGTAGGAAGCAGAACAGACCATTCTTCTTGTAGGTGCTTGACTTGCTTGACTTGTACTTCGAATGGAAATAGCAAGCAATCTGTGTCCAGGTGCAAAATCATGACATCAGTTACTTTATTCAATAAGGATATAATAAACTTTCAGGACATTAAGATCCTGTTACATTTGGCGACAGTACATACACCACATGAACTCCTAACATACAAAGAAACTCACCGAGAAATAGCACTTTGCAGAGGGCACCCACAGGTTTGAACTACCAGTGTCGAATATCACAGTGAACTTCTGAGGAGGAGTACCAATACCAATCTCACCAAAGTATTGGGCATCCATGTAGTTTTTCAAAGCTACAATATCCGTACCCTCAGAATCTCCAAGGTTACCACGGAAGTAATACTTACGGATGGAACCTCTCAAAGACTGCCCTTCCTTAGACTCAAGTCGAGCAGCAAGTCGGTTATTTGGATCCAATGTCCTCTTTTTCAGACCAATTCTTAGTAACCCATCATTGGCTGTGGAAAAAGCCGTAGAAACCGAAAGGAGAGCAAAGAAAAGAACTAACACCATGGCTTTGCATTTGTTTCCCATGTTGACCTGTAATTACACAATAGAGGAAGTGTTTGTTTAACGCCCATAGAACACGAAAAGCATATATTAGTACATAGAAAGCAGTCTGGATGGCCAATTCTGTGCCATTTTTTTCTTCTAGTAAGCAAATGATTCAAACAGTCTTAATAACATAGCATCAAAAACGCAAAATCAATCAACTTCTACTCCTGATCATTACTCAAAGGAAGCTCCTAACCGATCCTTTGTTTTTTCGTACGGACATATGGAGATCCAAACAGGACCCGAACCTTTCCCAGTAAAAAACCATCCACAATCACAATAATCATATATGAAAATAAAGAGGGCAAAATTATATCATTCTCACATAAAACTCTACCAGATTAAACTGAAACTATATTAGAAAAAGGGTCTTAGCATAATAAAAAGGCGGAAACATCAAAACCCTAACTGAAAAAACAGATAATTTAGTCATTTTAATAGTACTTTTTGCAGGAGAAACCGACCAGAAATTAATAAACCCTACAAATCAAAGAAATCTCTAACTATCAATCCTTAGAACTACATATTTAGAAGGAAAAAGGGAAATTGAAACACAAAATCCTAGACTTCTCAATCTGAATTGACCAAAAACCGTAAAATTGAGCAAAATTAGAACAAGAAGATCAGTAAATAAGATATGAAATGAATCAGAAAAGAAAGCACTGAAATTTACATTCAACAATTCCTGAATAGAACAAAAAACAAGAAGAAGAAGAAGAAGAAGAAGAAGAAGAAGAAGAATCATGAAGAAGATAGATTACTCACCGACTGGAGAAGGTATTCGGGGGGAGTGGACGAGGAGGGGAAGGAAAAGTTGAACTGAGGAGATGACAACAACGCTTCTAATAAAAAGACAGAAAGAAGATGAGAGAGAAACTTTAAAAAAAAAATTGATATTCCAGATACCGTAGGAAGCAACACGTTCATACTTAGATAACGCTACAATGCCACGCTCGTTTCAATATATGGCCCACCACTCGTTGATCATTCTACGACGAGAAAGATCTATGGCTCCTCGCACCGGTTCTATCTCGAAACGCCCCTACTAGCTACTACCTTTTGTTTGTTAATATCTAACTTATTGTTACCCTAAGCTTACACCGTATGAGGATGATTTTTTCACAATGGCCAAGTGGTCGAGCCCTTGGATTTCAACATAAGTGTCGTGGGTTCGATCTTCCTGATGACCACTCTCCTTCCTAGTTAGTTTAGATAAGAGGAGTCTGCTCACACCCAAGGAATAATCGGGTACACTATGTGGTGACCCGGACACCTTGGATTCAAAAAAAAAATATTCACTACATTCATAATTTTTTATCAGCTCACCACGTTCATAATACTCGCAATAATTCACATTATTTTTAAATTTTTTAGCCCCACTAAAATTTATTTAAATTTTAATCAGCGAAGAGATCATCTTTGCAAAAAAATCTACTTTTAGATCATCTCTATGTGGGACTCATAAATAGATGTAAATAAAGTTTAAAAATAAATGAGATATTAATTAAAAAACAATGGAATAGAGTTAAAAGAGTGCTATTTTATGCACCCACTTTACACGAGGGTGCACATCACCAATAACTATCCAACCCTTCATTGTTTTGCGGTCATAAATAAATAGAGTTGACTGCAAAGCAATAAATGGATGGATGATGAGAGTAATGTGCACCCTCATGCAATGTGAGTGCACAAAATAGCATTCAAATTAAAATGTCCACTTTTTGTTTTGGACCCCTTTTAAGTGGGAAACATTTTGAAGAAAAAGAGCTGCAATAGATAAAGTATTCATGTATGCAATGCCCAATAGATACACATAGAAATGATTCAAGAGATAATTTTACTTGCGGATTCTATTCATTATTTAGATAATCAATCCGCAACCAAAAGCAGCTCAGTCTAGGACAAAATGGAAGGCTCAACCATTGTTGATTTCTAATAATTCGATTACAATTCTTAAAGTAATCTGATTTTAGATCAGAATGATCTAGACCGTGAGAGATGTAAAAGGAAATCCTACACAAATCTAACGGACAAAAAAACGTAGATAAAAACTACAAGATGGTCAACTTTATATGAGATCGATGTGCTAAGAGTGAGCCACGTGGCATTCTAAAGAATATGGGTATCAGATTCAAACTTGTTGATACTGTATCCCATAAGTGTTTGAAGTAGACTCTTGGAGACTTGGGGTGGATTGAGAAATAGGACCGTAGATCTGAAGTACTCTATAATGGTGACCGTTCATCAAGGATAACGATCTGACCCTCTTCGAGGACGCTTCATCCAGTCAAGAACAATTATAGAAGCATATTATAATGTACATTATCGCTGTTTAATTTAGTTTAATTTGTCAGTTTGTGTTAAAAAATTGCAAGTGGTAGGGAACAATTCGGTCACGTTTGATTCCCAATCAGAAAACTGTTGTGTGAAACTAAGATCCGAAAATTATTCTCATTTTCTCAGTTTTTTTAATATTGAAAACTATACGTTTAATAATATTAAATCCAAAAATACTTTTGAATTTAAGTAACTATGAAGAAAGGCATAATTTTTTTTTTTTTTTTAAAAACACGAAGAACGATTTTTTTTTCTTTTTTATTTTAATTTTTATGATGGTATTATCACCTAATTACAATTAAGTACAAGTAAGGATGTAATAGATAAACCGCTACTCATTGACCGAGAAAGCACTCTTAACGTGCAAAGTAGAGAAGGGTAAGAAAAACCTCAAACCTCCAAGACAAGAGGATCATGAGTACTCAACACCTCTAAATTATGCCCACTTTTTACTATTTTTACAATTTATTTGATGCAAATGAAATTTAGACTTAAATTTGTTCTCTCAATAAACTAGCCAACACTTGCAAAAATAATTTTTTGGTGTCACTTACCATTTAACCCTAGGATGGTTGAATTTGATTTGTAGGCTAAAAGCGGAAAACCGCAAAATGAGAGTGTTGGAGACGTGGGAGGCACCACTAATCCATTTTGGTGTTTGGACTGGAGAATATTGAGGCTGTTTGGAACTTTGTATTAGAATGGAATCGGAATAGATTTTCCTAGTTTCACAAATTGAATATTGTAATCGAAACTATTAAAAATTGGAACCGTAATTCGGTTCCGGGTACTTAGGTATGTATTTGAATCTGATCAAAGTGGATCAAACCCATGTTTAAGGCCCAGAACCAGTTTTATAAATATCGATTTTCCCTTCGTTTTTGTCAATAACTTTCCCAAAGGCGCAAATATCGGACAAAATAAGAACCCAAATACCACAGAACCACCAAAACCGATTCCAAATCAAAATTCTTGCGTCTTGGTTTCCATTTCCATCATCATATTGAAGATAAATCTCCTTATGCTTTGCCATAAGAACTTAGAGTCCATAAAAAACTTGGAGTCCTTATCCTTGTTCAAAAAACAAACCGAATGCGTTCGAGTTATTGGCTCGTCCAACCTAGCAGCATTCATGAGTCACGCGTTCAACTGTCCCTTAGACACACGGTCGAGGAGTGCTGAACAAATTTTCGGTGTATCCCAAGTTTTCACATCTTAAGATTTTTATATAGAGATTGTGGTACACGGGCTGGTCTTTTTGGGTCTCATCTATCCAATTTCCATGACATGGGAAAAATAGTCAGATTAAAAAAAAAGATGCCACCCCTGATGTAGAAAAGCCACCGATATAATTAATTACATGAAAAAAAGCTATACGGTAGTGGAGTTCACCACAGATGTAGAAAGGGTGCCAACCAACCTACCGTATCACAGCTTCATTCGTTTGTCTTAATTTGCTTCTTCGTTCTCAAAATGCACCAGTGGAGTTCTGGCTAGAAGGAAATTTAAACTTCAGAATGGGCTTTTAACTGGTTGATAAACAAATGACAAATGTGAGCATTAGTAGGGCAACTAAAAGCCCAACTATTCTTGTTCTGAATATTTCAACCCGGCCCAGATTTGTTAGGATTATATACCATCTGAAAACGAAAATGCCCTTATTGCTATGTACATTTGGAACATTCATTTAGGATCACTCTACAGCTTTCTCTCTTTCTCTAGGTAAGTCTCACATATTTGAAGAATTTTGTAGAACCTTTATGAAGATTAGAAGAAATTAACTATAAATAAGGCTTTGATGCTCTCATTTTAATCAGCAAAACACGAGAATGTTTCGGTCTATATAGTGAGAGTATCGACTCTAAAGTGAGTCGATGTTTGTTCCAGTCGTATGTTTTACTTAATTTGAATCTTTGTTACACCCTAACTGTTACTGGTTTCTACTTAAGTCCCTTCTTGTAACTAAAACCCTGAACTAAAATGTTACCAAAAATACTCTCTTGTATTAAAAGGAAAACATGAACTTTTACCCTTCTAGGATTGCTATATATATACATCTTGTTTCCTTATGTACCAGTTAATAAACTGCATGGAACTGCATGGGTGTACAAAATTATTAATAGTACCTATTTAGGGTTATGGATCAAATTTGCGGTAAAACTGTGGATGCCATATTTGATGTTAAACCCTAGTGGTTATACAAAAGCAAGTTAAACAATTTCAACAAACCTCAGAAGTCGAAACATATCAAAAGTTCAAAATAGAATGGAAACGGCCATATCTTTAATCATATTTTCACAACTCTGTCTCTTAACAGTAGTAAAGAAACCAACATTACTATAGATGAAGATATAAAAAAGAAACTTCTCTAATGTGCACTATGAATTAGGAGAAGTAATAATAAAGGGCGTGTAATTTCACAACAAGATCTTTTCCAGCTTAGTTTAATCCAAACATGGGGCCATTCAATGGATAATGGTTACATCATCAAATGGATCAAATTTTTCATATTGCAAAAAACTAAAGAAAAAAAATTGGTTTAAGAATTATAGAATATTATGTATTCATAATCAATAGATATGAGGGAGTTTTCATCAAATTTTATATCCTAGTGGATATATATTTAGTCACCAACAATCAATAAGGCTCCTCTTGGATTCAACGTGAAATTGCATGGAAGTCAGCAAGTGGGCCAAATAGAAACAAGAAATAAATACAAATACAACACAAAGTCTTTGGTGTTTCTCAAATAATGGATCATTTTACGTGTCAAATAGGTCTCCAACTACTAAGAGACGGTTTTCTTGACCAAGTATCAAATGAATAAGCAGCCCAAAACTAGAATGGTTCTATTGTTCTTTGTCCTTTGTTACTTTGTGTTGGTATAGGATAGCATGGACAAATTTCATTTCAACATCTAATTAGAACATAAATCAAACAATCAAATCTATGTAATTAATTAACAAAAAAAAATCTGATTATTTTTATTTAACAAAAATTAAAAAAAAAAATTGAAAAATTACAGATTTAATTTTTATCCTCGACTACACAAGAATGAACATGTATAATTTCCCTTTTTTCCTTTTTTTTATCACCACCCCAAGAACAAATGAAAGAAGATCAACTAAACTTTCTAACCTAGTGCCCCAAAAAATTTGAACTGCTAGATTTGTGGTTATCACTGCAAGTTGCTGTTCTTGGTGGAATTGTTGTTTGTTTGGTGACCACCACCCATTATGGATGAGATGGCCGCGGCTAGAGCAGCTGTGAAGTTTGGATCAGCCGTGATAGCAGCTGTGGCCGCACTCACTGTGTCCGCTAGTGAGGGTGATTGAGCTTGGTGTTGTGGTGGTGGTGATTGGTGGTTGACAAGTTGTGCTTGATCAACAGCGTTTTGTGAGGACATCTGAAGGCCCGAGAATTTCGATTGGTTATACAGTGATTGGCCAAATATTTGTGGCAGTTGTGGCGCAGCTGGCTGGGATCCAAAGGACTGAGGTGGTTGTGGGTTCATGAAGGGGACATGAAACTGTGTTGGTGGTCTTTGAAATTGTAAGGGATTGGGTGAGTGAGTTAGGTCCAATGTAACAGTAGGGAAAGGAGCTGAAGCTGATATTGTTGCCATACTTGATGAACAAGGCAATAGAGTCCTTGTTAAGAAATTCGAATTCATTAATCCATCAGCACTCGACATCGATCCTGAGAGCAGCATAGATGCTGCTGTCGATGTGGTCGATGCCATTGCCATTGCTGCTGGTGGCAGTGGATGATTGTGATTGCCTTCATATGTTGTTATCAATATTGTTTGATCCTCGGCGCATCTTTGAACCTATTGAACAACAAAATTCTGATTAATTTCATACCCAATTTTAATTAACAATTGAATTGAATCTTTATATATTAGTATATGGCCGGACTAATTAAAATTGATGAGAAAAGGGAACTTACTTGTTTACGAACGGGGCATCCGGCTGCCATGGTACACCTATAATAAGCTCGAGGGCACGGGTTCCCTTTCGCCATCTTTTGCCCATATTTTCGCCATTGGCATCCATCGGATATCTGAAGAAATTAACCAATTAATTACGTTAATTATATACTATATGATTTCAAATAATATTTGGAGAAGTAGTACTAGTAATTGAATTGATTACAAGTTAATTAATTAGCTAATTACCATGGGTGCTTCAGATCGAGCTCGAACTGAGACTCTAGCTTTCCTCATGGTGGCTTCCATCGGTTGTTCGACATTCTTAGACGCATTCAATTTAGGGATCTTATTAGGAACCCATCCTTGTGTTGAAGGGTCGACGGGGCTCTCTTCCCTACCGAAATCACTCTTTTCCTGATCAAACAATACGATCTCTTTCTTGCTGGTTCCATTCTTTTGTGACTCATAATCCATTGAAGCCACTTCTATATTATTGTGAGGCGATCCGGAGTGCTCACGGCTTCTGCCTTCTGACGACGAATGCGAAGGCTCATCGGTATGATCAGTAGGGTTTGTGGCAAGGCCTAGATCCATGAATTGTCTTGGAACCCTTAACCCATCATTGACTGTTCTATCTTTCTTCTCTTCAGGTTTTGCAACAATCATCTAAACAACAACCCACATGATATATCATCAAGTCAATCACTTTTCTCTTCTTAAAATTAAATTCAATCATACATGCAAAATTACAATTTAATTAGACTAATAATTAATTAAGTACCTCATGATCTTGTGAGCTTTCAATCTTGGGATTTTGTTGTTGCATCAATGCTACAAGATGCATCTGTAATGTATTATAGTTATTGTTCACTTGGTTGAGCATCCCTCTCAACCTTCGATTCTCCGAATTCATTCGATCAAGTTCAGCTTGTAGAGCTTCCAACTGAAACATTAATTCAATTATCTTAATTAAATCCAAATATAACTGAATTAGCATATGCATAATCAAACAACATATAACTGTGCTTTCATCTTAATTTTTCTTAATTACCCCAGTCTTGCGTTGCTTATCGTCGACATTAGGCGATATCCCGTCATCGTCTACCGTGGATTGATCGCTACCAGTATTAGCAGTAAGAAGATTCAAACCAGTCTATAATAAACAAAAATAATTCAGTTTAATCAAGCTTCAATAAAATTGACCAAAATTAAGTAAGATATTTTCTTAACTAACAGAAAAAATAAAATAAAATCAAGAGAATTATAAACTAGAGAAGTAGTCCTTACATTAACATCCAAACTGAACCTCGATGACGCCCCGCCATGAGAATCCTCCTTCTTGATTTCAATACAATTCGCCGCCTTGTTATCGAATCCTTTCAACCGATTTTTATCAGAAAAGAAATCCTTTTCATCGGCGACAACCCGTTTCTCATTGGACCCAAGTTGAGAAACTCGATCATCATTAGAATTAAAATTCATGGAGAATCCGATACCAGCTGAGAAATTAGTAGTAGCCGAGGAGTCCATAGAAAGATCGTTCTTGAGCTTGAGATGATTAGGTTTAGTAGTAATTGGCTTGTTTACAAAGAAACCAAAAGGATCAGAATCAATGGTAAGTCCCCCACCTTTGTTCATTTAGTTAGATCCAAAAATGAACTAGAAAATTTACAAACAGAAGAGAGAAGAGAAGAGAAGTGAAGTTGATTGATGAGGGAGAGAGAGGAGTTGAGAGAGAATTATAGAGAGAGAAAGAGGTGAGAGAGAGAGAGGGGTTTCTAGAGAGAGAAAGGGTGTGAAGTTCTGAAGTCTTCTAACGGTGCAATGAGGTCGGCAATAAAAAGGCTTCGGGTGAAGACCAGTTGAAGAAATGAAAAGATTTTGGAGAGGAGGAGTGACGTCAGAGTATGCGTCAAGAAGACAACTGGCAGTGGGACCCACTGAAGGGAGTATGATTTATTTGATTTTTGTTGATGCTTCGATTCGATTGGGGTTTCGTCTTCGTTTCGTCAAAAAAGGCATTGACTCGTTCTAACAAAATCACCGGCTCTAGTCCCTATTTGAGCGGCGGGTTGCACGTGAGGGTGAAGAGACTAAGGACTAGCCCTATTAGTCTACGAATTTGGTGGGACCCAAACCCTAGACTTTTCTTTTAATCTTTGACTAAAGACCATGTAAAGACAGCCACGTTTCAAGATCATCTAATCCTCGGGTACAAGAAAGTTGACTCTTTCGAACGCCTCTCTCTCAACTGTGGGCCCCACACTCCTTTTGTTGCCTAATAATTAGACTTTACAAATCAATCAGTCTAGCTAATGCCCTAATTAGTTATCCCTAATTAAATTAGGAAAAGAGTTTGGGTTTCATTTATAGCTAACTCACTACTACTTATGCCAGTACATGGAAGACTGAGTGGGACCCACACACCAAAAATTTGCCTACGTTTACGATTTGGATTCATGTATTTTCATAGTGGATCGACCCCATGGTTAATTGGGATTTAAGTCCATGATGTGAGTTAGAGGTGTTAAATGTGTCGTGTCGGCACGGCACAACACGCTTAAAAACAAGCACGGCACGGCACGAGGCCTAACCTTGTCGTGCCGGCACGACTAAGGTAACCGTGTCGTGCTAAGCCACACTGCGCACTGCACGAGCACGGCACGGCACGCCAATGGCACAAGCACGGCACGGGCACGACACGAGCACGAGCACGACACGACAAACTGGCACATCACTTTAACACGGCACAACACGCCAATAGCACGAACACGGCACGTTAAATGGCACGGCAAATGGCACGATTATAGCCGTTAGACGTGCCAACGGTCGACACGTTTATAGCCGTTAGGCGTGCCAACGAGCTGCACGGCACGATTAGGCACGGTTATCAGTAAAACATCTATTTTTGTTTTTTTTATTTTTTTGACCAAAATGCCCCTATTAACAGCCAAAAAATGGCTACTTCCAGGGGCATTATGGTCATGTGCACGATTAGGCACGATTTGCGTGAAGGATTAGGACGATTCAGACCGTAGGATACAAGATGTTGATGATAGTTTGGCTAAAAATTTAGAAAATTTAGAAGCAAATAAATATTAAATACAAATAAATAAGCATTGTAATTTTTTTATTATTTTTTTACATATTATAATTTTAAGTTAAGATTAAAGGTTTGAGTAATGCAAATGATTGATAGTTGAGTGGGTGCCAACCTAGTTGGGATGTACTCAAACTATAGTGATGCAATTCTCACCTTTGTTTAGCAAAATAACAAAGATGTATTTATTCAATATTAATAAAAGTTAGCTTGTT
>MVGT01002051.1:2362300-2396642 GCA_002174775.1 Macleaya cordata | reverse complement strand
TAATGGCACGATTGAGCACGCTAATGGCACGGTTGATGGTGGCACGGTTGTTGGCACGGTTACTGACACGTTAATGGCACGATTAGACACGACTAATGGCACGACTAATGGCACGGTAAGGCACGGTAGGCACGACGTGCCGGCACGGCACGGCACGGCACGATTATTAATCGTGTCAGTCGTGCCTCGTGCCGTGCCGGCACGACACGCTACTTTGCCATGCGTGCCAGCACGACACGACCCACTTAACATCTCTAATGTGAGTGTCCGGACCACAGTAAATCAATGGAATAGTTAGATATATTCGCAAGGAAAGTTCACTACCTTCTTTGCGTGCCACGTTCACATAAAAGAACACAATGTGTAGTTTTAGAACCCAGTGTGAACGAAGATTTTAAGTAGGGATTTTGTGGGGAACAAGAATTTGGTGGAAAACTAGTAATCCTTACCTGGAACCCCGTCCAAATAGACTATTAGATTTTGCGTTCCAAATCAATGTGGACCATTATCTTACAATAATTCAATATTTCAATCAAAACCCTAAAGAATTGCGAAGGAATGTAATACAATGGTGGTATGTGAATCTCTCACACACCTTCGTGATTTGCGTTTGTTCTAAGGTATGCACGCATCGTGGATTGTCATGTTATGTATGAAATTCTGTAGGACTTGCTGTAAGTCTAGCCAGGTCCTATCTTTTAAAACCCGAAAAGAAGGATCTATGCCAAAATGATGTAGTTGGAAGTCACAATTAATAGAGTTGAAGACCTTTTAATCTCCTAAGGTCTCTTAGGGCCAATTCTAAGATTCTAGCCCACTTGTTTATCTCGAATGGTCATCTAGGTCATAGTATTACGATCATCAAATCGTGTGAAAATCATTAATATGCAATCTAGTTGAGGTCGCATGGTCTGAGTTTGACAGGTTAATTAGATCAATAGATCATTAATTTGGCAAAATCTTATTCGTGTGGTACAAGCAATAACGCCCTAAATTAAAATTGGGGCAACGTAAGATCGTCGTGGTTTCTCGAGTAAGGACTAAAATGCATGCGAGAACAATGAAGATCACCCCTTGTCAATTATTTAAATTAATTTTTAATATATAATCTTTCAACAATTGTATTATTTGTGCTTAATATTTTATATGGGGTTGAGATTTAAGACGCGCCAAGTTTGGACAAATAAATCCCGACCCTTGATTATAATCATCGTACGATTTATATTTTTTGTGTCAGACGTGACCCTTTCATTTATAACGTGGTCCTTTCATTTATCAACCAGTTGTAGATGAACGAGCCGATTTGTTTGAAAAGAAGTCAAATCTCATCAAGACATAGACAGGTCCCCACTTGGTTGAATTTCTGGTCTACCATCGTTCACATCTCTCCCTCTCAACTGTTTAATTTTGAGGAAAATTAGCATGCATCGATCTTGATTAATTAATAATAAGTTTAATTGCAGGGGTAAAGTTGCTACACATGGGGACTAAAATTAGGTTAAATTTGTTCCCATAAACTATATATTTTGTATAGAAGTCATAGAACAACAAAAGGAGATTCAAATGAAACCCTAATCAAATTTTGATTTAAGATTTAGTCGGCTAACTTCTTTTATGCATGGAAAGAGGACTGTTTTCAAACTATGAATTTGGGATCCGAAACAAAAGGAGAAAGAAAAATGAAGTAGTCTAAAAAGTATCCGATTCTAGAAAGAGAAAGAGAAAAAAAGGAGGGTGAACAAAAAGTTCTACTTTGTTCATGCATGGATTGAATTTGAATAGGTTTTGAAAACGTGGTTCAATTGAACTAGATTGAGTCCTTTTTTGTCTCACTCTTTTATTGCCACTTTTGAAAACAACGAAGATGTTGTCCCCAGCCAGTCCTCTCTAGACTTTCTAGTTTTGAAGTTCCATGCAGTTTCTTATTGAATATCCATTTTTAGGTTAGAAGTTTACCCAAGCACATTAGACTTTATAAAAGCTCGTAATAAAGAGAAGTCGAAGGATGTCAAATCTAATGGCTAACATTGACCAATCTTGTCTTTCGGTATGTAGACCCACCAGCAGCTGGACAAAACAATTGATTGTAATGTCATGTTTGGATTGCAGGAATGGAATCACATTCCCAGGAATGTGATTCCAAGCTTGTGTTTGGTTCGCGGAATCAGGTCGGAATCACATTCCCGGGAATGTGAGATTCTCCCATTTAGGGGGAATAGCAATCCCGTGGGAGGAGGTGGGATTGCCATTCCCATTCCCCCGGAATCAATCATGATATTTTTTTAAGACAATCTTACCCTTACATATTTTTATTATTTACAAATGCAATCACAAACCATATTTAGACACCTCAGTCTCTTTTTTTTTTCTAATTGTAACTTCAATTTAACTTCATGGTTAAAAGGGTAAATAAGCCAATCAACATATATATATGAGTTATGAAAAATATGAATTGATTTTTTGTTTCTATGCTTGTTATGAAAAATATGAATTAATTTTTTGTTTCCATGCTTGTTTTTAATAGTATACATTTTGGAAGGGGTATAAGGGAAAAATTAGTCTTTTTTGGATTCCTATTCCTGCATGAACCAAACACTGGAATAGGAATGTAGCAGGAATCATATTCCTATCCCTGGTTGAACAAACATAAAATAAGATAATTTCATTCCCAGGAATAGCATTCCTGGAATGTGATTCCCAAGAATGTGATTCCATTCCCGCGATCCAAACATGACATAAGTGTTATTTCCCATTCTGGGAGTTTAGGAAATACATAACAGCTTTTTAGTTCTCCATATTTCTTAAAGAAATTAATGCAGCCTGTATTACATCAAATAATTGATGTGGATTAAGTTCCCTATCTCTAAAATATTTTTGGATTTTGTAATAATTTCAGGTCTCTAAGTTTACTATATCTCTAAAATTCTAGAAAGTTTATAGAGTATTACAGAAACTAGATATTTTTTGATAGCCTGTTTGGACAAGGGATTTTAGAGCAAGTGTTATGGATACCTTAAACAAGTAAAAAAAAGTATTTTTTGAGGTTAGGGCAAGTACCATGGGCACCCCAAACATCCAAACCCCTCCCTCCGGTCCTAGATTTGGGGAGGGAGTAAGGAGTTTGAGGGATGAGGTAAAGATTGTGCCTCACAGCACAATCTTTGCTTAATTCTATACAGACATAAATGTATAGAATTAGGCAAAGATTGTGTCGTGCGGCACAATCTGTGCCGTATGGCACTAAATGTGTCGTGCGTCCCTAATTTTTTATGGCACTTGCGCTCCCCCAAACCCTTAAACCCCTACCCCAAACAATATAAATAAGGGTTTTCTATGGCACTTGCCCTTAGGGAGAGATTTTGTGGGGACCAGAGATTTTGAGGAAAAATATAACATGATTTTTCCACCAAATCCTTGGTCCACACAAAATTTCTCCCCCAAATCCCTTGTCCAGACTATGAGAGAATTCTAAAAATATTTTTGTCACCATAGGATAATTTATACTTTTAAAGCTCTCCTACCTTTTTTTTCTTTCATGGATAGCAACAAAACAACTTACAAGACCTCTCTAAGAATATACTTTAGTACATTCTTTCTGTGGCTAGCTTCTCCTCTTATGAACTGAAAATTATTTACTAACCAACTTAACATTTTTAATAACGTAGGATTTTGAAAATATAAAAAAGATTAAGAAAAAAAAAAACAATTGACTGATCGTCTGTCAAGTGCCAACCTACACACCATTGAAAAAATGAAAATATGGTTAGGTCGGACGGTCAAGATTAAAGAAAAGCTGAAGACTTTATAAGGTCCCATGGCGGTGGATCGACCTTTTTTTTTTTTTTTTTTTTTTTTTTTTTTTTTTGGAGAAGAACCGTTTGCGTGTACAGTTGGGAAGGTCCAAACAGAGATGATACTTTTCACACTTTAATATATGTGAAGATTAAACTTTGATCTAATTTCGGTCGATTTTTTTTTATTCTAGAGAGAGAAAGGTAACATCGTCGTTACTTCCATGACATCGTTTTCAACATAGTTGAATTTAATATAAAAACTTTGATGATCATATCATATCATATATAAAAAAATAATTATATAAACATATTTTTCAAAGCCTGATGTGTCTCGATTGATCAGACCTTCTTCCATGGACTTCATTGATTAATCAATTTTGATTACAGCTACTTCAAGACTGCAACTCATTTTCCAAAATAGATCTTCAATTTCGTATTTCTTGAGCCATCAATTCTACATGTCTAATTTATTGTCAACGACCCTAACTGAAAACTTCATGACTTGAATAATTTATTCTTCTCGAATTTCATTGTTTTTAAGTCACCCCCCCACTGATTAAGAAATGTTGCATTAATTTTTGCACCCTTTTTTCTTACATTGACAAATCCAACGGTGTAACCTTCAAATTTCTATTACAGATGGTGGGTCTCATTCATTCGATCGTGATCGATTTGATCTAAAGATTTATTGGTGGATTAAGTTTGTCAAGGCGGATTTAACTTTCAATAATACTTTTTGAACCGATGAGTTTACAAAAGTACTGCTAGACACTTATATGGTAGAGTGAAACCTACTATTTTTTCCCTTCCAAAAGTGTTTCGAAGAGGTTTTTAGCTTACATAGCAGGAAGACCGACCATGCAAATAAGCATGGGAACTGCTTTTGTAACTTGGCCGGTCTAAATAGCAGTGCTCTTTAATTTTTGTTTACTCGTGCAGTGCTACGTACTTGAGAAGTATGTTTTAATGACCATGGTTTAAAAAAATAATTAGGGTGTGGATATGGTCTAAAATCGTCACCCACATGGAACCATTTATTTCAGAGGAGATTTTTTTTGGATTGGTACCGACAACCCATGATCAGAAGAGGGAGAGGACTTGGAGAAAATTCAATTACTTGTTCGAAATTTTATTATATTTTATCTTTATTTATTTAATTTAAATGATTTTGAGAGTCCCTGTGCTATTGATTATTTATGGCTCATTCACCTTGAAATTAGTCTCTCTTTCTAGTTTAAAATTGTATTTTTTTTTAATTAAGACGAATTTTTTTTCAAAAGATAATTAAGACGAATTAATTTCAATTGACATTGTAAATTGTTTTTTTTAAAAAAAAATTGATATCAGTTGGTGAATATGGTGACTGATCCAATCCTAACAGTTCAACCGCGACGAAAATTGATCAAATAATGGTTGTAGTTTAATAGAGAAAAAAAATATTGTAATTCAACTAAGTTGACGCGCTTATCATCTATGAGCTTTCCATGAAAGCAACTGTTAAATTCTTAATAACAACTAAATAATCAAATTGTTTTTCCTATTTTATTTCGTTTTTTTTCTTTTTTCTTTTTAGACATTTCCCCCTATTTTGTGTGACCAATTTAAAGTGTTGCCCCTTCTTTAGAAAATCAGGTACTCTACCCATAACTTGGTCCAATCTAATGATGCTGTTGGTCAATGATATTTGACTAAAGTCGAAAGTATACCTATTCAAAAATAAAAATAAAAAATTTTGGAGAATTTTAGTCAATAATATTGATTTTTTTTTTCAGGAATTCAAAGGTGCAGATCCAACATCTATGTGCCACGTGCACGGTGAGGATTCAGCAAAATGCTTATTAGTATTAAATGATCTAATAATAGTGGGCATTACTACAGGGACACCAGATTTTGACATCTAAGATTACATCTGCTTATTTTATTAATTGGAAACCAATCATAACAGTTGTTGAAAAAATACTATTTTATTTCAGCCCCTCATACCATTTTTAAAAAGCAGATATAATCTTTTGGTGTCAAATTCTAGTGTTATTTTAGCAAAACTCAATAATAGTAGTATCCATCCATCACGTCATTTTAAAGGCCGGCACAACCTTTTTTATAAAAATGGTTATTATGAGCCCTTTTGCTTTCTACTAGTTTCTAATGGTCTAAAATCGACCAATAAAGCTTTTTTACCAGACCGTTTTACAGAATCGGTGCCAGATACTTATGTGGTAGGGTGAGACTCGCCACTTAAGCATCTGGCAGGGTGAGACTCACTACTGAGGAGGTTTCTAATTTATGTGACAGTGAGACCCACTATACCACATAAGCATCTAGCATTTATTTTGTAATATAGTCGTCCCAAGAAGCAGCACTCAAAATTGACACCGCCAACCCCATAATAATAATAATACAAAAGCATGAATGGAAAATGTGTAACACGAGGGTCATGCGTTTCAGACACGCATTTCAGCACGGATGTCTGTTTTTTTAATTAGAACTTTAGAATTGGTTTCATTCAGCTTGGCTGTCTGTTTGGTCTACTACTAACTCCATTTATATATTTAGTTGTGTTTAGAAAACAGCCTTTTATCTCCCAAGTCTATGGGACTTTTACTAGTGACATGTGAACCCTAAAAAAAAAAAAGTGTTATCTTGCTTGAATTTTCTTCTACTTTAAACACCCAATCAAATCTCACCTTTACTTGTCCATGTTGATTAGGAAATTTGATGAAAAGTAGGGGCTAGGTTTCAACTTGATTTATGGGATTGGTCCAAGGCTGGTTACTTACTTTTCTTTTTGGTCTAAAAGTGCATAGAATAGTAGTAGTAGTAGGGTTGTTGTCTGTCCCTTTTAACACTCAATTTGCTGCTGCTCCTCTATTTCTAGATTGAATGCCTCCCACACTTTTTTTTTTATATGAAGAAAATAAAAAGTTGCCTAGGCCTTAAAAATCTAAGAATTCCCCACAATTCAAGCGAACTCTACAAATATACGTTAGGCGGTGGATTATAAGACCGGCCGGTCACTTCAAAAAAATCCCAAAATCGGTCTCCTTAGCATGTTTGATTTGTTACTACTAATATGAACTGGTTGTTATTTATAAAGACACCCACCAATACAAACCAATTTGTCTTTTTTTTTTTCCACCATTCAAGCCAATTTGTCAATTTGCTAAAAAAAAAACCCAAAGTCCTGAGTCCATTCCGGACAAACATTAATTCAAATTTTTTTTTTGGATCAAATTATTTGGTGGTGGTGGACTTAGAGAACCAAAGCCAAGGGTGGATCTATGATGAGAACGGGATTCACGTAGTCTTAGTGCGCATGCTATTAGATAACTTGCAACTTGTGTGGTGATTTTTTCACGATAAATTGGAGATAATTTGAGATTATTTGACAATATGTACATGGGGTCGATGCAACTCTGTCCATTTCTATACTACTTTTGATCATTTACAAAAATGCAATAATTCTCCCATAAATATTTTTACATTAGAATTTAAGATAAATTAGTTTGATAAACCACTAATTTAAAATTATAATTAAAATTTAAAACGTTATCTTCTTGAAAGAAATGCCATTCCATAACAATAATAAGTGTGATTGCAGCCAAGAGGATGATGTATTATTTGTGGTGATATAGTAGTGTGGGGTTGGTGGTTGTAGTAGGGTGGTGCCGGTGGTTGGACTCCGTTGGAGATACTGATGGATTATGTTCATTTTTCTTTTTTATTTAAAAGAATTTTGTTTTGCTCATTTGGTATATGTAAAGTTTTAAATGTTTGTGTTGAAAAAAATGTGGTAAATTAATCAGAGCGTAGAGCGGGAGTAAGAACAAAAGTGTTAGAGCGGCCAATTAAAAAATGTTCTAAGTTGAAAAATTCTTTCGGTGCGAGAACGCAAAGTTTTAGAGTGTGATTGTCACCCTTATACTACGATTCTGATTACTAAGGGTAAATCTCACATTTAAGCGATTGATGGTACATCACAAACAATTGGCCATGCAAACATCATGTTTCCACAAAAAAATTTAAAAGGAATGCTAGCAAGCTACTCTTAAAATACAAGCAATATTTACGTTCACATGGTTTAACCCAAAAAATCTCCCTCCCTCCACTAATGTTTCCCTCCAAAAAAAATGGTTTAATACTCACACACTTTGTGTTTTTTTTTTTTTTTTTTTTTAAATGAGAGAGATTGCATTAGTTTGATGCTTTCCAGGGTTTTGTTTAATCTGGATTAGACTTGCTTTAGTTACCAAACAACCCCCTAATATAGCATTCAAAATATGGCGGCAAAGAAATACTAGCAAACCGAACACAAGTCATCTCTCTCTCTCTCTACAAATGAACAACTTGAAACCCTACTTGTCTGTTCATCTGTCCACCAACACCAAATCATGTAACCAAATCATCAACCGCCTCTCAGCCGCAGGATCACATCTAGACGTCCTTCTCACTTACTCTTCTATGCTCACAAACAAAACCCCTCCTGACGCCTACACCTTCCCTAGTTTGCTCAAAGCTTGCACTTCTCTTGGCTTATTTTCTCATGGCCTTTCAATCCACCAACACATCATCGTCCATGGGTACCCTTCAGATACCTTCAGTGCCTCTTCTCTTGTTCATTTCTACTCCAAATTTGGTGACGCCCATAATGCCCGTCTTGTTTTCGATGCGATGCCTGAAAGAAATGTTGTTCCTTGGTCTGCTATTATTGGGTGTTATTCGCGTGCAGGAGATGTTAATATGGCTTTTTCTATGTATAATCGGATGCAACACCAGGGTATTCAACCTAATTCAGTTACTGTATTGGGTTTGCTAATGGGGATTTCGAAACTTCAGCATCTGTATTGTGTCCATTCGTGTGTGATTCGAGCAGGGTTCGAAGCCGATCTTCTTGTGTTGAATTCTCTGTTGAACTTGTATGGTAAATGTGGGAGAGTAGACGTTGCTCGGAAATTATTCAATTTGATGAATCATAAAGACATTGTTTCATGGAATTCTTTGATTTCAGGTTATACCCACGATGGGAATGTAAGGGAATCAGTAGAATTGTTAAACAGAATGAGGATTGAAGGGATGGAACCCGGCCATCAGACGTTTGGATCTGTGGTATCTTCGGTGGCGAATGAATGTAAACTTGAATTGGGCAAGTTGGTTCATGGGCAGATTATAACAGCTGGGTTTGAATTGGATATGCACGTTGAGACGACTCTATTAGTCATGTACTTGAAATGTGGAAGCCTGGGAGATGCTTTTCGACTGTTTGATCAGATCACAGATAGGGATGTTATTTCATGGACTGCAATGATCTCAGGTCTAGTTCAAAATGATAGAGCAGATGAAGCGCTGGATGTTTTCTATCGAATGTTAAAATCGGGAGCAATTCCCTCTTCCACCACCATAGCTACTGCCCTTGCAGCTTGTGCACAAGTGGGTTCCCTAAGGCAGGGGAAATCCATCCATGGCTACTTTGTGAGGCAGAGAATGCAAGTAGACATTGCTGTTCAGAACTCCCTTGTTAATATGTATGCAAAATGTGATCATTTAGAGCAAAGTTGGGTTGTTTTTGAAAGAATGCGTGATAAGGATGTGGTCACATGGAATGCGATCGTTGCCGGGTTTGCTCAGGAAGGCAATTTGTACAAGGCTTTCTTACTCTTTAATGAAATGAGGATGGCCTGCCAGAGACCTGATGCGATCACAGTTGTGTCTCTTCTTCAAGCTTGTGCTTCCCTTGGAGCGCTACATCAAGCTAAGTGGATCCATAATTTCGTGATCAGAAATGGAGTTGGGCCATGCATCTCCATTGACACAGCTTTGATCGATATGTACTCAAAATGTGGTGTTATTGATACTGCTCAGAAGTGTTTTGACATGATGCCAGAACAGGATATGGTCTCGTGGAGCACGATCATCTCAGCCTATGGAAGTCACGGCAAGGGAGAAAAAGCTTTGAGGATGTATTCAGAATTTCTGGTTTCAGGGATTGAACCAAGTCATGTAACTTTTCTATCTGTTCTATCAGCGTGCAGTCACGCAGGACTTGTTTCTGAAGGTTTAGAGATTTTCAAGAGTATGACAGAAGAATACAGGATTGAGCCAAAGCTTGAGCACCGGGCTTGCATAGTTGATCTCCTCAGCAGAGCGGGACGGTTACAAGAGGCATATAATTTTGTCAAGAGGATGTTTCCACAGCCAACAATCGATGTTCTGGGCATACTACTTGATGCTTGTCGGACTTACAAAAATGCAGATCTTGGGAATATTGTGGCCGGAGAAATTCTGTGTTTGAAACCGGATAATGCTGGAAATTATGTGCAACTGGCTCACTGTTATGCTTCAATGAGCAGATGGGATGGTGCGGGTGAGGCATGGATGCAGATGAGATCATTGGGATTGAAGAAGGTGCCGGGTTGGAGTTCTATTGAACTACATGGGACCATTATAACGTTTTTTGTGGATCACAGTTCACATCCTCAGTATGAAGAAATCGTGTTGATGTTGAAAATGGTGAGCAGAGAAATGCAAGTCACAACCAATAACATCCAGGATGAGAAAATAACCTGAAAACCCTACTAAATCTCAAAACAGACTCCAACAAGGAACTCACTTCTGATTGGTTCATATTGAAAAAGATATCGGATCATTACCGATCAAACAAAAGAAAAAAGAAAGGATATACCTGATCATGCGTAGCAGACTTATGAGTAACGATTATTACAACAACAAAAAAGATTACAGAACAATCGTGTGCTGATCACAGGGTTGCCAACATGGCTCGGACTTTTGCTCTGAGGTCGTCAGGAATTTCTGTGTTTTCAGAAGGATGAGAATCCGCCACTAATGGAGATGACCTTTCTGGATGATCATCTAATAAATCCAGAGTGGCATCTCTTTTAGCACTATCATCAATTCTGATTGAATTTGAATGATCTGAAAGCTTTGTACTGATCTCGTCGTCCTCGGACTCTACCTTTCTATCCGAGTGGGATCCCCTTCTATGCCTGTCAGACCTCCTTCGGTGCCAATGTTTATCTTCAGAAGAGCTATGGTGCTTATGCCGATGTCGAGATTCCGTGTCTTTGGAAGAAGAATGCCTTTTCCTATGATTGTGCTCATCTCTATCACGGTGTGAAGAATGATGAGAAGAACGGTGCTTCTTCCTCGAATGCCTATGTTCTCTTTCACCTTCATCATCGTCATCTTCTTCCAGCCTTCTAGATCTTGAGTGGTGCTTCTTTCTCGATCTCTTTTCCTTGTAATCATCATTAGACTCTTTGTTTTTAGCCTTATCCATCTTATCTGAGGTATCAATATCTGCTGGTACTGAGCTGCCTTCTCTTTCTCTACTCAGAAACTCCTTAATCTCAGCACCCAAAAAGTTCGCGCTGTCAGGGCTTTGTGCAGGACCATCCACCGAAGAAGCCTTATGACCAGAACCCAGTAAGCCTGAGTGCACAGAATCCGGTGGTTCTGCAGATAAACAGGATGATGGTGCATCGAGATGGGGTGCTGCACCACCCTTTATCATAGCTGCAAACATCTTTGCCCGCTTCAATCTCTCTGCTTTCTGCTTCTGCTCTCTTGTTAAGCATGCTTCAGAAGAGTCGGCCTCAGTGGCAGCTGCAACTGCTGCCGTCTTTGCAATTGCCTTGGCTACTGACCCACAACTGGTTTTATTGCCATCCTTACCTGACTGGACAACGGATCTTGAAAAATGATCAGGCCTCGAAAGACTGGGCTCCCCCAAATCGGATACAGGCTTCGGAGTAGAACTCCGAGCCCGGGAGGAAAATGATAAACTGCCAAAGCTTGAACCAGGGCCCCCCTCATTGCTGAGGCTTGGACTAGAATTATCTAACGCTTTCTTGGGGAGAATGTCTAGTTTTGGATTCCTTGGACCTCTTGTTGCAGCCTGAAGAATAGCTGCAGCTTCAGCTGCATCCACAGTCACTCCAAATTGTTGTTGGGAAGGTTTGGGAGGTGGACCCTGAGCATCATTCTTAGGCCTGCCCTCACCGCTGATGCTTGGACTAGAATCATCTAATGATTTCTTGGGGAGAATGTCTAGTTTTGGATTCCTTAGGCCTCTTGTTGCTGCCTGAAGAATCGCTGCAGCTGCAGCTGCATCCACAGTCACTCCAAATTGTTGTTGGGCAGCTTTAGAAGGTGGATCCTGAGTGTCCTTCTTTGGCCCCCCAATGACCATCTTAAACTTCTCTTTCTTCTCAGAATCGTATGGTAAATCGTGACCAACATATACAATATCATTCTCTTTGGAGAGAGCAGCTTTCTTACCACCCGCATGTGCAATTGTATCCATCTTTTGACTAGTAGAGCTTTTCCCAGTTTGTTTTGACTGTAAAATGAGGAAAACAGGACATAAAGTACAGGAAAGGAGATGAATAATCCCAGTTTGTCACTAGAAGTTTGTAACAACCAGTAAGCGAGATATGAACCAAAATTCTCCAGATTTTGATATGCATAATCACAACAAATAACAGGAGGAAAGGACATATTACTATCCTTGTATAGGTTTTCCATCTCCTTGGGGTTTGCCACTATTTGGTTAACAAAATTTTGGCTCTAAATATGAGACAATTAATCAGTAACTGCTTTATCAAAAAAAAAAAAAAAATCAGTAACTTAGCGTTGTATCCATTTGAATCCTACAGACCCATGTATCACAAAATAAATAAAATACCTGACCCATGTGGGCCTGAATACCCATGACAGAAGAAGTCCCCGAAGAATATTGTAACCTACATGTGTTAGTGTTCAAAGTAAGTGGCCAGTTGGGTTACTAAATGACACTCACTCATGGAGCATGGAGAATTGTCAAGTGCAGATTTGAGGCAAGAATGATCTGGTCTTCATAAAGATAACTTCTAGCCTATGAATTGTTGAGTTCATGTTAATGAAAAGAATGGTTCAGAAAGATCTCAATTCGTATCCACTTATGATAAGGCTATGCAAGAACAATACCAGCTTTTGAAGCTGCTGTAGATATTATTACCATTTCAGTGATTAAGGGTATTTAATAACAACTAATTAGTAATGAAATTGACAGTAATTCTGAAACATGTAGAAAATTGCACCAGTAAGGTTATAGAGAAAACACACCTCTTGAGCTTCTTGAAGAACTTTGAGATAGTAAGGGTGATATTGGTTGGATGACAGAAGGAATGGAAATCTCCCATTCTTAGCATCTTGCTCTATGAGGATTGCTTCAAATTCTTTCCCGTTTCTTAAAATGAACTCTACTATTTTATCCATCGTTCTCTTTAAATCAGACGGAGGCTCCAAAATCAAAGTTTCAAACTTGGACCTGCCTGGTAGAGTAGAAACTTCTGGTTTATTCACAGAAGTAGAACTTGAACCAGATACACCACCTTCTGTTTTCTTACCACGTGCTTTACCACCAGGAGCTGCAGTTACAGAATGAATCCTTTTAGAAGAGGGGGGTTTTTCTTTCGCTGAAGGAAGGGGATGCTTGGGTGCTTCATCATCTTTCAGAGTCAAATTTAGAGAAGCTTCTGCTCGTTCTGATTCATGAGAATGAGTTGAATCACTAGCAATGGGGGAACAACCAGAATTTTTTTCATTAGATTCATTGGCTACCTGAAGTGAACCATCCTCATCCTCCCCTGACCCGTACACAGACCCAAGCAAGGATAATGCCCCACCAGAAACATCAGCAGTCTGATTCTGCTCATTATCAATTTTCTTATCTTCATCTTGCAGTTTACTATCCATATCAGACTTCAGAACTTCTGGGTGATCAACAAGGAACCTGAAGTACGCATGAAGTTGATGATCAGGCATCAAGAACCCAAATGTTGGATTGTCACCCTGTTTCACCCTTAAGACAATTTCTGATTGTCCTCCATGCTTTTTGACAAAAACAGCAGTCCTTGCCATGATCTGATGTAACTTTTCTGTAGGAGGCTGCAACAACAACAGTCAGAACACAAACATCCTTCCCAACAAGTCAACAACGATAGAAGTTCATAACGATTAAAAAAAAAGGAAAAATTAAATCTTATCAAAGGGATCCAAAGTAGAGCCATGGAATCTCCTAGATATTTTGATAGCTATAAAGATAAGAAACAAAACTCCTGATGATATGTTTCATTCCATTTGTCTACACTGGTTATGATGATGATGATATTTCCCCATGAAATTCTAATCCCACCTGCACGATCCCTTGGTCATGACACATCAAAAGGAAACATGGTGCCCATGAATGGCAACCTTAGGTCGTAAGAATTCCATCCCTGCTCCGTGCATCTGAAACTTAGACAGGGTAAGCTTAGAATAACATATGCACTTTGGACAATTATCACTGGACCTGATTGGGTATTACTTCTTACTACATCAAACAACAATATGTTAATTATATGCAAAATAAGAGAAATATGCAGGTGAATAGAACATATGGTGTTCACTTACTAGGTTTTGAAGTAGGCTTTCAGGCACTGGAAAAGGGGGAAGAAAACCAGAATATCCCACCCCGGCATTGGAATTCCTTTGGTCAGCAGAAACATCAGAGTTTCCATATGAAAAGGCAACAGCGTTATAAGTACCACCAGCTGCTTGTTCTGCTCCATTGTTTGATTCTGGATTAGGGAAGAAAAAAGAAAAAGAAAAAGAAAATTTAAACAATGTTTAGATGTTAGCAATTTACCAAATAATGTCTGATGGGATACACAATGATAAATTCAATGCAAGCAAAAGGGAAAAGAGTCAGGTTAAGTGAAAAGAGTCTTACTTGTCCCACTGCGAGATGCAAACGTTGCAAACTAGACATCCTTCCTGCAAGCTTGGACACTTACCGCAAATACAATATTATCTCAATACAGATAATAACCTAGATCCTTTCTCAAAAAGAAAAAAACAAAAAAAACCTAGACCCCTATTTTTCTTTTTTCCTTTTTTATTTTGAAGTGTTGATCGGTAACACAACTTGAAGCTAGTAACACCGTGTGCAAAGTAACCGGACTAAGTACCGGCCCTAGGTGAAACTAGGGGTAAGAGGGCCTCAATATTCTTCCAAATTTCCTAATATTCAGCACCATGTGACTACTGACTATGATGACTATGACGACCTGAGAAGCTGTTTCTGTGGATTACAATGTCCAAGACATATTGGCTATTGTATTTCTAGATATGGTTCCCACATGGTGCTGAACCAAGTATTGGCACATTGTATTTGCAAAACTCTGGCTTTTATGCCTTCAAATAAGAATAACAGTTAAAACGCACTACATAGTTCATCTATGAAGAAGGTTTTGTTCCCAGGTCTCTTGCTTCAAAACCCACAAAATTTACCAAACCAGCGTTTAAGCTTGGTTTGTTTTGCTCATTGGTTTTGGTCGACTATAAGCATCTGTGCTTTTTATAGTCTTTCATTTACCCAAGTAGTCTGTCAATTTGGAATCGCCTTTGAAGCGTCCTTTAACCAACAAATTCTACAACTTTTAATATCAACAACTAGGGTTCTAACTGGAAACAATCGGTAATCCCTCAGAAACCTCCTTCTTCTTCTTCATAAACATTAGTTTCACACTACTATTGCAAAAGGGAAAGACAACCATAAATCATTTAAAACAAAACTTGCACCGAATCCCAACGGAAGTTATATAATATGATATGAAGAGGAGTTAGGGAGTAGATGACAAACCTGGAATGGATGATTCATCGGGATTGTATTCGGATTCCGGTGGTGGAAGATCGAGGAAACGTTCATAATCGATCTCAGATTCCGACGGAGGAGGGTGGCGCCGCCTCTTGAGAGGAGGAGGAGGGGTTTGGAGAAGGTGGCGGACGTCGTAACGGTCTATCAAGAGTGAATTCCATTCCACTAGGGCTTCCTGTGAGTTCACGAACGCTGAGCTTGCATCGTCGTCGAAGAACAAAGCATGGCGTCCCACAACCTCGAGATCCATCAACAGAATCTCTCTCTCTGTTTTCTCGCACTACCAGGTGAACGACTTATATGAACCCAATACCTCCCAAGTAAAAGTAATGAGAGGGTTGCGGTGCATATAGCCACTGGCAACTGTTTGGCAATAGGAAAATTTTGCGTAAAAGTCCAACGCGCACAACTATGTTGGATTGGAATTCGACTTTTGCTTAGAGGGTGTTTGGCAAAAGCTTAAAGTCAAAAAACGACTTTTATTTAAAGAAAAAAAAACTTTGACTTCTTGAAAAATCACTTTTCCACGTATTATTTCTTTTTTATTTGTGGGATAATGACTAAAACATCAAATGTATAATTTTTTTAATCTATTTAGTACACAAGATTTTTAATAAGAATGATATACTTTTTTTAAAACTTTTTGAATCTTTTTAGTCCTTTTTAAACTTTTCTAAATCTATTTAGTCCGTTCCTTCTTTTTTAATACTCATGTTTTACCCTTATTATATTTCTCAATCACCTTTTTGTCTTTTTCAAACTTATACAACTATATAAGAGAGAAATATAGTTATCTTTTTTATTTTTAAACTTTAAAATGTTATATCTCTTAAAATAAAATTCAGATTTTGACAAAATTCATATATTTGGAAAGCACTTTTCGAGATCTTCAAAATTAGACTAGGCAAGAATGGTTTTTGAAAAAAAAATTATGAAATTTATGCAAAAACGTTTTTGCATGTTTCATGCAAAAATATTTTTGCATAGATCTACAAAAACTTTTTTGCATATGCTAAATCATTATGTGAAATATTTTTGCATAGGCCTATGCTAAATCATCTGTGAAACATGATTTTGCATAGTTCCTGTAAAAATATTTTTGCATAATTCATCCAATAAAACGTTTTTGCATAATTCATATAAAAACATCTTTGCATGGATCTGTGCAAAAATGTTTTTGCATAGATCTATGTCGAATTTTTTCTTTTTCTCTCTTCTATCTCTTTCTCTTCTTTTTTCCTTTTCTTTCTCTTTCCTTTCTTTTCTCTCTCTCTCTCTCTCACGTCCCTCTCTTCTCTCTCTATCCTCTCTTTTTCTTCTTTTCTTTCTTTCCCCTTTCTCTTCTTTTTTTTTATTTTTTTATTTTTATAGAATATCATAAACCTGATGATGATGATGAAGATGAATAAGCATCAGCTGATGTGTTTATTCCACAAATCTCCGTCCTTTCTCTTTCTGTATTTTTTGTTCTCTTGGTGTGTTTATTCCACAAATCACCATCCTTTCTATGGTATGTTTGTTCTCTTGGAATCTATTTTACCTAACAAGTTATGGTGCCTATCACGTCCTTTCTCTGAAATCACGATCCCCAATATGATGATCCGTTGATTTCATTTTATGTAGCAGCACGACTTGGTAGAGAATACTAGGAGAACAAACATACCAGAGTAACTATTTGGGAGGGAGGAGGGAATAAAAAGAGGGGGATCGAGTTTGGAGGTTAAAGGACAGATCTATCCAAATTTTATTTTTGGACTAAATAGACTCAAATAAAATTTGGTGGACTAAACAGACGAAAAAAAATCATTTTGGGCCTTTTGGCCGTTCCCCTTTATTTATTTATTTTGTCTTCTTCTCCTCCATCATCACCGCCACCTTATCACCATCGCCACCTCACCATTACCACCACCTCATTACTACCATCTTACCATCGCCGCATCACCACTACCATCGCACCTCATCACTGCCACCATCTCCACCTCACTATTACCACATGACCATCACCACATCACCATCACCATCACCGCCACTTCATCACCACCGACATTCAAGCCTTACAAAACTTAAAATTTCCTGATTTCAATATACTTAAAGATATCATCCTCATCCAAAATCTGAACTTAGATCCTTCTCCTCTATGTACGGAGGAACTCAACTCGTATGTAAGAAAAAAAAAAAAAAGAGTATGTACATTACCAACTCGTAGAAAACAAATAAAGAGGGAAACATCAAAACTCACCTGAGGCCTCCAAGACATCACCATTGCTAAACAGATGCAAACCCGCCCTAGGCTTTTCAGNCGTTGATCAGATGGTACTACAGGGCTGGAGAATGATTTAGTAACTAGTAAACCACATTGAAATTTTTTCTGAAATCCGTTGATCAGATGGCACAGTAAACCGAATTGAATAGCATTTGGTGGGTGTTTGGTTATAGACATTGTCTTACTCTTAGTAATGCTCCTTTCACAATTGAGACTTTTGATAAAGAGAGTAACATAACCGATTTTCAACCTTGTGGGATCTACCTAGATATGATCCAATGTTTTACTCACTATTTAAATCATCCATCATCGTCACAAAAAATCAGTCCATTATAAAAATTTTCAACCCATTTTTTCGAGTTATGGTTACTGAGGTCTCGAGTTATGGTTACTGAGGTCCCAACCGTGCGTGTCGACTCATATTTAAAATGGTAAATATACTTTATTAATGTTTGCAAAATATGAGTTTGGATTATTTCTTGTAATAATTAGTTAAAAGAACAAATGCACAATTGTTCCATGCTAAATTTTGTTGTAAATAGAATAGACTTAGCTAAAGTATGACTAAATTTAAAAACAAGAGCACATTGTCAATTGCATGCTAAATTTATTTCCCATAAGAGTAGATTTATAGCCACAGTATGGCTATATAAGTTTGGCAAGGGAATCAATAAAAACACTGCTCCAGATTCATTTATATACAAGATCTACCAACCCTTCTTATTATTTGGTTCACATTCTGAATGCCCAAGAGCATTATATAAAAGATAACAAACAAAAACAGCAGTTTATCAACATAAGCTAAAGATTTATTAGGTTAAGGAGGCTCCATAAGAACTTCAACACACAACTGTTCACTATAAGCTCAAAATCATGGAGACAAGTAGCGACTCATCCATGAGTTGAAACGAGACCAAGCCAGTTCCACTGCTGCTTCATCCTCATCATTCAATCCCATTTCCTTCCTCCTCTTGATACCGTCAGCTGATCTGTTCATAAAAGCATGTCCACTGCCAGGGTAAATGTGCACTTCATAAGGCTGCCCAGATGTTTTCAGTTTCTCCTCCAGTGCTTTGGCCGCCTGAAAAATTCAAAAATTTGTAGAAAGTAAATATATATAACTTCCTTTTCTTTTGAGCTTCAGATGCTTTTAACTACAGCTCGCTAGTGAAGCTGAGGTTCCTTAACTTCACTGCAATTCAAACGAATTACAAAATAAACAGAACTCCATTAAAAGATGACCATATAATGAAATCATCCAAGTTCGAAAACAAGTAATTGGTTCATGTCGGTTTTAGTATAATGGAACATCATGAATATATTTCAATTCAACATCATCATCTAAACATAGAAACTTATTTCATTCTAACACTGGGCAACCCAACAAGACTTGGTAAAATCTGAACAGAAAGGTTTATAAGGGCTACCATACCGTGACATCTGAAAAGCCAACAATGTTATCAAGTTCACCAAAATGAGCCTGCACTGGTGCCTTGGTCTGGGCAGGGTCTGCAAGCACTGGTGGGGGGACTCCGTAGAAAGCAACAACAGCATCAACTTCGGGGACCAAAACACCGCTTGCAATAGAGAGAGCACCACCCATGCAATATCCTGTTACACCTACCTATTGTAACCAGGCCAGAAGGTTAATGGACGCAATTAAGTGCAAATGTTGTTTATACAATCAATCATGGAAATGAACTTGAAAGTTTTACATGTCACAAGGAAGCTTTGAGCAAATATGTTTTTATTGCAGGTTAAGTACACTTATGTATAAGAAAGAGGAATTATGCAATATATACATGGAACTATTTTGGCCAAGCATAAAGAAGTGAAAGAAATTACCCAAGAGTCGCAATATACTATTCATTCATTGAATTGCCAGAAACAAAAAAATGCTGAAGTCCACAAAGTAAATGTAATGTGTTTTAAACAGCTAATTGAGTTCACGAAAAAAAAAAAATCAAGAGGATATCTATACAACCTGTCACATAAAAGATTAGTGTGGTCTGAGGGTCCAAACTACTCATATATAGATACCTGTTCTTTGAAAGCATGTGAAATGGTTAGTTAGCATCATTCACCATTGCCAGTTTCCCTTTGGAGATATTGGTGTGAGATATGAGCAGCAGGTCCCCTTAGCAGGACCTAAATGTACCAGTACTGACTGGAAACTACACCAATGGTTGAACATGTTACCGTATACATACAGATATGCTTCTTTCTTATTTGTTATTGCCTAACTAAACTCAAAACTGCCGTTTCAAAAAAACTAAACTCAAAACTTAAGCTCACCTTAAGTAGGAATGAGATAAATATTAACGAATAACGGCCATCATTCATAGGAAGAGAGCCACCTAACAACCAAAAACTACTAAATTTAATGGTTCGTCAACATGCAGATCTTAAAGGGTTAGATTAATTAACTATTAGAATATAATAACTCAAGAATGTGAGCTAAAGTTGATTTCTAAATAATAGGCTGCAGGATCCATGGATCTTTAACCAACAAGAGAACTTCCATACAGTAATTTGTGAATTTGTTGATTGTTAGATTAGAATTAGAGTAGAAGTTTCGTTTGATTGACCAATAAGAATAACTAACAATTTAACAGCAAACCTTCTGTGAACCATTTGCCTTGAGCCAGTTAACTGAAGCATGAATATCCTTAACAGCACCTTGCCAATCAAGACCATCCATTAAATGTTGAGCTTCTGCAACATCTAAACCTACCTTTCCACGATACAAACTGGGAAAACAGCAGGACAAAAACATTGGTTTTCAAATGTACCCAATAACAGAAGCCATTACAACATTGACAAAACAATTAAAACAGGATTCTATTTACTACAAAGTAACATATGTACATTAAGTATACCAAATATTTCAATTGGCATAGCAATCTTACTCTGGGATGAGTGCTTTATAACCAGAACCCAATTGGGAAATTTTTATAGCATGGTTCTTGATCTCAAAATCAACCCCCCACCATTCCTGCAGCACCACTATCCCAGGAGCATCTTCTTTGCCAACAACATATGCATCAAAGCTCTGAGGATCAAAACAAAAGCAAATACAGAACAGGTAAAGACAGTATTAGCAGCATTAATAAAGAAAAGTTATCTCAAACAGAAAAAAACAATTAAATACTTGATTTAACAACTCAGCCAAGTCAACTGGTTTCCTTATAAAGGGAAATCAAGAATCAGAGGGCACTATATGTGGCCACGTAGCTGGTCTAGTGGATTTGGACACAGAGCCTAACGGCTCCCACTTAAGACTTATATATGACCAAACATCCATATGATTGGATGATCCCAACCATTTGGTCTCCTCTATTCCACAGGTGGTGAGATGTGAGAACTTCTAATAGAAGTATAGAACTCAGTAAAGGTCTATGCTTGAGATGGTTGTAAATTACAATTCATGCTAATATCATCTTAAGTGGTGGATTTGAACCGATTTATAAATGAGATACGAATCAAAATATGGTGCTTAAAGACAAATATTTTCCGTCTACACAATAAAATTTTAGACACTTTCCTTTCATAAAAACTAGGAAGAACATTGAGATAATTCCATGAGTAGGGAGTTCAACCAAATGAAAAAGTATTATCCATTGGTAAAGTCACACAAGACACACTAATACACAAACCCAAAGTTGTTTGTGAAAAAATTCCTCTTCTACTCTTTTTTTTTTTTCAATCGATATTTCCTCTTCTATTCTACTACTTCAATAATACTGAGAATAGAAAAGAAGAATTTTAAATTTAGCAAAATCTCTAATTGGGTCCTAGAGATTTAAACAACTGTTCATGTATCAATCAAATGATCATTTCATAAGTCCAGTGGATTCACAATTTACAAACCCATTTGGCTCAAATATGTGGACTTTATAAATTTGTTTTATGGGGTTATGTTTCTGCTTACTTTGCTCGAATTATCAAGATAGCAAATCTAAACAGGTAAAACCCTCATCTCTTACAACCCAAATTACCAATTTACGTATTCTGCAACATACCCATTTGGGTTCCGTCCTGTTCGAATCAATTCAAAGAATTAATCACAAAATCTATCAAAGATTGAATCAAATTTCTAAATACTTAAAAGAGAACTCCTCTCGTTAGAATTTTAGCTGGGGGAGGGAGGAAGA
Organism: Macleaya cordata; assembly: GCA_002174775.1. NCBI lineage: Eukaryota > Viridiplantae > Streptophyta > Magnoliopsida > Ranunculales > Papaveraceae > Macleaya > Macleaya cordata. The sequence continues at coordinate 2,374,739 of MVGT01002051.1, read as the reverse complement.
AAAATATAGCAAAAAAATGATATCACCCATGACCCACAATATAATCAAGATCAACAATTGAAACCAAAACAAATAAGAACCCAAAAAGAATAGGAGTTAGTTTGAGCTCCTCATAATCATAGATAAAATCTACAAGAAAAAGAGAGACGAAAAATAGGTAAGTCTAACTGAAGAAAAACTGAAAGAAGAAGAAGGAGAAGAAGACTGACAATGTCGTCCCTCTGAATCTGAACTTTCTTGAAGTCGGAAGATGCAGAGTCCGCCATGGATGATCGGATTTGGAGTCGAGAAGCGAACGGAGAGAGTGCTCGACGTACGAGAGAGAAAGTTCTAGTAGTTGTAGTCAAGGTTTTGGTAACAGCTAGTGATGCCATCATGATCATCTAGACGCTCTATATATGAGTGACCTGTGTGACCTATTCACATGTAGTAGTTTGCCGGGTATAACCTGGCATTTGGGGTCAATGTTTTAACAGATCAAGGTTTAATTTGTAATCTTACTATAAGCCCAGTTGGATAATGATCCATCTGACAGTGCTGAGTTTGATTTTGTTCACCCACTTGTATGGTGGGTTAGTATCACGAGACAATCCTTGCAGTGAGAATCGTGGGATGTTGTAAGGTTAGACGATGGTGGTGTTGATTGTTTGACGGAAAATGCTAGAATGCACGCACGTTGTGCGGTATTCTCTTCCTCAATTTCCATCGTAAGGCCATAGATCACCATCCACCTCAGGGAGAATGTAAATCCCCAAAAAAATACGCGCATTCTAGCATCACTCTTGTTTGACACCCCTCGACTGGATGATGGGTGTTTCCCAATACCCACCTTCAAGTGGGTGTACAAAACCATACTCAATATTGGCATATGTAGAGAATATCCAAAACAAAAGCAAAGATGCTTATAAAGAAAAAAAAACAACAAAAGCAAAAATGGATAAAACATATGAAAAACAAAATCCCAAGAAAAAAACTCTAATTCCACCCAATTATTTTTTTTCTATGATCACTTATTCTTACATTAAGTTTACACTCGTCTACAGGATGAGATGATCCAAAGCTAATTTTTATGAAGATGATGGAAATCAACTCAGAACCCTTAATTGAAAGTGGTATGTGTTTTATACATTTCATGTTAAAATCTAAGTAATCAAAGCGCAGAACGAGAACAGTAGCAATAGCGAGGTTTCAGAATGGGAGGATCGCTTCTTTAAAACACTTCTAGTTTTTAAGGTTAAAACATAGGCAATGGATATTTCAGCCCACAATTTTACTAATTCAACACATTTATTGGGACTTCAGTGCAACTCAGAGTACTTTTAAGTACCAAAGGCTGCTTTTCAGTTGGTGTTCAGTTTACAATTCTGTATCAAAAAGAATGCATTGCATTTAAAGTGAGATGCTCAATAGATAAAGTTAGTTGATAAAAAAAAAAAAAATATATGGAAAATGTAAAAAAAGTCCCTAAAAAAAAGTCATTGTGATTTTAATCTTTTTTTATAAATTTAGTCCTTAGTTTTGGACATAAAAGTCATAAAAGTAGGGACTAAATTTATAAAACAAGGACTAAAATCACAATGACTTTTTTTTCAGGGACTTTTTTTACAAAACCCCATAATGACCGTGCTATAAATTCATTTAGTCACTTTTTTTATTATGTTATTATTGACTCTACGTAAATCTCACCACTAGGATTGCTCATTTAAGCACACACTTCAGTAGTTAAGTTAGTTGGTAATTCTCGGGATGTTATACTCACCTGAATACCTACTTCATCTTCTCCAACGTTACTTCAAACACTCCAACCAAATCAACCAAATCCATTCCCTCCTAATCACCAACGGTCATCTCTTTTCCAAACCCACCTCAAAGGGTTCAAAATTAAAGTGGATCAGCACTCTTCTTTACAACACCTTAATCAGAGCCCATCTTAACTTTGGTAACCCTAAAAAATCCATACTGCTCTTCACTTTTATGCTTTCCCATCAAGCTCCACCCAACAGCCACACTTTTCCTTCTCTCATCAAAGCTATCTCTTTTTCACCCACTTTTGCTTCTCTCTTAGGCAGACCCATCCACAGTCAATCCATCAAACGTGGTTTATCTCTTGACCCATTTATCAGTACTTCATTTGTTAGCTTTTATTCACAATTTGGACGTCTTGAGGAAGCCCGAAAGGTGTTTGAAGAAATTTCCAAACCATGTCTCGTCTCCATCAATTCAATGCTTGATGCTTATGGAAAGAATGGTGACATGGGTTCCGCTCTTTTATTATTCGAAAAGATGCACGAGCGTGATGTATTTTCTTGGACAAGTATTATTAATGGATTTGGGAGAAATGGGTGTTTCTAAGAGGCAGTTGGGTTTTTCAAGAAGATGATGGCTCATGAGGATGTAACAGCTTCCCTTGTGAGGCCTAATGAAGCTACATTGGTTACTGGTCTTTCTTCTTGTGCTAATTTGGATGGAGGAGGAGGCCTTTATCAAGGGAGGCAAATTCATGGTTACATTGTTAAGAGTGGCATTGAATTAACAGTTTTTCTAGGAACTGCTTTGATATCTATGTATGGGAAGACAGGTTGTTTGGAGAATGCATTTCAATTTTTTGATGGAATGATGGTTAAAGAGGTGTGCACTTGGAATGCAATGATCTCTTCATTGGCTTGTAATGGAAGAGAGCAAGAGGCCTTAATGATGTTTGAGAAGATGAGAACGGAAGGGTTTCGCCCGAATGAGATCACATTTGTTGCCGTGCTTTCGGCTTGTGCTCGAGCCAAACTCCTGGAGTTGGGATTAAACTGGTTCCAGGCCATGTCCTGTGATTTTGGGGTTGTTCCAAGGATGGAGCATTATGGGTGTGTAGTTGATCTTTTGGGAAGGGCAGGCCTATTGGAGGAGGCAGAGGAGTTTATAAGGAGAATGCCTTTTGAACCAGATGCAACGGTCTTGGGAGCTCTTTTGGGTGGTTGTAAGATTCATGGGGCAATTGAGTTGGCAGAGGATGTAGGGAGGATGTTACTTAAGTTGCAGCCACAACATTGTGGGCGATATGTGGTATTATCCAACATTTTTGCGCAAGCGGGTAAATGGGCTGATGCTGCTGAGTTGAGAAAAGCCATGGTGGAGGGTGGAATTAGGAAGGTTCCTGCTCATAGTTGGCTCGAATCCGTGTGAAAAACAGTAACAGCTTTCACAAATGATTGAAGAATCTCTTGGAAGGACATGTTAAGAAACTTTTCAAGAAGGGGATAGGAATCTGTTTGATCGTGGAGGGTTGAAGGAACCCAAGTCCCTTTTTAGATAGAATACGAAGAGTTTGTGCACCAAGGACACTTCATATGTGATTTGTTGATTGACACCGCAAATTCTTACAACAGATAACAGTTCTATCCAACAGAATTATGGAAAATGGGGTTGGTGGTACCTTGGGTCTGTCTGATTGTTATATCTCCATAGGGCAGCAGGCTTCTATTTTAAGATTTCTGTGATTAAAGTCTCTAGTTTTGGGTTCAATGATGGATGACATGCTGATGTGAAGGGTAGCTTGGGAATATTTGGTATTGTCCAACACTTTTACTGGTGCAGGAAGGGGTCTGCTGATGTTGATGCAAATATATTGTTGGCGAAGCGACTCACATTTGATCATTGGCTGCAACTGCGAATTCTTATGGATTGGTTTTCTGAATGAAATAAAATTGAGAAGAAAAAAAGGAATGCTGCGCTTTGGTTTAGATTGTTTTCTACATCTCCAGGGAAAGCTGGATTTTACTGAAGATAAATGCAACGATTTTTGTAGTTTTAGTTTCAGCCTAGAAGGTAACGTTAATGTCGGTCTCAGGTTCAACTTACCCTTCCCCACCTGTGTGGTACACTGGAGGTGGAGGATGATGAAACTAAATGTCTTTATACTTGCAGGAAAGAATCATGAATGTGTTATACTTTGGAAAGATTGGTTGAAGCTAGTCCTAGTGTTGGGTATCAGTAGTAGGGAAAGGAGCTGGTGACCACGACTGATTGGTGGCCAAGACTGGATGATTTGTTTCTTATATTGCAACCAATTATCATTTTTCCTCTGTTGAGTTTCCTTAAAGAAAATTTTCGCCGATCAAAAGAAAATTGTCAATTTCTACAGTTTTATACATCAGAACTGTATTTCTATAGGCACATCATATCCAACCTAACTTTCTCTGTTTTATCAATATGAAAAGAACTAATAAGGTCAGGTGAATCCTACTAGTTAAAAGAAAGGGTATGGGTTCATGAACAAACTTATAAAGGTGACTGACTCACAGGTTCGAACACCATGAATCACTTAGCAGAGTGGATACTGGTCAGTCCATACAGGTTAGAGTTGTGAGACTTATACAAATACAATCTCATAATATAACCTTAGAACACTTCTTATGAAGTGTACAGAATGCTAGACTGTTTTGATATTTCTTTTTTATGTTAAATGTGTTAGCTTAGCAAATTTCATTGACAATCAATTATATTTGGTAAAATTAGACAATAATACAATTATATTTAGGTCTTGTCCGATTGAAAAGAATTACAACTATAGTTCTTCATAATCCGTCAAGGACGGCATATTTTGGTATCAAAGTTTACAAAAATAAAAAATAAAGATCACTAGAAAATGAGATAGATAGACCTCCACAACATTCTCTTTCTAAAATTAGCATGGTTTTCCAGCCACACATCTCAGAGGACCGGCATATGATGTTAGAGCAGGCACCATTGATCCTATATCAACCTTGAATGATTGAGACTGGGAGTAGTTAGGAGCACAGCTTCCCCAACCAGACTGAACAAAGTAAGCTCCATTTTGAAATTCATCCCTAGAGGACCTCCATTTCCACGTCTTCCACCCACCATGGCTCTCTCGCTTAGTTATCTGCCATACGAGTAACAAATCCACCTATTAAATTCCCTAAAGCTATTACTTAGTCGATAAATGAAATGCCACAAGTATGAAATGTTTATCATCAAGACAGCTTTAAGATCATATCATTTTGCAGTTGTTACACCTCTTTGATGTTTGGATCGTTAGAGGCAGTGAAGTAGTTCCCTTCGCTAAAGATTGTCGGATTAGCACTCCCACCAATGGCATACATCAACCACTCATCATACATATTATTCGCAACATGCGCATACCCGAGCCTTACCCTGCAATTCACACATCAAATCTGATTACTTACTGGTTGTTAAATATGAAGCTGGCTAGAAATGCTGGTTGGCTAGAAAAAGGAAAAAAGAAAGAACACCTTTCACCTCGGCATCCTTTGCACTAAACCAGGGCCAAAATGGTTGAAGACAACGGTAACTTTCATAATCTTGTCAGCCTTAAAATGATCGTTGTGTCCAAGCAACATCACCTGCAAATGCACATACCGACATGATGGTTTATGTTAATGAGGCCAAATATCTCATAAATATTGTAAACCGAAGAATGTCAAGTAGTATGCACTTGATTCAGCCTCGCCATATCGTGGTCATAATGGCATTGGATTTTGATGTTACTTTTCAATCAATTCCAAATTTTATCAATTGATATTATTTGCAGGGGAACATAGCATCCATAGGTTTGATTAGATGGGGTTGGTTCTAGGCAAAGACCACGGTTGTTATATATCTGTGGTCTTAGTCATAATTTGAATCATGGATTCTAGAAATCTGTCTTAGTCACACTTTCAACCAATATTGCCAGGAACTGTGGCTTTAGTCACACTGACACATTGGTTATAACAACACTTTAAACCACATTTTCTAGAAAACTGTAGTTTTAAACCTTACCTTTAACCACGGTGTTTTGGAACCGTGTATTTTGTTCTAAATTTAAACACAAGTGCACTGTCAAAGTTTTTAACTTAAAAGACTGTGGTCCTTAACTTTTCACCACGGTTTAAAAACCGTGGTAAAAATAACTTTTTTTTTTTTTTTTGCATGTAAGAAAACACAAATTCAACTAGCATTAAAAGATGATTCTGTACGTACTTTATCATGTTGTGTGAAGTAGTTATTGGATATAGTGATGGCTGTGGATCCATGGATGACATCAAGGAGACCATCTGTGCATCTAGCAAGAAAACAATGGTCAATCCATATGTTTGAAGAAGAATATATGTCTATTCCATCCCCATCGCAGCCAACCCGGTGCCCGACATGCTCCGGCGAGCTACGAACTAGGCCTGGTTTCCCAGGCTTACAATCATGAATGCTTATCCCATGTATTATTACATAGCTCACATCATGTACAGTTATGCAAGGCCCATATGCTATCTCCACATTAACCCCTCTCCCATCTATAGTCTTGAAACTGTTTACCATGAGCTCATTCTCCAGTACTATAACCATATCCTTCTCAAATATTATCCACAATGGCTCATTCTGTATTACACCATATCGAAGTGTACCGGGTTTCGGATTGATCGGATCATCTGATGGGTCAATGACAACGTAGGTTGCACCGTATTTTCCTCCAACGGCTTCCTTACCAAACCCTACGGCACAGTCGGCTAAGGCACGACGGTGCCACGACCATTGAGGATTGGATCGCCAACAAATGTCAATTTTGTTCATGGTGAGTTTCTTTCCGGGCTTGGGAATGTAACTAAGTTGGGTATAGTTTGATACAGTTGAGGAAGTTTCTTCTATGGACTGATCATCATCAGCTTGTATTGTGGAAGCAGCCCAAGATGCTAGTAGAAATGAGAAAACTAAAAGAGAAGTTAGGGAGGTCATCTTAATTTGGAACTGAGATATGTGAGTTATTGAAGAAGAGATTAATAATAGAGGAAAAGAGGAGAAGGTGGTTCACACTTTTACAACTAGCTAGAACTGATAAAACTAAATAAACTGAAAATGGTGGTGGTGGTTCTCACGATCTTTTAATTCATTTTGATTTTGTTAATTTTGTATTGGGAAGATCTTGGGATATTTAGAGGGACGTGGGTGCACGAAAAGTAATAATTTGAATTAATCTTTGCATGGTCTAGATTTAATTGGACAAATATTGATAAAATCTTTAGGTTTCTTTGCATGCCATGCCACATGTACAAATGCTCCATTTCTGATAAAAGAAAATGTACAAATGCTCGATTTAATAAGCTTTTAGGTTAAAAACAATTGATGATATCTTGATGACTGTCATATTAGTTTAGAGAGAAATGGGCTAAAGGGTTGCTTGTAGCAAATTTATAAGCACATGACCAGGTACTAAGAGGGTGATTGTTTTTTGACAGACCAACAAAAAATGTATTTTATTTTTCACCACTAACTAGTCGTAATGGGATTGAATCCCAAAATTAAAGATATGCCTCTTATTACTACTAATTAGTTAAAAAAAAAAAAGTATTTTGTATAGACCAGCCACTAATTAGTGGCAATAAATCAATGATCACCCTCTAAAACTTTATAGGTTTAGTTCCTCCTTTTTTTTGCCTGCTCATGTAAAAAGGCCAAAAATATCTTTTTGTTGACAGAACAAATTGTAATTTGCATAGTCTTTGCCATCACCTCTAGCATGTGAATTGTTTGACAAAGAAAGGGCAAGTTAGGATTAAAAAAAGTCACATGAAAAAAAAATCTATATATTGAAGTACGTTCGATGAAATAACTGTTGGGTTTATCTACTAGTATAGACATGCAAGCTCTACGCGTGTGCATTGCACATGTTACTTATGAATGACTTGTTCCTTATGCCGAATTTGTTTGTTACGCATCGTTTGCACGAAAAAAGACAAAAAAAAATGCATGCATTAGAGAGGTTTTATTGTAATTCTCTTCAGACATATGCACACTCAAAATCTTGGATTGAAAGTAAAACTCTAGTTCCAACCCACTTTTTCTTCGTTAATGCCCTACTTTTTCTTACAGTTTGCTTACAATAGCTTTTGAATGGCTTGTGAGACCCACATGAAGATAATCCAAGAGTTATTTTTGGTCTATATGCATGTGAGAGTTCATCCTCACAAAAGAAAAGCCTTGAATCATACTCACGCAGGCACATACCATTAGCAAGTTTAAGTGCAGTGTAGAATGAGGTGGATGTAATATGTAATATATGAATAAGGTGCATGAAACATGTAAAAAATTATTTGAAGATATTGTGTCCTCTTTGCCCGAGGGACACAAAGGCACACAAATCACTGTTGGAATTTTTGGAAAAGTGACATTAAAGACTTTAAAGAACGATTTGATTAATTTTGAGCTAATTTAAAACCACATTAGATATTAAATGTAACAAATATATACAAAGTAAAATATTGAACAAACTAATTAACTAAGTAAAAAGATTGATGTGATTTACTTTTGTTGATCTGATTATATATTTTATGTTTATGATGATCTTATTAGTTTGACACTTTGACTTATATACGACCTTTGGAGATCTACTGAGCTGGGTTATATAATGTATATCTTTTTATTTTTATTGCCCTAGTCTGAGCTATTGATTGGTAGGGGGCCTAGGGGCATCCAATTAATTAAGTTGTTAATATGATGTGATCTTAGGCTCCTCAGCCAATCAATTTATATAAACTTATTGGTGGACCCATTTTGGCCACATTTTAATTTCTGAAATTGATCAAAAGATCTCAACAGCGCAAAGTTGTTGGGATTATAAAATCTGTTGTTGAGAACTTTACAGTCTCCAATTCAAGGGATTTGACCTAATTTAAGCATTCCTCCTTTATAAAACCTAAAATTAAATTCTTTCTCTAGTGCAAGTAAAAGATGACCTTCTTAATATTTAATCAATTAAAAGATATCAAATTTTTTACTTCATTTATGTTGACAAAATTTGGTCAATCTTCTTAGAAAGTATATAAAAACAATAAAAACAAGAACACGTAACACTCAACTAGAATCACTCAGATACTACTGAATTGTAAATGGTTAGGTCCCACATGAAGATACATGTATAGAGAGCTATTAATTAATTAATTAAAAAATTAATTGAAAAATGTAAAAAAAATTCATAAAAAAAGTCATTGTGATTTTAATCTTTTTTTATAAATTTAGTTTTTAATTTTGGACATAAAAATCATAACAGTAGGGACTAAATTTATAAAATAAGGATTAAAATTACAATGACTTTTTTTTCAGGGATTTTTTTTTACAAAACCCCTTAATTAATTAATACAGTAGAAATCAAGGGTTAAATATGTTAGTTGGGGCACGTTTGGTTTGAGAGATCTCGGGGTGGGTCGACATTTGTCGAACTTTCAATGGGTCCTCCTAACGCTATTGCCTTACGTACTACCCAATAAACGTGAATCCTATAATTCTTCAATCTTAGTTAACTTGCAACACCAATTAATTATTTTATTTAAGCAATACTATATGTCCAGCAATTAAAATAAAACGGGTTGATCCGACCCGACACCTTGTAGATGAATCATGAAATTGCATATGGGTTGGTTTTTTGCTAACTAGGGTATCCATGCCCTTTTAATTAAAGTACTCTTGTTGCCTCCGGAGTCAGTGCACACCTCTACTTTATACTACTGAATAATAAGTTATTAAATCTATTACTATTCTAGTAGTGCAGGGACAATACTCGAAATTAAGCAAAAAAGCAAAGGTTATTTACCCTAATATTAATGTTTTTCTTTAATCATTTCACTCCCCTTAAATTAAAATCTTGGCTTAATTGGATCAGGCTTCCAAACCTGTTTGTGTAAGTTCGATAACAAAGGTTCAAAGAGGATGGGCCAGCTTCTTGGTTTGAATAAATCTATGATGGTAATGGAGTTGGATAGAGCCCTCATGTAAATACCATCAAATGACTACAAAATTCGAAGTCATCTAATGACATACACATGAGGCTGCCTCATGCAACCCCGTCACTATCGGAGCGCTGCTCTCTCAGGCAAGCCTAAAGGCTCAAAAACTAGTGCCAGCCTGAGGGCTAGCTCAGGCCAAATTGTGCCCTTTATAATCTATGTACATGCATCCCCACATTAATTGGCCAAACAAAGACATTCTAAAACCAAAACCACCCGACCCATTCCATGCCCTAGTTACATGTTAGGGTCACCTTCTACCTTACTCCTAGTGCCTAGCTAGGTTTATTAACAAAAGCACGCTATATTTTCTTATGTACATATTCGTTGTGAATATACATATATACTTGGATGGTATTTTGATTCCTTGTGTGCCAACCCATACATGGATCCAACTTTACTTGAATCAACCGTATTGTCAATTATTTTACTACTAAAACCCTAGAATTACACCACACCCTTCGCAGCATCTCAAGGGGCCTCCCCCCTTTTTACCACTTTTCCCAAGTCAACTCCCCCTTCTCTTAATACCATAGTACTATATATAAACTAACCAAGTCTTTATAACTTAGAACCCCCAAATCTTCCTCCTAACCAAAACCAAGTCTTGTATAGTAAGATCATCTTCTTCTCTTCTCTTCTCTTCTTACTTCTCCTCCTCTTCTTTCTCTTCTCTAGTACTACTATCATGGCCATGAACAAGAAGAATGTATTCTTTGCTGTAGCAATCGCCATGGCTATAACCATCGCCGTAACAATCGCAACTACTAGCCTAGGAGAAAGAGAAAGAGAAGTACTACCCGTTAAGGTTTACGATGATTCAAAAAATTCACAAGGAGAAGGAGAAGAAGAAATACCGGTTAAGGTTTACGATGATTCGAAAACTTCATCAATGGACATGACATCGTTACCAAAGGAATCAACTAGTCCAAACTTCAAACGTATAAGTCGTTTTCTTGCGCAAGGGAATAGGAACCCAAGAGCTGCATCACATTGCAACAAGGACAGCAGTGTTTGTTACGCAGAGGGGAGTCCAGGGTCTACTTGCTGCAATAACAAGTGCGTCGACTTATACACGGACAATGACAATTGTGGAACGTGCAAGAAGAAGTGCAAGTTCTACACTGAGGCCTGTTGTAACGGGAAGTGCGTTAACCTATCATACGATAAGAGGCATTGCGGAAGGTGCAACAACCGGTGCATGACCGGTGGTTTCTGTTTATACGGGATATGTGACTACGCCTAGACGACCGTTCGCGGTCATGAGATTCATCATTATTCATTCGTATTCAATAAAATCATAGCTATCTAATATTATAGTTACTACAATCTACATACTCTGATCAATCAAAGCCCTAATACTACTACTACTACTGATGAGTTTCTCGATTTAAATGTAATACTACGTGCGTACCTACTAAAAGAATTAAGTACTACATATATATATTTAACACTTAATTTTTTTTTTTTCAGATTATTTCTCTGCTCAAAACTAAGAGAGGGAGAGAGAAATATTTAAGAGAGAGCCTTTGATTTATAGAATTATTAATTAGTACTTGGGCTTGGATCGATCATTGTTGAAAACTTGAAATGTATTAGATTGAAGGATTAAGTCCTCTCCTACAACCCCAAATAATTATTATATATATATAATTAATATACATGGTTGTAAATGCATGTAATTAGCTATACTAATTAATTAGAAATTCATATATATTGTTCATGATGATCTCGCTCGCTTTGCAAACTATTTTTAATTTGGATCAATTGAAACGAAAATTACAATAATTAGAAATTAAATTAGGTTCAAATGGTTACTCTGTATATATATATATATTCATCTACAGGCTAGGATCTCTAGCTAGAATATAATAATATCCCAATTAATTTGCAAAAAAAAAATAAATCCCAATTACCCCAAAAAAAAAACCATAATAATGAGCATGCTGCAGGCTAGGTATGCCCTCTCTTGGCGTTTCCTTAATTATAATTATGCCAAGAAACTTATTAAAGCAATCTGTAATGAATTAATTGGTATATACTGATTACAGATAGTTAATTAAGACCAACTAATTAACCAAAAAATCGATCAGGTTTTTTGGGTTAAAATATGTAGCTCTCTCCTACGTATACAAAGGGTTATTAGCTGATTGATCATTTTATATATTTAAACTAGTTTAATTTCTGATTAAGTTAATTAATTAACTTGATGTTGGTATTAATTAAAATACGTAGGGATTGGGATTTTTGGAAGCAAATGCCAGCTTTTAATTAGTCCATTGTTTCAGAGCTAGGGTTCTTGAAGTTAATGAAATTTTACTCTAAAGCAACCAATAATAAAAATAATTAAGAATATATATAAAAATGGGATCATCAAAGAAAGTCTTATTGGTTAGAGCATAGAAGAAACCATGTCCCACCAAAGAAGGGGTAACATCACATGTTCCTCGGCTAACCCATCACGTTGTTGCTTCTTCTTATTATTTTAGGGTTTAATTCCTTGGGAGACCAGACCACTTTAATTTTCTCATCTTAATTCCATTTAATTGTTTCGAACTCATCAATAACAAATTAACTCAACTTCATGAATATATATAACAAATTAATCGAACTTGCTAACCACCACATGTATTTTGCACGTTTTGCTATACGTT
>MVGT01002051.1:2336745-2362062 GCA_002174775.1 Macleaya cordata | reverse complement strand
CTAATTTTGTAGTGCATTTCTTTATTAACTATTATGTTCATGTATCAACATTAGGCAGAAATCAAAAATCACCGTGAAGCATTGAAGATAGTGGGGTGATCATTTTACGTATCTACCCATAATCACCATTAAATTTGAGAGGTGAGTGCAAAATGATGGAGGGTTTTACGCACTTAATTGGGTGAGAGTAAGAACCCTAATCACCCATAATGTATTTATATACTACCTATTCTATCATATGTAGTGATTGGGTGTTTTCCTAAACAACTTAATAAGATAATCCCAACAACTTATAGGCCTAAGAGATTGGGTTTAGCCAAAGCCCATGGTTTGCAAACTCAATAGATCATCATACTGGGTTATGTGGGCCACAAATTCTTACATTCTTATGTATGGTTACTATTCATTCAATAAATTTATTTAATCGACTAAAAAAAATATATTTGCAAGTAAATATGGTGTAGTTTAGATCCATTAATTTGATGAGTTTTCTCAATCATATGATCTCTATTTCGTATGACTTTTCCCTTCGTAGGTTTGTGATGGTTTTTTTATCGCACATACACTTATTACTGGCGGTGTATTTACACTCTTATTTATCTCGAGCAATAGTCCTTTTTACCAAAAAAAAGAAAAAAGAAAAAGCAAGTGTCAAACTGCGTGAGTGATGCGAAATTGCTAACTGCAGGGGTTTAAGTTGAAGGAGGATCAGATCCACTACTGCTCCCACGAGAAAATCAGACCCTAAAACTAGTTGAAGTCAATTGGTTTACAATGTTGGGTTGTTGACTCAACCATTCTACACGCCATCTTAACAACACTTTCGAAGCTCGCGATGAACGCTTGGACCGGAATCACGTACCCGGATTCTATTTTTATCATTTTGGTACGTACGTACCCAAACCTGAACCCATCGTCAATTAACAGGAAAATATTAAATTGAACCTGAATTTCAGTAAAGGTTTCTTCTGATCCAATAGAGGAGAATCAACACTATGATCATCTAATGCACCACTTATTATATTTTGTGGGATTCACGTAGAAATGATCTAAGGACTAATCTTCGGACAATTCTCCTTATTGTTTATATCATTATGTCTAAAAGTCGATCAACCCATTTTTAAATTTCTGAACCTCCCAAATCATTTTGTAAGAAATAAATAAATTTTAGGCATCCTTCTTATTGACAATTGATTTTTAGATGAACGTACTTTTCATGAGATTACAAGTTCTAGAATGAATTAGTTCTCGGATATGATGATCTATAAAGTGATGGAATATTTTCACCGAACTAAAAAGGGATCGGATACATAAACCCAACTTTTTACTTAGTCTAACCCAATTTACTCTTACAGATCTTACAGTAGTACTTTTTGTGGCTTGTGGANGAGAAGATCCAAAGACTGATTATTTGTGACATGATCTTCTTATCTCGTAAATCATCCTCATAAAAATCACATCATTTTATAAATTTTGAACTCATTGATTGAAATTTACCAGAAAGCAGATTGTTCATCAACTCCTGTCTCAGGGTGACTTTACCATCTCTATTGAGAGGCACCTTACCAAATATACATTACGACTTGCACATATTAATGCATGCATGGAACTTCTTGGGCTCACGATTGAACGGCAATTAATTTTTATATTAAACCCTAGCTTTTCAGTCAAACATTAATTATTAATTTGATCACAACATATACAGTAGTATTGATGTTCTTAATTGTTACACAATATATGCATATATATCAAAGTACATATTAGAGTCCACGTACAAGAGCTAGCTAGTGATGCATGCATATGCATGGCTAGCCAGCTCTCACCTTATTTATTGTTGTCAATTACATATATGAATCCCCCCAATTAATTAATAATATATGACACTGAAAAATAATTAACTCATCAAAATCAGATCAAATGAAGTTTAATTTGTAACATAATTAAAAAATATTAATTAAGCATAGCTGCAAATCCCATAAACACAGGTCGAACTCCCCTTCTTGTTGTTCTTATTCTTGATGCACTTGTTGTTGCATTTGCCACAGTGATAGTTGTCGACCCTTACATTCACACACTTACCATCACAACAAGTCTCAGAGTACTTACACTTTTTCCCACACCACCCACAATTGTACCCATCACTCCACGTATCAACACATTTTTTCTTACAACAATCAGGTCCCATGCTGTCTTTAGCCATACAAACCCTAGGGACTTTATCACAAGTCACCACCCCTCTTTGCTTATAGGTTTCAACCATGAATCGTCTATTACTAGCACTATTCCCATGCAAACCATAAGCATGCAAGGGTAGGTTATTAATGAGGTCATCATCATGATCAGTTATTGTTGTTGCTGCATTAAGGGTGGGTGCTACCAAAGCCATGGCCGTCATTGCCATAAATAACCATATCTTTATTAACTTCATTTTTGAGTACTCCGTGGGTGAAAACTTAGAGAGAGAAAAAGATATTATATAGAGAGAGAAAGAGATCTAGAGAGAGAAAGAATAGTGAAAAATGATTAAAGAAAGAAAGAATTATGGAATGTTGTGGATGAGATCAGTGTGTAGGTAAGAGGATTGGATTTTATAGGGGGAAGAAGTTGGCTTAAAAAATAATAAGTTTGGGAGAAGGGCAATATAATATTTGAGTTGTCTACATCATATATAGGGCTGCTGTTATTTGATTCAAGTCGTAAACGGAAGTTAGGTTTATAAAGAAATTTCCCAATTAATTCCAAATAAGATAGATCAGTTGGAGATTGGAAAACAAAAAATTAAGAGATTAATTAATATATGGAACCAACATGATCAGGACTACAACTAGTATTGGTTCCAGATGTTACTCGCAATATATGGTTGATGATGCGTTCACGCATCTATCTCTCTTTTATGTGGGCGTCTTTTTATTAGTTTCACCTTCTTATTATTCAAATATTCCGATAAGAATAATCAAAAGACATGGCAAAACAGCCTGTAGAACACGCTTCCTTCCAACCAAACAGCCTGATAATATTTTTCTATTGGTCACCCACCTTACAAGTTACAAATGAGTGAACAAATTACATCATTTTTCATTTAGGCTCTGCTTGGTACACCGTGAATTTTCGCAAATGCGAATATTCACGGTTTATCATGTGTTTGTAGGTAATTGATGAGGCCATCTAATAGTTAATATTTGTTGGGATTTGTAATGAGCTTACAAAATAAACAATCTAAAAAATTTTATTTATTTTTTTTCTAATTTATAGAATTTTAATTAGCACCTACAAGAACCGTGAATTTTTACATTTGCGAATATTCACGGCGTACCAAGCAGGGCCTTAGTGATCGAAACAAATTATAATTGGGATTGATATTTCAGCCTAATATTTTACTAAATTGGCCTAAGTATTTGTCAGTTACATAAACAGACAATACAAATTTCATAAAATTGTTGTTGATTATAAACTTGATAATTTACTTTATGATTGTGTTGTTAATTCTACACTATTTTGTATTGTCCGTTATATAAAAAACAACAATTATTGAAGTCAAATAGTAAAAAGTTGGGTTGAAATTTCAGTTTCCATTGCAATTTTACACATACTTACATCACTCTCACAAGTCTCAAATCATAAAGGACCCCGGGGATACACTCCGTGCTATACTTACCGCACAATCTGTGGGATTTATTCCATCCCGCGGGTACGTGGCCGGCAGAGATAATCTGGAATTTGGGAGAAATATTAACTCTGAGATGTAATTCAAATTACTAGGAGAAAGGGGCCTCAGTGTCCCACGGGACGGAAATCCGCAGATTGGAGAAATATTAGCATTTTCCTTGGCACAATTTTGTTCGTGAGTGCGCCACCAGTCACACCAATTATGCACCTGTTGATGTCCTCGTTGGTCACAATGGTAACGGGTCTACGTGAGTAAATTTTAGATGAGGGCACCCCTAAACCCTAAACCGATGCTCCAGATCCCCCACGAGCCACGACCCCAATGCCCATCTCCGATGTGCTCCCATCTAAAATTTACTCCAAAATTTGAAGTCTTTGTTCTCACCTTAGTTCCACGTAAGATAGATTAATTTCACTTTGATTTTTGTGTAGATGATCTGGTCTAAGAGCAGATCCTCTCCCCTGTTCTCTTTCTGTTCCCTTAGTGATTTTGCCTTGTAGGACCCTATTGAGATGATCTAATGGTTAATATTTAGTGAAAATATTTCTCTTAGCCTTTAAATCTTTGTCACAAAAAATCAGCAAGAAAACAGGGGATTTGGGTGTAAAGGATCTGCTCTCCCTTGGTCTACCTTACTAGGTGTTGCAACTTGCAAGCATTAAATTTTCATTTTACGGATTAAAAAACAAAAATTTGTTTTAACCGAAAAAATTAACTTTAATTCTACACTATATAACGATAAAACAAAATCTATGATTTATTACGTGAAGATCATAGTTACATTACAAACAAGAAAACCTTAGCAGAATTAATCCAAGATTATCAAGTAATTAACAGTACTTCACAATTACAAACAAATTAAAGAAAAGAATTCAGATACAAATTAAACAAATTAATTGAAACTCAACATTGTTTCTAATTAATCTTTACGGGCTCAATTTCAGCCGTCTCCAAATTTCTCCATGTAGCATGCACCATCTATCTCCCCAGAAAGTCCTAAAATATCTTTCATCTCTCTTATATTTTCAAAATTTTAATATACGTTCTATTTTTACACTTGACTACACCTACCAGTAGGATCGCAAAAAAATGATCCAAAAGTCGATTTTTTTTGTAAATATGATCGAGCTTTTAATCATTTTGTAGATCAAAATCATCTCTTGGATCATCTCCATGTTAGATCCATAAGCGAGTATAAAGCCCACATGCACAGGACTAGTAACCATAGTTACACATCCCATAAACACAAGTGTCCCCCTTTTTGCACTTGATGTTGCACCCACCACAGTGCCTTCTATCCCACAATGGATTCACACAACTCCCTCCGCAACAGATCTGTCCGTACTTGCATTTGTTCCCACACATTCCACAATTGAGACGATCAAACATCACGTTAACACACATCTTTTTGCAGCAATCTGGCCCTGGGCTACCCTTCCCTCGACATATCCTCGGAAACTTATTGCATGTTGGTCGACTAATTTTCGGAGGATTCTTTTTCACGGCATCAAACCGACTTACGTCGCCTTTCCCTCGTAAAGGATAGTTGCCTTCGCCTTTCGCTCGTAAAGTATAGTCGCTGCTTTTCCCTTGTAAAGGATAGTCGCCTTTCCCTCGTAAAGGATACGGACGCAACGGACCATGAACTTCAGGTTTTTCAGTTGATGCTTCAGTACTGATGGTCATGAACCCTAAGGCCATGACAAGAAGAACTACTAGAAAGAAGACCTTAACAAAATTCATCTTGTTAGTTATAATTAAGGTGCTAGGCTGCTAGGGCTGGCTAAATTAATGAAGCTTAATATTTTGATGATGGGCTATTTATAAGGAAAAATGGCGGGAGTATACTATAGAGTACGTAGTTGTTGCTATTAGTGGGGTGGTCTCAATTTTACGGCTACTTATACCTAAATTACAGTGAATCAACGGTTTAGAAGAATGAGATTGATCTTAAGCAATAGGAAGTTAGGTCTTGAGTCGTCCAATCTAATATTTTAATTTCAACGTTAGTTTTTCAAATATTAGACGTACAAGTAAACGTTGAGAAGTCTAATTAGGTCTCATTAGTTTAATTAAATAGAGAGTATGAGTCAAAGTAGGTTTTGTAAGGTAGCCCTTCACTTAAATTGGGTTTAATTTGAACTGGGCTTTTTGATAAAACCCAAAACAAGATGCTTGAATCCAACGGCTTGAAACCAGCAATCAGCCAGTTAATTAATTGGCCTATTGTTTTGTTAATCCGAAAACCTTGAGTTTGTTTAATATTTAAAATGATTTTGACCATAACACTCCATTCTTGAATAGATTGCAATTAACAGTAAAATGAATGATTCAATCTCGGTTGATTTCTAGTCAGCTTTTGATGGGATTCGAAGTTTTAGAATCATAGAATGGGTTAATTTTTCGTGAAGATAATCTACATGAGAAGAAGAACATCCTCAAGCAAAATCAGTCCTTCAATTATCTCCATGTAGATTCCACAAACCATTGTATTTGGCTGTATATTTAACTTGAGTAGTTTTAGTATGTAATATATTTCTCAAAAAAAAAAAAAAAGTTAGTATGTAATATTAACCTCAGTTTGTTTGAACGTCACATGCACAAAATTTTCCTTCTTAAGAGACCGTTCTATTTTAGGGCACAAAACTGCTACAGCCTCTTGTTTATGGATGGGAGACCCTGAATTGGTTTGCCGGACAGATTTGGTCAAGATAAGCTGGTCAGCAAGTCAAAAGATTATAGATATTTTAGGCATATGGAAGAACCAGTTTTGCTCTTCCATAAAATACGGTTTTGACT
Source organism: Macleaya cordata (assembly GCA_002174775.1). NCBI lineage: Eukaryota > Viridiplantae > Streptophyta > Magnoliopsida > Ranunculales > Papaveraceae > Macleaya > Macleaya cordata. The sequence continues at coordinate 2,355,596 of MVGT01002051.1, read as the reverse complement.
TACTAAAGAAGAAATGCTGCCAAACTTTTTGTATAACTTTGAATTTGAACGGACATCCAAACTAAACTGGCCGAGAGCCAAACTTTTATAGACCCTTGTCACCCTTCTAAGAAAAACCTGTTAATTTGGGACAATAAATCAACAAGTTTGAAGAGTTCTTCGAAATTTCTCAACATTTTTCATAATTGTACAAATTTTAGTCTTGCGGCCTTGTAAATTTACTATAATATGCAATATTATAAATTATTAGAAAACCACTTCCTATTAAAAAAAAAAACTCTTGAGATTTAATTTAGAATGGTAAGTGGCAACTAGTTTAGTTAGTAAAATTTGTTTTCTTTGATAGCATAGATTTGGGTTCAAATCTTATTTGCGTTGAATTACATTGAAGAAATGTGCGCACAATAGAGAAGCAATACTTTTTTTTATCTTCGAGGGTTGATCCTCTGATGCTTTTAAATAAGTAGTTTCTTTCATATTTTCTATACGTAGTGATTTCTCTGTATCGTTCATAGCGTCTTTTTTGTCTATTGATAGTTGTGTTTTCTACGTCATTAATGACGTCTTTTGTTCTCTCGTTAGTAGTTGTGCTCTCCTTTCTTATTATGCCCTTTTCTTATAGGCCATGCTTGGTACACCGTGAATTTTTGCAAATGCGAATATTCACGGTTCGTTATGTGTTTGTAGGTGATTGATGAGGCCATTTAATAGTAAATATTTGGTGGGATTTGCGATGAGCTTACAAAATAAACAATCTAAAAATTTTTATTTATTTTTTCTAATTTGTAGAATTTTAATTAGTACCTACAAAAACCGTGAATTTTCGTATTTGCGAATATTCACGGCGCAAGCAGAGTCATAATTGTAAATGGGGAATACCCATTCTACAAAAATATGCAGAACACTAACAATGTCTAGATTTAATTGGGTCCTCTTTGTTTGAGTCGAACACCAATTAAGCCATAAAAACCTGGACCAACTCGGGACCAGACAAGCTTAGGTAAAACACAAATGGGTATCCTAATTAGATAAGCTTATAGTCTATAGTACACCTGTATGGAAAATTTTAAAAGCACCTATCGAAATGTTATTGGCAGGCCACCAGTGGCAGTCCCCATTTTGGTCAAACTAATTCATCATGTAAAACTTTCTTCCCCATTTTATATTAGGTTTTGCAAAAACCAAGTTACCTTTCTCCACCACTTTCAACTCGACGTCAACTCTCCAAATTAAGATTTTGGGAAATTCTAAAACCAAGATTTTGGGAGGTTCCAAAAATAAAAAATGCAATTTTTAAGGTACTTATAACTGAGGCCTGCCAATAAAATTTAGGAGGGTGCCTATAAAACTACTCCCACTGTATTTATCAATCTTCTATGTACAAATTACAATACATATAACTAGATAAGAATAGAATTGGGGTTGGGCTCGGGCCCACTATCTTGATCTAGAATATGGACTCAAGAGTCAAGACTAACCCCTAAACCGACAGGAGAGCGTGAAACACGCATGGAGCTTGCATCAATCAACTTTCAATATGCGAAATGCAAGGACCTGCAGCATTTTCTCTTTACACAAGGAAAGAGAAAAAGCTAAAGCTTAATTGGACGAATCTCTACATGTTTGTGTTTTTAAAGCAAAGAAAACCCTAGAAACACATGAAACTCAAGTTCTGCAATATTCTCTTTTATAGTTTCTCTGTTATCGTACACTACGAAAAAAAAAAGGAGAAATTCTAAGCTGTCGTATTCGATATGGGGTTTGTTACTTACAAAATCACGAAAAAAGAATAGGCAATTAGCCACGGTTTATACCGTCGCTAAATACCTACAGCCACGATTATTAGGTCGCCAAAACATTTGTTGCTGTAAGTATACATATTTGGTGGTGGTTACAAATGTTGCTACAAACTAAGAAACATCCGTCGCCTAAAGTACACAAACCGTTGCTAGACTGGAACATTAGGCTTTTGGCTACAGAGGATGTTGTTAGCCAAAAGGGAGAAAAGTGTTGCCATTACCCATTTTGCAACAATGAATTTGTGACAGTTAGGGGAAAGAACCGTCCCCATTTACCTTTTTGACAAATCCTCTGTCACCAAATCCTCTGTTTCCTTGTTGATTTCGCTTTGTGGGGCCCACATAGAGCACATTCTCTACTCTCTATTTAGCTAGGTAGCTTATTACTATATATTACGATTACGCTAAGCCTTATTTTAGAGGCGTTTTGTTTTGCGATTACCCTTTAAAAAATCATTTTCATCAAACTTAAACTTAAAGGCTTATAAACCATATTAAAGAGAGTATTTTGGACTATTTTTTTTTTCCTCTTCAACTTTACATGTTATGTATTTTTTTCCCAAAGTGATTATCAAACAAAATTACCTCTCTTTTTAAAAATAAGCCTTCAATAGCTCACTTAAAGACAGACACAAGTAATATTAGAGAGGAAAATCCGCCAGGACCTCCTAAAGTTCACCAAATCAATATGCCTTTGTTTTACACCCTTACCTTCCTTACTTTGGTCATGCCCTCTCTTCTTCTCTCCATCACTGCTCATCAAACCACATCATGCAATGAAGCCTTCTCATCTTTGATGAAAATGAGAAAAAACATCACACAATGCAAAAAATTGGGAACACTAGGTGCAGAGCTTGGTTGGAACTACTACAATGGCACACAAAATCGCAATACTATCGAAATCGTTTTTGGTGCACGACCAGGTGCCACGACCGGATGGGTAGCTTGGGGCATCAATCCATGTCCTAGGCCACACATGGTAGGAACTAGAGCCCTCATTGGATTTCAACAACCAAACGGGTCCCTAGTACTTAAGACTTACAACATCACTAGAGAAACCAAGATCGGTTGCCCACTTAAACCGTCAGAGATAGATGTAAAAATCGATAATCAACAGATAATGTATTTGCAGGACACTGGCTTCCTTATTATATCTGCAACCATAAGTCTTCCTCCTCATGAATACAATATAACGAGGTTGAATCATGTATGGCAAGTTGGTTCCATGGTTAAAGACATGGAGCCTCAAATGCATTCTCTCACTCTTCATAATGTTGATAGTTCAGAGACCATTGACCTTATCTCCGGGAAGAGTCGAAGTGGCGCCGGATATCGTCGACAACACGTAAGAAAGGTAAGACAAACTAAATTGAAACCTTGAAGTTAAGTAATTAGTTCCAATTTGAGATACTGTACTGCAAATATTTGAAAAATGTGTAGGTACATGGGATCTTGAACATTGTAGGATGGGGAACACTCTTGCCCATCGGCATGATCATCGCTCGGTATTTCAAGGAATTTCCAGTGAAGTACAAAGGGTGGTTCTCTCTTCATGTCTCATGCCAGATTTCAGCATACATAATAGGAACTATAGGATGGGTAACTGGAATTTGGCTTGGAAATGCTTCGAAAGATTACGTCTTCAGGATTCATCGGATTTTCGGAATCACTGTCTTCACCTTCACAACATTGCAAGTAAGTACTTCATTACATATTCAATTAATCACTATCTGATCATCAATTCATGGGTTGTTTAATTTTGATTTCTTAATAATTTGTTTGTTTCATCAGGTGTTGGCTCTTTGGTTGAGACCCAATGTAAAGGATGAATATAGGAAGTACTGGAGCATCTACCATCATTTTTTGGGGTATGGATTGATACCTGTGATCATTATGAATATATTCCATGGAATTGATATTCTAAGACCAGCTGAGAAATGGAAATGGGCTTATGTTGCAATACTTGGAGTTTTTGGTTCATCAATTCTAGTCTTGGAGGCTTTCACTTGGACTAAACACATACTTCAATCCCACCGTCGAAGTTGATAAATTCCTATACATCCAGTTTTATATGTTTAGATCTTGTTTTTTTTTTTCTGCATTTTTCACTATTTGTTTTCCTCATCTTTTGCCTTTCCATGTTTCAATTTCTAGTGAGAAACAGCCTTTGATTTTCTTCCTTACAAGTTGCTTTTTCAGTTCTCATTGAGATGGGTTTTGTTGGTTTATTATTAAGTTAAAAATTGAATGCCAATGAAATCTCATGTTTTTCTCTCACTTCTTTCCCTGCATAATCAGGGTGTACTTGATGATTAATTAAATAAATGATTTATAATTTAAAAAAAAAAAGATTTTGTTAACGTGTGTCCTTAGGGCACATATTAAGCTTTAAAGTTTTGTGTTTTGTTTAGTTTCTTAAATTTGTCCAAATAAACTGACATATATATATATGTATATATATGTTTACTATTTGGATCATATAGGCCTCTAGCACCACGAGTTCTAAATCTAGAGATTCTAAACTTTAATATTGTGAATGTACGGCTAATATTTAAAATGATTTGTTTGAAGAGTTAGAAATATTCAATTAAGTTGATTTTTTGTAGACATCATAAGATAACCTTTTCGTGTCCTTTTTTTTCAGGGCATAAGTTAACAAGACCCAAAAAAATCTACTCATAAATTTTTTTTTTTAGAACTACTAATAAATAATTTTTATTACTTACTAAAATAAAGTAACCATCAGATGATTTCATCTAATAGTGAAAAAATTGGTCAAAATCTGGTGTCCCAATCTCAACCCTTTTGCTTATGAGGGCAACAAGTACCAAACGTGCATTTTAAGTTTATTTTAATGTACAATTTTGTTTGAGCACTTTAGAAATGTACTTTCCAAACACACCCTTAAGACCTAGGACCTCCTTTGACCCCATAACATCCAATGGCTTGGATGATGGAGGGTAATGTTCCACTACTTAGTAAAGTGGGTGGACAAAATAACATTACCCTGAGTTCCTGCCAGAGTGCCAGCTCATCTTAAAAGATGCCCGACTGTGGAGAATTGCTCTCTGCTCTGCCACCTCATCTCCTACCATTCTAGTGGAGTTTTGTTGAGAGAGAGAGAAAGATCGAGAAGAGAGTTTCGCATGGCCAGTCCTGCCATGGAGGTCGCAGCGGCAACTGCTTTACGTTCAGTTCTGTACAGAGCACAACAAGCGGCGGAGAGGTCAGGCCGTCTGTCCGACCAGGTCAAAGTGGTGGCTGTCAGCAAGACCAAACCTGTCTCCGTTATCCGCCAAGTCTACGACGCCGGTCACCGCTGCTTCGGCGAGAATTACGTTCAAGAGATCGTCGAAAAAGCACCCCAGGTCTCCCCTTTTCTTTTCCCTCCATTCCTGTCCCTAAAACGACTAAATAGCGGAAACTGAACTATACTAAGAGCATCAATTTGATCTTGAAACTATTGGGTATTTGTTTGTTTTTTTCCACACAAACACGTCTTTTTTTTTCATAGCATTGTTGTTGATTGATTCTGATAATGATTCGCCTTTTGATCAGCTTCCAGACGACATAGAATGGCATTTTATTGGGCATTTGCAGAGCAACAAAGTGAAACCACTTCTGGGTATGATTGCAAATTCCCATTTTTTATGTAATTAATGTTGGGTGCAAGAGACTTTATAGAGAAATTTGCCAAACTGAATTTCAAAATTTTTGAAAAATTAGGGAAGAATTAGCTTATCGTGGATGTAGTACTCACTAATCTCATATTTGTTTTTTTAGCTGTTTCCTATAGCTATTTGCAATACCTATTTCTTGTAAACTGCATAGTCTGCATTGCGGGTCATGTTTTTACTAGCTTTTTTGCTATTATACCATAATTTTTCTTGGAGAGGATTATGACGACCATTATTTACTAATATTGTGCAGCTGCTGTCCCAAATCTTTTCATGGTTGAGAGTGTAGATGATGAGAAGGTAAACATTTTTTTCAATCTTTGCTACATTTGTAAAACCATTGCTCTTTCAGGATCTCAAGCATGTCAAAATTCATGTTTTTTTTTTTTCTTTTGACCCAAAAATTAGATAATGTGTTAGTGTTTTTGTTTTTTCTTTTTCAAGTGGTGATTTCGTTGTTACACATAGAACTACATCTGATCAAAGTCCATATTGCATCATATGGCAATGCCCATCTAGATAACTTGGAAGATATTGTTGAGGACACTCTAGACCCCTACCCAATCCTCCACGTATTCAGCTATTTTCCTATAATAGTTCAGGTGCCATAGACACATTAAATTCCTTGCGACCCCTTCTTTTCATTAAAACGTATTGTATGAACCAAGCTTCTCTATATTCACAGTTTTACATCCTATCCCTTACATTGTTCTTTGATTTGTCATTAATACTACTGAGACAGCATGTTACATTGTGGTGTCTGTGCTTCACAGATTGCAAATCGTCTTGATAATGTGGTTGCAAGCATTGGAAGAGAGCCTCTGAAGGTTTTGGTCCAAGTGAATACAAGTGGGGAAGAATGTGAGTGAAGATTGAAAATGTTACCATTTTTTTGAAACTCCACCAAGATGCTTGTCTGGGTTCTAGAATGAAATCAGTACCACTGAATTTACTGAAAAGTTGGATAACATATTATTTGTTTTTTCTTTATCAAGCTATTTCATTTTCTTTTCTATAACTCCTTCCTTTTACTTAACTTAGGTGAATTATCACTGTGGTTTCTAGGCCAAAAACTGCAAGCAGCTGGATTATCCAGACACACTTATGGACTTGTTTTCCAACTGCCAACCAAATTTACTTTGGCTATCCATGCTTCATCTTTTAATCAACATTTCACTTAGCATCATCCACTTTGTATAAATTTTAAGCTATTGCCTCCCCAAGTCCGTATACAGACCTAGTATGGCAACCCGATGTCCTTAACATGATTGGACAGTTAAGATTAAGTATGCTGATATTTGTGTTATTTGCCGATTTATGATGAAGCCAGCCAACTTATAGACCACACAGATGCATATGCAATCACATCTACGTTATAGCATCAAGGTTAGGCAATCACATGCTCAGTATAGCATCAAGGTACATCTTTCTGTCATTTAAAAAAAATTACATCTTTCTGTCTATAAAGGATAGAAATTCACACATGCCATTTATCTGTCATGAATGATGAGATTGAAGAGCATTAGTGAATTGATTTAGTATTCCTTATCTACACTTTTTCAAAATTTGCATGAAGGTCGGTTCCATGACATCTGACTTCTGGTATTAATCTTGTGATCTGGTTGCAGCAAAATCGGGTGTTGAGCCCTCAGGTTGCGTGGAACTTGTGAAACATGTTAAGCAAGGTTGCCCAAACCTCGAGTTTTCCGGCCTAATGACAATCGGGATGCTAGACTACACATCAACTCCGGAGAACTTCAGGGTTATATTTCTAGAACCCTCTTGCTTCACTGGTTTAATCTTTAATATTATCTTCATTTATTTTTCTGATACACTGTTACATCTGTTGGCCAGACATTATCAAAGTGTAGAGTCGAGGTGTGCAAGGCACTTGGAATAACAGAGGAGCAATGCGAGCTATCCATGGGCATGTCTGGTGATTTTGAGCAAGCAGTAAGGAATACCTATTCTCATTCAGAATTTGATAATGCTTAACAGTAAAAATTTCTATCAATATGAACTAAATATTGTCCTTCAATTGATATACGATACATGTGAAGGCTTGCAGTACATTGTAAGTTATGTACTGCGGGTTCGCTTTTGATTACTACAATCTTCAAACCCTTGGTAAATTAGTCTAAAGTATCTGAATGACAATAATCTGTAATGACGTTACATTAGCGTGATCTTATAGGTATATTAGCTAAGTATTTGGAGTTGGGTGTATTTGCAGATTGAAATAGGCAGTACCATCGTCAGAATCGGGTCAACCATATTTGGAGCGAGGGAGTACCCAAAGAAACAGGGGAACTAGCAAACATTTACTTATGCCGTGTCCTTGAAAAATAGATACGAACATTTTGTACCTTTATAATTGATTTGATCCTAGCAGCGCTAGAGGATCACATTTTATACTCAGTTCTATGAATGTAATTTTAATTTTGTCTCCACAAGGTAAGATGGGAGGGGCAGCCTATAATTTGGGTTGCTTGGTCTCATTCTGGTTCTCTTTCAAAATGACTGAACTTTATATGTTCATACTTTTACAGTCTCTCCTTATATTAAGTGTATTGGATGTTCAAATTTTCGCATCAAACCTGACAAAGAATCATCCTCAACATCATAATAGAACCCAAGAAGCTGACCATTAACCAATTGAATAGTGGGTTTCATATTTGTTAGTGAGACTGATGCATGATGGGCTCCATAAATCCAGTAACCTACCATTTTGCTAGGTGCAGCTTGGTGGTTAATATCTTTGGATCACAAGCTCAAGTGTTAAATGGGGTGGAGAGATGTTGGAGTTCTCTTCATGTCATCCAGGCGCTGCTGCGCCATCTAAGGTTCATCTTCACTCTTCCATATCCAAATAAACTGGTTTTCTACCAAGTGTTGGCAGGTCTGGGAGGTGCCTGGTCACTGAGGGTGCCAACAAACACTCTGGCAAGGATGGAAACGGAGCATGGGACAGGCTTCCCTATAACCTAGCACAGAAGAATCCAAGTAATCGAAGTGTGGGGAATGAGAATGGGAATGGGAGTTGGAACGAGAATATCCTAAATTTTGGAACACCTATATGGAAAACTTTACTCCTGAACATCGTGAATGGAACCGGCCCCCTTTTGGACAGTTCTGGTTCCTAAGGTTAAAATGAACAAAAAAGAGTGATAAGCTAGGTGATGATATCCCATAAGAAAAGAAAACCGGTTTTTACCTGCACCTACAGAAGTTAACTTTGAACTCGTTACCAAACACCTCTGCAAAGTCTGATTATTACGAAGAAACTGATGAAATACAACAGTACCCGCCTCTTATCAGAAAGAAGAAATTGAAAACCAGAGCTCTTTCTCTCTCTACTGTGGTGTTGGAATGGCTTTTTCCTACATACTACCAACTCCTTTTTATCTTCCTACAAATGAACGTTCTATCTCTTTCAAGTCCTATAACAGAGGAGGAGGAAGAAGAAGAAGAATCATCTCAACCCATAAATGGAGGTGCTCAGCTGCTGAACCACCTCAGCAGCCCAACAAATACGAGCGACAATCAAAGAGGAAAACCTCAACCCAAACCGAAAGGTTCGACCCAGCTGGGTTCCTTACTAAACTCGGCATTTCTAACAAGGCTTTCGCTCAGTTCCTCAGAGAGAGGTAATTATGACTTCACAATTTCTAGAGAGAGAAAGATACAGACATGGAGTGGAAACTAATAATTAGTTAATAATTTTACCCCCCTTTTCATAATTTTCAGGTATAAAGCTATGAAGGACCTTAAAGAAGAAATGTTCACTCGCCACGCTAATCTCCTGGAAATGGCTTCTGGGTTAGTCACTCTATCCCATTTTTTCATTCTTCTTCCCTTTTTTGTTTAGCTTACTATTTTCTTTGATTATTCGTTTTCTTACTGTAGTCTTGAAGTTATGAATTCTAAGTTAATTTTATCTCAAACTTTGAAAATTGTGTGAGCATGTAATTTTGTGAAACTTTCTGTATTCTTTTGTTGTTTAATATTGGGTTTGTAAATTGTTTTGGTTTGCTTCATCTAAGGTATGAGTTATTGGGTCTACATCGAAATGTACAACACCGTGTGGATTTCATGGAGTGGGCTCCAGGTATAGCTGTATAACTTATTTCTTTGATAAAACCTTGATGATCAGAGTGTTTTAATCTTTCGGGGACGTTTTTCCTCTGTACCCAACTTTCTACGTTGTTTGAACTGTGTGATTGTGGTGCATTTCTGGGAGTGGTCTCTCCAGTATCCCTTAGTTTTCCTTAATTTGATCCATTGGATCAGTTTGATCGTGTTGAATGTTTTCCCTTTACACCCCAACTATTACAATCCTTGAATTGCTTGATAAATTTTCTATCTTTGAACATTAAATATGTGGATACAGGCGCGCTCTATTGTGCACTGGTTGGTGATTTTAATGGGTGGTCACCAACAGAAAACTGTGCAAGAGAGGGACATTTTGGTCGTGATGATTATGGGTATTGGTTTATCATTCTGGAAGATAAACTAAAGGAAGGACAAAAACCAGATGAATTCTTTTTTCAGCAGTACAACTATGTGGATGACTATGATAAAGGTGACAGTGGTGTAACAATTGAAGAGTTATTTAAGAAAATGAATGATGAATATTGGGAACCTGGAGAGGATCGGTATCTAAAATCACGTTATGAAGTGCCGGCCAAGTTGTATGAACAAATGTTTGGCCCTAATGGGCCCCAGACTGAAGAGGAATTGGGTGAACTACCGGATGCAGAGACAAGATACAGAGAATGGAAAGAAAAGCACAAAGATGATCCACCCAGCAACTTACCTCCATGTGATGTGATTGACAATGGAAAAGAATATGATATTTTTAATATTGTGGATGATCCTGTATGGCGGGAGAAGTTTCGAGCTAAGGAGCCTCCTTTGGCTTACTGGTTAGAAATGCGTAAAGGAAGGAAAGCATGGTTGCAGAAGTATAATCCTGGTATTCCTCATGGAAGCAGATACAGAGTTTATTTTAACACTCCTAGCGGCCCTTTGGAACGAGTTCCTGCTTGGGCTACTTATGTGCTTCCAGGTAAACTTGTTTGGTTGTATCTACTGTTTTTATTTAGCAATGAAGCCCTAGTGGAATTTATCATCTCTTCTATCTTTTTCTTTTGATACCTATCAGATAAACAATTTGAATGGTTCCAGTTTAAATGTTTCATAAGGATTAGAAAAGAGAAGAAACAAAATATATTTTGTGGAGTGGTGCCCATATCTGTCTGATCCTTTTGGAAGCTTCATATGGAATCAAAATTAGGAGCACACTCCAAAAACAGAAACTAACCTATTACCTAAAGTCTAAACGTCTAGAGAGACAATTAAAATTGGATCTTTTGCTGGTGGACTGTAGGGTCCATTGGGATGATTACGTAAGCTGCAATAAACTGAGTTGGCAAGTTGACCGATTGCTCTACAATTCATATCCTGATTAGGCCCTCAAAAAGGAATTTTTGGTCTGGTCCTGTGGAATTGTTAGGTCCAATATTGAATGAAAACCACCCTGATTTTTCATTGCATGTCTAATTTGGTGCCATTTTGGTAATAATTTGGATACATGTTTCTTGGTTATGGTTTTCAGAAGTAGATGGAAAGCAATCTTTTGCAGTACACTGGGAACCACCTCCTGAAAATGCATATAAATGGAAACGAACACGTCCAAAGGTGCCAAAGTCTCTTCGCATATATGAATGCCATGTGGGAATAAGTGGATCAGAACCAAAAGTTTCTTCTTTTAATGAATTTACTGAGAAGGTAGCTCCATAACTTGCAAAAAATTCCCTTCTTTCAATAATGCAGTTTGATCTCTACTCTGGCCGTGCCATAACGTGCAATAGTATTTTCAGTATCATCATTTTCAGATTTTTATCTCCTTTGCAGGTCCTTCCACATGTGAAGGAAGCCGGCTACAATGCAATTCAGTTGATTGGGGTTATTGAGCACAAAGATTATTTCACTGTTGGTTATCGAGTGAGTTTCAATTTTTAATATTCTGTCCTCTATTTTGTTAAATATCTCTGTGAAATTCATGTTTAAATCTCATTAAAGTTTTTTCTCTTTTTTTTTTCTTTTTTCTATTCTGGTAGCCACTATAGAATCCCATTCAGATATTATTTAGTTAGTTCCTTCTGAAGACTGAAAGCATTTTGTTACTTCATGGGTTGTGTATCAGCACAATTCATACTGCATCTGCATGCTGTTTCCTTTTTGTTTTTGTACCTAATACTATAACTAAAGTGTGAGCTTGCTAATCTTGAATGTGAAACATATATCTGTAAGAAATGAAAAGGTTAAAATTGGGGTATAAAAAATAAACCTGGAAAATGAAATAGTATTTTTCTGTAAACCTTTACTCCTTTAGAAGCTATTTGAACTTTCTTATTTCTTTTAAGCTTTTAAATGCTTATCATTTATATAGACTATTAACTGCATACGTAGATTTCGAGAAGCCAGATCCATCTGTTTTGATGCTTGAGATGCTGAACATGCTGAATGTTTGGCATTACTCCATGGTATTTTGTGGGCCAAAGAACAGCGTGTGGATAACCTATATATAGAACGAGATCATCAGGGAACAATAGCTTTTTTGAATTCCTCTTATCGTTCTCCCAATAATTCTCTTTGTTGGTCTAATGTTAGTATCTTAGAGGACTGTTCCCAGCTTTTGAGTTGTTTTAACTTTTATATATGTAAATATGTAAACAGGGATGCTAACCAAGTTGCTGACTGTTTAGCTAAGTTTGCTAGGGACTCAACTGCGACTGTTTTTTTGGACATTGAGGCACCTATGTTTATTTCTAGTTTGCTACAGGACGATAATTCTGCTGTACATATCAATGTTTGAATGAAGTTTCTGTTATATCAAAAAAAACTGCATACATAGATTCTTTTCCCACTTGTCCATTTTAACTTGTTCTGCTATGCTACTGCCTGCTCTCAATGTTGTCAAGGTTTGAAGATTGCAAAAGTTATTGCTAACTCAAATTTCCTCTTATTTTTTTTCACGTTTCATGCTTGTTTTGAATGTATGCTTTATTAATAGTTTTTGAATTTAATCATGCAGGTGACCAATTTGTTTGCTGTTAGCAGCCGATTTGGCACTCCTGATGACTTCAAGCATTTGGTTGATGAAGCACACGGTTGTCTTTCACAGACTTGTACCTGATAGTGTTTATAATTAGCATTTAGCTTTTATACACATTTTGGAATCCGATAGGTTATTTCATGTTGTTTTTCTTATCCTTTTACAGGCCTTGGGATGCTGGTCTTTTTAGATATTGTTCACTCCTATTCAGCAGCTGACGAGATGGTTGGGTTATCCCTATTTGATGGATCAAATGATTGTTATTTCCATACTGGTAAGCTGGTGTTTTATCATAAATGCTTGCTTTACATTTTACTTCATCTGGTGGAGAATCTTTTTACTACATTTCAGTGTTGCTGAGGACCAACATTGCTTTCGATTGGGTACTGAGCTCTCATTTTCAAACTTAACTTCATTATCCCCCCAAAAAAATAGCTTTGAATATTTTCTTCTTTTCTACCTAAACAGTTTTCTGCCTTTATTGCATATTAACTATGGATTTGTGAAATATGTTCTGTCCACTAAATTGGTTCCCTTCCTCCTTTTTTTAATAAGCGGTTCACTTCCTCCTTGCAAAACAGAACAGCTAAAAAGATCATTCTGGAACATGTTGATCTTTATCCTGTTAGAGACGTAATTTTGAACTTCAGAAGTTTTCACCTAGTCTTCTGAACTCTTATGAGTTGTTTGCCACTCCATGTGTGGTATAAGAAAAGTTATATTTTTTTAATTCTATTTTGTATCAATTTTGTATTCTGAACTGATAATATCCACCGATTTCATTATAATATTGTTCAGCTTGAAAGTTAAAAGAGTAGAAAGTAGTCCCAACTCCCCCATATACTTTTGTTTGTCATGAAGAGTGAGGAAAGTTTTACCATGGACTGCAAATTGAGCAGTTTTTCTCCAGCCTGGTTTTAACATTTCTCAGTTCCTTTGATCTTTCGTGTTTGTTTAGGTAAACGAGGGCATCACAAATATTGGGGTACCAGAATGTTCAAGTATGGAGATCTTGATGTGCTTCATTATCTCCTGTCAAATCTGAAGTGGTATTCAATGAACCATCTGTCGCTTGCGCCTTTCATAATAGAACTTCTTTTTGTTTTTAAATGTTGGTTGTGGAATAATTTTCAGATGGCAAAGATTTTTTAATTTGGTGTTGCCATTGTTTATTATTAACATCTGAACAGGTGGGTTGAGGAGTATCAAATCGACGGTTTCCAGTTTCACTCACTTTCATCTATGATGTATACACACAATGGTTTTGCTTCATTTACTGGTGACATTGAAGAGTAAGTAATTTATTTACTCAATCTTTCCAATTACCTAAGTGTAGAAATAGATAGTTGCTTCATACCTCTGTCTAAGTGGTGCATGATCTGTTTCCAGATGTTCTTTGGTTATCAAGAGTTTTGGATGTTTTTTCTCCTTGAAAAGAAGTTTTTGGCTCTTTATATAATATGTTTCAAGTAATCCATACCTAATTTTAACATTACTGATTTCCAATTCTATGCCTTGTTCTACCACAAGTAATCAATAACAACTGGTCCATTCATCTAATTTTTTTGTCTATGTGCTCTCTAAAAGTTGATTTACATACAATGAGCAGAAATTAATTCATATTCTTAACATTTAAAGTTTTTCCAGGTTTAATTAGTCACGATGTACTTGCTTACCTGTTTCCCATTGCAATATCTCATGCAAGTAATTGTTTAATCTAGGTATTGTAATCAATATGTTGATAAAGATGCTTTGATATACTTGATTTTGGCAAATGAGCTTCTACATCAGCTTCATCCCAATATAATAACTATAGCAGAAGATGTAAGTAACTTTTTCTTTTGTTCCCTTTTGTTTTACGTAATTTAATAGAATCTTCCATACAATTAGATCAACCATTTGCATTTTTAAGAATAGAAGTTGCAATAGTCCTGAAGTTGTATCAAATTATAGTGGATATTACGTCGTGACCAAATTAAGGGAGTTTTTGTAATTTCATTTGCTAGTCGAACGCTTCTGAGCTAATATGTCTTGCAAAACATTAAAACCATTGTCTCAACAATTGATTATCAAACCTTAATATAGCTCTATTTAATTTATTATGTGAAGTTACCTTCATGTAAAACTTATCTCATCTCTCCTTTCGGAATTCTGTTCTAGAAGTCAGAGGCCTTTTTTCACTTACTGTTTGTTCTTGTTAAAACATCAAAATAGCCATCTCTTGTTTTTAATTATAAATTGAACTCTTTCACAATCTCGTCTAAAATTTTATATTACTTGTTGGCTGTTTTTCAAGTCTTGTTGGTTCTCTCGTGCAGGCTACACTTTATCCTGGTTTGTGTGAACCAAGTTCTGACGGCGGATTGGGGTTTGATTTTTATGTCAATCTATCTGTATCAGAGATGTGGTTATCATTCCTTGAGGACATCCCTGATCACGAATGGAGCATGAATAAGGTTAATATCACTTGGTTTGCACATAAAATCATCTGGACTAAGTATAGTTTCTGTTCATTTCATAACATTTCAAATAGAGAGCTCTTGTTTCAAGTCTTACCCCCAACATGCCTTAGGCTTACACATGAATTAGATCTTATAGTTTACAGCCTCGCTGAAGGTTTAATACCATCTGATATTCATTTTTTTATCTCCAATGTTCATCGCAACACCCAAAATGATGCAGATTGTGAACACATTATTAGGCAACAGACAATATGCAGATAAGATGCTTACCTACGCTGAAAACCACAACCAGGTACTTTTCTTTATTTTACCAATAAGCAGGGAATTGTCCACTTTAAACTGTTATTCCACACTCAGTAAAAGCCCCATTACTGAAATGCTTTATCAAATTTTTATTTAGTTTTTAGTATTTGTGTAGTTCAGTAATTTTTTACTCCTTATTATCATTATAGCTATGTCTCTCTTTGTGATCCTCTTAATAATTTCATTACAGTCTATATCTGGAGGGCGGTCATTTGCTGAAATATTGTTTGGCGAAATCAAAGAGCCTTCTTCTGGTTCAGAGAATCTGTTGCTTAGAGGATCCTCATTATACAAAGTATGCTCCTTAACCAAAATAATGATATTTAAACCCTAATATCAAAGAAAAAAAAACCTCATCTGTATCACATTTTTGGAGTTTTCTTCTTCATTTCATCTTGCTTATATTCTGTGTCCCGGGCAGAAACTTTAGCTTTATTTTTTCTTATAATTGAAGAAACCTGGCAATTGTTAGTTATAATTTTTACAACCAAGACCACCTTTTTACTTCTATAACGTGCAGTATTTGTAGCATAAATCTTTGTTATTTATTAATCATCCACATCCTATATCTTTATTTCATTTATTGCTTTTCTAAACATTTACTTCTTATGTTGAGTCCAGATGATCAAATTAATTACATTTACAATAAGTGGCCGTGCCTACCTCAACTTCATGGGCAATGAATTTGGGCATCCAAATGTAGGTTTCCTCCGCTTTCATATTCGCGAAAATTCTATTTTCATGTGATTTAATATATGTTCTTGTGTTAGAGGGTAGAATTCCCTATGCCTAGCAACAACTTTTCCTTCTCCCTTGCCAACCGTCAATGGGATTTGTTGATGAACAAAGGAGTGCATCATGATCTTTTTTCCTTTGATAAGGTATGAGTTTCTTAAATTTTATACGATCTTATTATATTTATTTGTTTTATAAACATTCATAAGGTGTCCCATTTGTTTATGTAACATGGATATTATATGACCAGTTATTGTTAAGAAATGCGAAACTTTTTTCTGAAAGCTTCTTTACAGTATTTATATCCACTAGAAAATGATGACTAGGTTTTACTTGGTCAAAGGAGAGAGCCTCTTGGAGATGCAGAGTAACATTTTGAATGCATAGTCATTACGGAATTAAATCATTTTTTTTCTTCTTCCGTAGGATATGATGAAGTTGGATGAAAATGAGAGGATACTTTCAAGAGCTTCACCCAAGGTCCACCATGTAAATAATACTTCTATGGTACGTGGATCTCTTCTTTGATTCCTTTACTTCTAAAGAACTGACATTTTCATACTGAATCTGATAATTACTGCTGTGGTAACTTTGAACTTTTATATTATAAATATTTTCTCATGCTTATCCCTTAGAATTCTCCATCTGGTAGATGATGTTTATATTTGTGTTTTGCACATAAAGCATTTATATTATTCAATAACCAGTCTTTAAATTCCATTGGTGTTAAGTTAGGCATTTTTTCTACACAGGTAATATCTTACATAAGGGGACCCTTTCTCTTCATTTTCAATTTTCACCCTGAAAGCTCTTATGAGAGATACAATGTTGGGGTAGATGAAGCTGGAGAATATCAGGTAATTGACTCTTAACTGCCGCATTAATGTTTTGAGTGCTTAAAAGTAGTGGTTGGCTATAATAATGCTAAGACAGTTTTTATCTTTTAAAACCAATTATATAACTCGTATTAGTCAACATGGGTTTTCATGTTTCTGATTATAAGGTTTTCAACATAATAATGACTCTTCCCAAGCTGGTGCACTTTCAAGAAAAGTAGCTAGCCTTTCTTATCTCAACAGAAATCTAACAGTTCGAGTAGCTGCATGCTCTACTCTTTTGACAAAATTGATAAACAGAACTGCATTTTCACAGGTAATACTTAATACTGATGACGTCAAATATGGGGGACAAGGACATCTCAAAGATGAGGAATATCTTCAAAGAACCATCAGTAAAAGGTATTTAGTGCCTCGCCTTTCCTTGTAGGCCTGTACCACCACCCATATTTATTTGTTCTACAGTTTTTCTTTTCGAGTTTTTGCAATTTTGTGTTGTTATTTCTGATCATTGTTATATTATAGGATTGATGGCCTCAGAAACTGCTTAGAGGTGATGCTGCCTAGTAGAAGTGCTCAGGTTTGTGATTTTTGTTTTGTCAATGTTTGAAAAATACCTGTTTATTGGCAATTCTCCTGTTCCATATTTGTTCCCTACACGTGGCACATTCGAAGAGGGGTTGGCTGGGTCAGGATATATTCTTCAATAGATCCTAGCAATGAGATCTCCTGTTTGGAGATCAATCAAATTCTTTTCAGTGGAAAATAAGATCCAAGCTATCACGTACTTTTGGATCTGACAAAAAATATGGCTAGAGAGATCCAAGGAAATATGGCTTCAACCATCTGATCTAGCTAACTTTATTGTAATAGATCCCTTAGCTGGAACATGTTGAATTTTGGGTCCTTTCCCCAAATACCATCTTCACACTAACACCCCAGATTTCCTTCTGCATATAAATTATAACAACATGTGAATGTTTGCACAATTGCAGGTATATAAATTAACTCGAATTCTAAGAATATGAACCATATTGCATTCTGGAGCGATTTTTCCAACTTGGAGATGATCCTTGAAGGTACCTGCACTTTCCACCCATTTGGTTTTTCGTGGTTACACACCATTTCCTGTATATCAACTTAAACGCAGTCGAGAGCAGCATTAGCAAAGCATTTCACAACCAAGAGTCTCAGTATAAACAGCAGAACTACAACAGCTAAACGTCACGGACTTACTTGTTTGATCACAAAGTATGACAGAAAGCTCTTCACTCTCTTACCATGTAAAGGAACTTTCAGTGTGAATCAACTGTGTTCTGATACCCAACTCTGAAAAATATGTTAAACTAGCTTCAACCCATACCAGATGTTTATATGCTAGTGGCAAGCTCACTCTGAAATTCAACTCGGAGAATGTCATAGCTCAGATTGTTTCAATCATCGCATTGTCAGTCTTGTTTTGTGAAGTAAAATTTGTGGGTTTACAGAAAATACAGCTTTGTGGAACCAACCAAATGGAGGATCTGACTTCATTCCCCTCCTGTGCATCGCCATGTATCGAACATGATTACCTGTGTATATATAGCCATGATTAGTTTTAAATTTTTTTTCTAAGGATTTTGTTAACATGTGCCCTAAGGGCACATGATAAGCTTTTAGGTTTTGTTTTTTGTTTAGTTTCTTAAGGTTGTTCAAATAGGCTGATTTTTTGATATGTATGTTATTTATACTATTTGGATCATATCTAAAAAAATCAGCTCAATCCGAGACCTTTAGTACCCTCTAGCACTACGAACACTTAATTTAGACTTTAATAGTTTGAATGAACGGCTGACATTTAAAGTGATTTGTTTGAAGGGTTAGATATCTCTGATTGAGCTGATTTTCTGTGAACATCTTATAACTACTTATAATATTAT
>MVGT01002051.1:2235396-2325838 GCA_002174775.1 Macleaya cordata | reverse complement strand
AAATTTTCAAACAAAAATTGAATCTAAGGTAAATCAGGGAAGAGAGAATATATGAGAGTGAAAGTATGAGTTAATTTAGGAAGGGTAAACTAGTGATTATAAAAATAAAAAAAACCCACACGTTTAGTCAAAGTTGGGTAAATAGATATTTAGATAAAAATTAAAGAGAAAATGGTAAATACAATAAATAAAATTAGACTTTTCGATATTTGTAAATGTTTGTAGGTTTTTTTGGTATTTGTCATTCAAAAATAAGGTTTTTGAGCAAAATTATGATAATATTTTGCAATTAAAGTTTACAGTATACTTTGGAGTATGCAGTACTTTTAAAAGGGCAAAGTGGTGGATCCCACTTTTTAGACCACTTTTGTAAAACTATCGGTGCCAAAAAAAAATCTCTGTTTTAAAGTGACGTTCGAATCTAATAAAGTTTTGGCAGCCTAATCCTTCCGTGCATTCTCAGTCAGACTCCTGCCGAAACCAAAAAAGTTGACATACACGTGTCAAACTCCACGAATTCCGAATACTATTTTGGGCCCCACACCGACGTCTACTCTGTACGTGACTAACCTAACCTAATACTGTGTTTTCCTCACGAAGCATGAATCGATCATTGAGTGGTTGCGTCACACAAGTCGTACAGATCGTGTGCAAGGCACGTGAGTAACACTTGACCTGGTTCTCAAAACTAACATCTTATCAAACTTTTGATACACAAAAAATGTATTTAAAACTTTCCATTTTTTCCCTACCAAGTGGTACGAGGGATTTTCAACTTATGAGTAGTGCTAGAACGTACACACATTTGGAGGAAAGAGAATCCCTACTTGAGGTGGACGGTTGTGCATGTCTTGAAATTTAGGCAAGACGGAACTTGAAGATATAATTCAAATCACGAGAGGATAATAACCTTACGATGGGTTTGGGGGAAGAAAATCTCCCAAAATGTACGTACTCTTTAGCATTTTCCTCAACTTATATAGCATTAGGATCCACCAAACTACACAAACATCGGACAGTTATTCTATAATGGCGTCGGTCCAAAAAGAATCACTCTTTCCAAAAGGACTCAACTCCACTCTTTATTGCTTTTGAGTCACCAAATTACTTTTTTTCTTATTATTTCCCTCCACTTTCTCTTTCTAAAATCTCTCACTCTCTCTTCTGTATTAATCAGTATTCAAGAAACGCTTTTTCTTTTTTCTTTTTTCTCTCTCTAAAATGAACAAGGAAAGTTAAAGACTCAGAACTCAGAATCTGAAAACCGAAATTTGTTTCACCAAAACAAGAAACCATGATGATGAGCACCAAAGAGGGTTTAGAGATATTCACGCTAACGTACGCCATGACTGAAGATACCTCAGAAGAAACCCTAACAGCATTAGACGTCACCACCAGATCATCGGTAGCTGCCGTAGAAGAAATTCTCCAGTACCGATTCAGAAACAAAAGTCTCATAGAAGAAGCTTTAACTCATTCGTCTCACACTGAGGCGCCTTCTTACCAACGACTCGAATTCGTCGGCGACGCCGCTCTTGGTCTAGCTGTTGCCAACTTCGTCTTCATTACTTACCCTGGTATTGATCCGGGTCAACTCTCTCTCCTCCGAGCCGCCAATATTAGTACCGAGAAACTCGCCCGAGTCGCTGTTCGTCATGGTTTATACAAATTTCTCCGTCATAATGCCCCTTCTCTTGATGTTAAGGTAGTAAAAATCTTTGTTTTTTCTTTGGTTTTGGATTAAATTTTTTTGCTTTTTCATGTTTTAATCAGAGCAAAAATCGTTTCTTGATTTTAGTTCGAAGTGTTTTATTTGATGTTGTTGTGGGGGTTTTTTTTTTTGGTTGGGGTTTTAGGTTAGAGAATTTGCATTGGCTGTTGAAGAAGAAGGAGATGAAATTCCTTATGCTGGAGCTGTTAAAGCACCTAAGGTTTTAGCAGATATTGTTGAATCTATTGCAGCTGCTGTGTATGTTGACTGTAATTTTGATTTAAAGCTTCTTTGGAAGGTACTTTACTTAACTACATTAAATTTGAAGGAAAAAAATTTGATCTTTTGCATTACTTTAGTGGGTTTTTTTTTTGTGGGTGTTGTTTGTTTAGATCTTCATTAAATTTGGAGGAAAAAATTTGATTTTTGCAGTATTTTAGTCGACTATTAGAGCCGATTGTTACATTGGAGAATTTAGAGCAGCAACCTGTGACTATGCTGTATGAGCTCTGTCAGAAGCAGGGGAAGCATGTCAATATCAAGCATTGGAGGAAGGGATTGAAGAATATTGCTAGTGTTTATGTGGATGGGAAGCTTGTTGGCTCTGGTTGTTCTGAGCAAAAAGACATTGCGAAGATCAATGCTGCGAAGGAAGCTCTTGAGAAACTGTGTAGTTTGGCCTCTCTGCCCGTAGAAGATGGGAGTAGTGGTAGGGTAAATGATATACAGGAGATCGATGGCGCAAAACAGAAGTTGAATGAGCTTTGCAACAAGAAGCGGTGGCCGAAGCCAAGTTACAAGTATGAACTTCCTTCTTACTTACCACAATTTTGATACTTAAAGAAATTCACATTTTTTACTTAATGATTTGAATTCATATACACAGTGAACACACACATACACATTGAGTCCCTAATTTGAAAGAGAAAAACTGTAGGAAAATGGGAGAAGTAGCTCCCTGAAAGAGTCTCCCAAGTGCAAAAAAAATGTAGATAAAAGATGCATATTGATTGTATTTGGAGCTCCATTGGTGGATTTTCATTTTATGGACTGATGAAGATTGCATCCTTATAAAGGCAAGTCTCGAATAAGGATGACACTGGGCTAGGCTAAACAATGGTTCCTTTGGGTTTACCTATTTGGCATTCATATAATCATATGCTCTTTCCTTATTAAACAATGGGTGCAGAATAAATTGTGTGTAAGAAAGGTGATGAGCAAACACCTTAAGGTCAAACAAGTAGGAAAAGGCGGATAATTGTAGTATAGTTGAATTTTGTTATCAAGTGGGAATTTTAAGAAGTTTATTTTGTTCATTGATGTGATTGAATAAGTCGATGAATATTATTTCATAGGTTTGGTTTGTTTATAGAATTATGATTATGATTAGAAGTAATTAGCATTTAAGTTATGTCATCATTCAAATTCAGATTAGAAATAAAGTGAATTTTTATTCTTGGATTATCCGAGTCAGCCACGGTCAGAGTACGATAATTTTTTCCATGCTTAATATATTTTAGTGATTCTTTTTGGTATGGTTTTGTAACTTAATAAGGATCTTTCTGGTAAATTGTCATGATTTTTGGTTGTTTACTATTTTCCTTTCTTAGAGTTACTATAAATTCTGGATTTATGTTACAACTCTGTTAATTGTTGTTTTAGACCCAACAAGAGCCTCAATTAGGACTTTCTTGAAACATAAAATTTGTAGATCTTTTAATTTACCTTATAAAAAGTACGAACTAGTTTCAATCTGAGTTTTCTACTATACTTTATTACTGTTTTACTAAAACTGGTCAGATTTTAAAAGCAGGAATCAGCAGGTATTTAGTTCACACTTGTTTTGTTTTCAAAGAACAAAAAATTTATAATAATCCAGATTATACTTTCTTGTTAATTTCATTCAACTACCTTTCCGGGAAATTGTAAGATTACTCAATTTTGGATTCAGGATGAGTGAGATATGATGTTTCGAAGTTGAAAAAGTATAACAGTTTCCTTCTCTTTAAAAGATTGTCTTGAGTTAATTTTGACCTGAGTTGACTAAAGTATTGCCTCCGACCTTTAAAATTTATTTTGAGTTTTTAATTCACATTTTAGATCGAGAATTCGAATCTTGGGTAATGGATCCGGGCATGGGCTTTGATTCGGGATTCGGGTGTCATAGGATCTCGGATTTGTGACGCCTGGATCAGGCTCAAACCTGGATCCATGATCCATGACTGAGGACTCGAACTAAATTAAAAATTAAAAACTAAAGATAAGTAGCCAAGGTTGGAGTCAACACACTGGTCAGCTTGAGTCAAACTAAAAATGTTAGAGAAAAAAGGACTGTCGTACTCTTTTAACTTCTAAAATTCACCTCTCACTCGTCTGAAGTAACTGATTTTGTACTTTTTGCAAAGGTAATCTGACTGAACTTTACTAGAATAATATAATATGTATTTTGTAGAAAATTTTAAGCTAATGAATATTGCAAAAACTAGAAGTTTTTGGGTTTGACAAATTGAAAATAGTCTGGTAATCATGATAATTTTCCAAACTATAATTTATAAAGTTAACAAGACCATAGCAAGAAGAATCACTAAACAAGATTAAGTATGAAGAGAGTTATGGCACTTTGGTTGTGGCTAATGCAGAAAATCCGAAAATAAAACTCACTTTATATCTTATCTGAACTAAGGTGCTAATTTCTTATGATCTAAATCAAATTCCTTAAACAATCTTAACTCATGATATAGTATTCACGATCGAGTTTATTATGATGTAATCGGACTATAAATTAAAGACTCGAATTTATAGGACAAAATGCACTCATTTGGTTGGCCATGATGTATTACGCTTAGGTTAGTTTAGGGCATCCTGAGGCCTCAAGTTTGTAATAGGTGTAGATTTATTTTTTTCAATGCTTAATGAAGGTAAATTAAAGACTCGAATGCATAGGAAAAAATCACTCATTTGGATGGTCATGATGTATTAAACATAGGTTAGTTTAGGGCATCTTGAGGTCTCACGTTCGTAATAAGTGTAGATTTTTTTTTTTTTCAATGCTTAATGAAGGTAAATTAAAGACTCGAATTTATAGGACAAAATGCACTCATTTGGGTGGTCATGATGTACTAAGCTTAGGTTAGTTTAGGGCATCCTGAGGTTTCAAGTTCGTAATAGGTAGAGATTTATTTTTTTCAACCCTTAATTAAGGTAAAAGTAAACATCCCCCAATTCAATAATGGTCCCATTTGTTATTTTGAGCTAGAGTTATAGTGATGGCTGGAGAAAGTATCTTTGATGAAAATCTCCTTTATCTTTGTGCTCTGGGTACATCGTAAGTACCAACCATCTTGACACAGACTAGAAACATAAAGGTCAGTTTCATCATGCTACTCTTTTGAGCCATACCTTTTTCTTTAGCTGAAAGTAATTGTTGTGACAACTAACCAATGAAAGAAGGAAAAAAAGAAAATTGTTCTAACAGTTAACAACCTCTGCTATGTAAACTTATCTTTATATACATTTAATGTAGGAAAAGGAACATTTTCTACAAAATTCACATTTTTACTATTATGGTAAAATCAGAATTTAGTATAAATAGAAAAACAATGTAAATAATAAATTTCGATTTTACTATAACTTGTAAGCTAGTTGTCTTCTATTATCATTATGATCGTTTCTCTATTTTATAGGTTTCCTTATTCAATCAGGAAACTATTTATTTTCTTGTTCTTTTAGAGTACGAAAATTTCTAGATTTAGTAAGCTCTCTAATTCAATTAGTAAATTGTCTATTTTTTTTTCTTTTTTGAGTATGGAAGTTGTTATTTACTTTTCTTGTTAAACTAGGAACACTACCTATAAATAGAGGTCCTTGAGAAATCTTTACTTTAGAATTTCAATTTCTAAATTTTAGTTTTTTACTCTTGTGGATTCAGGAGACCTGATATTTTCTCCTTGAGAAATCAAGGATTTTTTATTGCTTCTACTACATTAAGTTATATCAAGAAAATTATAGTACTAGAAGCAATAAAAACCCGTGATTGTTCAAGGAGGAAGAAACAAGCCTCTTGAATCGACATGAGCAAAATCCTAAACTTTGGGTGTTAAAATTCTGAAGTTATTTACTCATTCAATAATCTAGGAGCCTCAATTTATAGTTAGAGTCTCTTAGTTTAATAAGAAATGGAAATAACAACTTTCCTACTCTAATAAAAAAGAAAATAGATACTTTCCTAATTGGATTGTAAAGCTTGTTAAATTTGGAAACCTTCCCACTCTAAAATAAAAAGAAAATAGACCCTTTCCTAATTAAATTAGAAAACTTAGTAAATCTTGAAACTTTCATAATAATTATAGAATTCAACTACGTTACAAGTTATAGTAAACTCAGAAATTATTATTCATAGTAAATACATTTTTTTTCTATTTATAGTAAATTTTGGTTTTCCTATAAATAATAAAATTGTGAATTTTCATATATTCCTTTTGTCTTGCATCAACACTTGAAAATATAAATTCATGTATTCTTCAGTCATTGATGGGTTCATTCAAGCAAACATGAAGTGCAAATATGTTGTATTATGGACTCGCAAACACGGTGACGCAGATTGATTTGCATGAGGCTAAACGAATCAACGTCGTCTCTAATAAGGGCAATTGTTTGTGACAGCATTTTGTCAAGGCATGGATGCTAATGCATCAAATCCCCCAAGTTTAGAAGAACTCAAACTTTTACATGATAACATTTTGTTTTGCCTCCTTTGAACATACCACCAGTATTCTTACTTTGTTGTTGTAATATAGGGGGGAATCTTGGATATCCTCTCCCATCTTTCTTCTCATGACACAATGCATGTTGTTTGTGAAAAGCGATGATGTGACAGTTGGTTTTGTCCACAACAGTTGGGAAATGTTCCCTTGGCAGCAATAGATCTATTCGCACTATTGATTTTTGGTACTTGCGTCTTATCTTTATTTTTGACAGGCTCTTCTGTAGAAAGAGTTCTTAAGATGTCTTTTAAATAGACAACATATCTTTCCTTTTAGTAAATATAGGCATGCCCATTTGGAATTTGTAGGCACTTCTCTCTTTAGCCATGCTTTTTTCTTTCCTCAGATCTCAATAGATTATGATGTTATTTTATGGTAGCAAGTAGTAACCACATAACGTATATGGATCTTGATATTCTGTGTAAATCTCCGTCAGTACTCCGCTTAAACTTGAGAACATTAGTTTAAGATGGGTAACTTTTGGCTGCAGAACAAAAAATGCAGTTGTTTATTGGATTGGTCAAATGCATTTCTGTGACTAAAAGTAGGAGCAAGCATTCCTAAGTTTATTAGGAGAAATTTCTGTGTTTCAATTTTGGACAAAATACCATTATGGTATTAACTTATTATTCCCATGAAGTATTTCCTATGTATATTATATCATGAAAATCATGGATTAAAGTGAGATGTGCTACATATGGTTATGATCCTTTTAAGGGGTGAAAGAATGTAGGTTTAAGTTGAAAACAGAGTGCATGTGCAAAAGTTACAAACAAGATAAGTTTGTTGGATCTACCATACTGCCACAACTAGATGAAAACCATAAAACATCTGTAAATTGTTATCCAGCCAGCATGATTCTGTCTCCAACAAACATCATGATGTGCTCAAATGGTAACAATGTAGGTGAACAGACTCACTAACTTTTCGACAACTGTGTACTATATTATGTCCATAACCCTATAAAAGGGTTGGAGGTAAGTTTGACAGGAGGCAAAACAAGAATCGGCTTACTTGAGGTCAAGATTTGTTAAACTCTGAGGTGTTTGATGGAAGGGGGGGATCCATGCCCTCTGTCTTTTACTGGTACACCTCAAGTTATTAGCACACACAAGATAGATGTTCTTGCTGGAAATGGTAACATTCTTTCGCAGGTAATTGGTCAGGTAAACCAAATCAATCGATTGCATATCTGTATTTTGTCTTGTCTGTATCCAATATGTTTCTTGTTGATTTTTTCCAGTTGTGATATCCAAATTAACTCCTCGAACACATTTCTTTGTAATAGCGACTATTTACATGCACAAATGTATTTTTTAATAAACTTGCATTGCAGAGTTGAGAAAGAAGTAGGTCCTGCCCACGAGAGGAGATTTGTCTGTTCGGTTCAGATTGAAACTGTGAGCGGCACATTTTTAACTTCGGGAGACATAAAGTCGAAAGTGAAGGATGCTGAGAACTCTGCAGCTTCGATGATGTTACGTGGTCTAGAAGACCCTAAATTCGGTTTGGGAAACATCCCCTAAATAAGACATCCCAAGACCGTTCAATTTTCTCGTGTATAATATCCTCTTATTGGAAGCACGTGCCTTCTGCATGTGTAGTTACATTTTCATGATTTGTACGTTTAAGTCGTGTAGTAGTTGTCGTGTGTTAGTGACTAATACCTGACCTTTGTCTTCTGATTCTACTTTACATTTTGCTGAGTAATGCCTGAAAATATTTCTCGAAGGAAGAAGAAGTGAGCGGGTAGAAGAGAAACGTGTTAGATAGTTTGAATATGAATAAATGATTCTTCAGTGTTGCATGCATAAGATGAAAGACTACTGCTGAACGACAAAGCTGAGCAGCATATTGAGGGCTGGAGAGAGCATAAATTATGTGAACAAATGTTGCAAAATGTTTGTTGCAGGTCTAGTTACATCGCACGGTCTAAGACGTATGGGGTCTTAACATCAGACTGGATTTCTTAGACCGATCCATTTAATGTAGGTTACGAGACCAAGTTGGTGTGATACCATTAAGTTTTCCAAAGGAAAAGAGATGTGATTATCTGTTGTATTGGATATGGGCAGCCAACTTGACTGAAGTAGATATTGACAAAACAACAAAAAAATTACTTGGGCAGCCACCACCAAGTAAAAAAAATCTGTCTCACCATCTCCATCGTTCTTTTTTCCTTTTAAAACAAAGTATGAGATTAAAGAGCTCTACTACCCCGCATTGTAGAGTGGGATGAAAAATGTGCTGAATAATTAGGGAAATAAGGGCAAGTACTATAGATTACCTCAAACAACTAAAATTAGTTAAATTTGAGGTTTGGGCAAGTATCAAGGACACCTCCAACAATCAAACTCTTCCCCTTCATTCCAAATTTGAGATCGCAGCAAGAGATTTGAAGGATACGGCAGAGACTGTGCTGGATGTAGCAAGGGGGAGAAGAGTGTAGGATTATCACGTGTCAACATCTCATTGGCAAAGTGCAGTTTTTTTTTTAATTCGTCGGGAGGTTTGTTTTGAATTCGTATGCAAAGTGCAGTTAGTCGGAGGGAGTAAATGATGGCATTAGGAGCGGGAGCGTCGGAGCGGCCAATTAAAAAATGTTCTTAGTTCTAAAATACTTTCGGAGCGGGAGCGTCAGAGCCTAGTTCGGAGCTAAGTAACCAGAGCGCGGGTCGGAGCGGGAACGAAAGTGGGAGCGGGAGCGTCGGAGCGGCCGATTAAAAAATGTTCTTAGTTCTAAAATACCTTCGGAGCGGGGAGCGTCGGAGCGTAGTTCGGAGCGGGAGTGCGAGGTTCCGGAGCGGGAGCGTCATCCCTATACCAAGGTTTCGGTTACTAAGGTTCGGAGCGGGAGCGCGAGGTTCCGAAGCGGGACCGTCACCCCTATACCAAGGTTTCGGTTACTAAGGTACTTGCCACTCCTAAACTCTTAAACTTTACCTCAAACCAGTGTTTTAAAAACCGGCCCGGACCGGCCGGTTCAACCGGTGAACCGGTGACCCAGTCAAATTTTCGGTTCGGGTCAACATTGACCCAGTAATTTTCTCAAAAACAGTCTTTTTGAATGTGAACCGGTCGACCCGGCCGGTTGAACCAGTGAACCAGGTGACCCAGTTGATTTTTAAACCAGTTTTTTTTAAGTTAAAGTGTTATAATTTTTTACATTTTGCAAAAAGGAGCTTGCTGGGTTTTGAACCTAGGACCCTAAAGTGATAAACCTCTTACCATTTCAGCTACCATTAGATTGTTGTCATTATGACAGTATAATTTCTATACAATTAATTGTTATTTAAGGGTTTTAGCATTTTCCAAAACTTAAATTGTTGAGTTTTGAACACGAGACCCATAAGTGACTTCAAAAAGACACTTTACCAATTGTGCTGCATAAAATAATACATTTTTATTATTGTTATTGTATTAATAGTTTAGACTTAACCCACTGGTCAACCCACTGGTTGAACTAGATTGACCCAACCCACTAGCTTCTCCGGTTCGATTACCGGTCCGGTTTTTAAAACATTGCCTCAAACAATCTAATTAAGAGTTTTTTTGTGTTAGTTGCCCTTAGTAGAGGAAGTGTTGTAATTCACGGCGGTGAACACACAAGACATCCAATACCCCCAAATCAAATGGCTCTATTCACTTTTTCTTGATCTGTCAAGAACTAACACACTTACTTTTCATTCAACTCTATTGCGTGTGGTAGGCTGGTAGCGCTATTCAAGATGAAATAGTACTTATCTCGCTCATATTCTTTGGTACCAGGTCGCATTCGATAGCACAGGACTATGGAGTTTGATGTTTACTCATATTCTCTCTTGGTTGCCCCAACAATATCGTCCATATCACAAAACGGTAATGCTACACTTACTGCAAAGTGTACTGCAAACCTTACTATAAAGGCTATTTAAGAGAGCATTTAAGAGAGCATTTGCGTCAATTTAAGAATGACGCAAATCACAAAGGGTATAAGATTATTTGAAAACCGTGAGATGACTATGCAGTAAGAAGTCTTAAATGGTGGCCCAAGTCCGAAGTGCGCCCCCATCCAAAACTGCCATGTCTATAGCACGAAAGAAAGAAAGAAAAAAGGGCACAAAAAGCATAAACTAACAACACGAAATTGGACTTTATGTGAGGGTAGAGCAGTCTTTTGACTAGGTGGGTCCTATACCCCTCAAAATGAGAAGAAGGGGCAGTTGCTGTTGGCCCCTGTTGCAGTCACCGACCGACGCTTCCGGATTTGACCTTTTAATCTATATCTGGTTGATTAAAAAAAACAAACAAACAGTTAATGAACATGGGACCCTTCTCACTCAGTATTTTTGTTGTTTTTTTTTTTTTAATCTCTCAACAATCACCTCCATTTCCAACCAAAATAAAATCCCCCCATTATCTCATCATGAAAAAGATGATGATGATGATGATCTAAAAACCATTCCATTCCAGATTCACACTCACCCACTTCATTAATTGTTATCTCTTTCTCTCTCTAGATCTCCTTCTTCTTCTTCTTCTTCTTCTTCTTCTTCTTCTTCACTGACGACCCACAATACAGAGACTATTCTAGAGAGAGAAACAGAGGGGAGAGATGGCTGTGCATCAGCAGCCTGGTGGTTTGTGTAAGCCGGGTGTGATAAAGTTTGTAACCGCTGTTTTGGGTTTGGGTTTGATTGGTTACATATTGGGTCCTCCTCTGTATTGGCACCTCACCGAGGGTTTGGCTGCTATCGGCCATGACGTCTCTTCTTCTTCCACAGCTGCCACTTGTCCTCCTTGCGTTTGCGATTGCTCTTCTCAACCCCTTCTCTCCATGCCTGAAGGTATTCACTTCTTTTCCCCTCTCAAAATTTTACAGATCTGTCTTAATTTGAGTAGAACTAGACCTATATTTTAAGTAATTGCAAGAGTCATTTACAGAGATCTTTCCAAGGGAATGAAAAATTGGACAAAGAGGAACCTGGGTTAATGTAGTGACTATAACAGATTAAGAAACATTGATAAATTATAGGCTATTCAGATGAAAATAGGTACCTTGGGTCATAGGGGATGTTTTAGTATTATGTGGGTTTCAATTGAAATAAGTGGTGAATTTTCTTATTTAGTGATTTCTGTGCTACAAATTTAAATGATTTCTTAGGTTTCAACACTATGTATTTACATGAATTGTTGGTAATAATACTACTTTTTGTTTGGTTGCACCAATACAGCTCCTTTTTCGAGCAACTATTTGATGGAAATGAAATCTGGCCTACAATTGATGTCTGACAGAAGTGTTAGGATTTAATTGTTGTTTTGGTTTTGATTAGTTGTAAATAAATAGCAATAGTAGAGGTGGAGAGGAACTGGAAGAGAGATAGATAGGGAATCAGATTCTCTCCAGTATATAAGACTTACGAATGGAATCACATTTTCCATAGTAGCATCTTAGATGGAGTTGTACAACATGTGGGAGGCACCATATCAGTCAAGCTCACGCAGCATATGAGTTAAAATTGTTCTTACATTGTGTATTTATAGCAGTTCTAGACAACATCCTCAATTATTTGACAACACTCAACTTCAAAGTAGAAAAACTCCCACGACAAATAGGAAATCATGAAAGACATCAATTATAATTTGCAAAAGCTAGAAATTTATGAATAATTATTCTTGAAACTTGGAAATAAAGAAATTGTTTGTGACTTGTTCTGGGGTTTAGAAATGCTGAACGGGGGAACCAATAGCTTTCAGTTAGCCATTTGCTTGAAAGCACATGTTTCAATTAGCCCATAAAGCTGGCCCCTTGGTGTTCTTTCTGGGTCCTGTTCAACGCAATGAGGGATATGAACCATTCAGAGTCTTATCTCTGCAACTCCAAGATCACTTTATACTGTAGGATCCACAGAGTTGAAACCAATCTTACCATCTAATTTGTCAGTTAGAAGTAGTATTTCCTTGTTCCTTATTTTCAAAATGACTTGTGCAGGATAGTAGTAACTTATTTTATATGCATTATTTCTATTATGATTATGATCTTAATTTATTTATTTATTTTTCTGTTTATTCTTTTATCTCAGTAAGTTAAAACAAGTTCTGATTTGTGTTTTTTCAATCTATTCTCCTGCAGGATTGAGCAACAATTCGTTTGCAGGTTAGTTTCCTTCTGCAAGTTAGATGAAGGCTGTGATCTAGATTAATTTATTATCACTGAGCTGTTATTGTGCGTTCCTCCGTACAGTTTCCATCCCAAGCACTTTCACGAACTGGTGATACTTATTACTTTGAGAGCAGACTTTTGCATTTGCAATGCAACTGAACAGAGGTTCTTGGAGGCTAAGGAGTCGCCACTTGTACACTTGGATGTGGGACCAAATCAGTTTTTGAATATTTCACATCCAAGAACATAGGTGGCAGAGTCCTTAGCCTGATGTTGTGGTACAGCAACTAAAACTTTCTCTTGGTTGATAAGAAAATCAGGTTACTAAAGTATCCCACAAATAGGTATTTAGGTGATCATGTCAATAGAATTTAGAAACTCCAGGCTCATACATGCCTGGAAACAATATCTGATTGACCATTAGTGCCACTTCACAGCGAGGGTCTAGTTTTACCTTGAATGATAGATTAGGTTTTTCAAGTTTGTACTTCAAATTTTCAGGTAGTTCCAACACACCGATCAAATAAATTGTTCTAATCATCCAAGACTTATATGGTATGAACTGTCAGGGTACATTGGCGGGTTATATATGCTCTTCTTCAATCATTTATGTGCTTAAAACCAGTCAAAATGCACTGACGTGGTAGCCATGTTCAATTTTTACGTGTTAAGCCCCCTTGTCCTCTATGATGAACAGCACCTCCTGTATTCAAGCTTGAGTCCCCCCTTTATGGAATGGGATCTGGTGCGGTGTATGTGACTTTACCCACATATACACATTATTGTTTTATATTTGGATAGCTCTTATACACGTGAATATGATACCTAGGGTAAAACCACGATGATTTATAACTAATGCATCTAGTTGAAAATGACTTGGGTAAAACTTTATATTACCGAAAAGACTTGGCTTTCAGTTGGTATGGATTGTGATTTTAGATATAACATCGGACGTCTTAATTGATCTCAATGAGTAGGAATATAAGCTTCAATGCAGAATCCCGAATCTGTTAAGGTGTGAGCATGAATAGGCCATTTTCTAACTCCCACAGCACAGATTTAGGAATCACGAGCTGGAATGAACTTTAGCTAGAAGAATCTTTCTCCTGGGTGCCTTAGATATGGCACCTTTATTCCTTCTTCCTGCTTTTGCTCCACAAGCTACTTTATTTTTTCTCTCTCTTTCAACATTGTACATCTTTACTGGACCAGCTATCCTCTTCACTTGGTTATATTCTCAACAACTGCCACAAACAATTTGTCTCCAGCTGGCTGGTCAGTGGTCACCCAATCTATGCAGAAACACTAGGGTTATAGGATCAACATAGAAATGGTCCAGTAGCATTTGCTCTTTACTTGAGATATTCATAGATATCTATTTTTGACTTAATTTTGAGTGTTTCCGAACTTAAACAGTGCTGTTTGATTTTACTCTTTTGTTTATGTTTCAAATCGAACTATGGTCTCACTTGTTTATGGATTGAATAACAGTGCAATGAACTTGCAGACAATGTTAAACTTTTCGGATCTTCCAATGTGCATTTTATCTCTTTCTCTAATCGAAAGTCGTGCATTCTCACATTGTTTACTGCTATATTCTGCAGATTGTGTGAAGCATGACATGGACGTCAGTGAAGACATGGAGAAGAATTTTGCAGAGCTACTGTCAGAGGAATTGAAGCTACGAGAAGCTGAAGCTTTGGAAAATCAGCGTAAGGCTGACATGGCATTACTTGAGGCTAAAAAGATGGCATCTCAATATCAAAAGGAGGCAGACAAGTGCAATTCAGGTATGGAGACCTGCGAAGAGGCGAGGGAGAAGTCTGAAGCTGCATTGGTAGCACAGAAGAGGTTGACTGCCATGTGGGAACTGAGGGCTCGTCAGCGAGGATGGAAAGAAGGGCCTTCCAAGTCCAGATAGAAACAATCTTAAGGCTGCCTCTAATCTATTTCCCAACACATACACTCTTATCAGTAGCCGTGAAGAAAAACCTCGAAGAGGACATTTTGATGCAAACTGATATATGATGTGGAAGAGGTTGTGGGTTCTACCGTTCTCACTGTTCTCACTGTTCAATCCACCCATCCATTTAGTCCTGTTTAGATTCATGAATCTGACCAACTGGTTCAGGGTTCTGAGTGTCATTTTGTTTCTTTTATTTGCAGTCGATATAGAAACATATATTGTTCCTCTCTTTGCAAGACCGATGGCACTTCTTTTTTATCTTTATCTCCAAGCTTCGACGAGATAGTGAACGACTCTGATGTTTTGTATTTGCAGTATAACAGCTATGGTGATTATAAGATTCAATTATACCCAACATTGAAATAGATGTTTATGTTCAGTAGTCTCTTTGTCCATTCTACAGTTTTTCAGTATTTCAAGATGTTTATCCATGTCAATATATAATGGAAACACCCAACATTGAATATACAGAGTTTGAAACATTGAAATGAATGATGAATACAAATCACATCTATACTTTCCAGAAGAAATAGTTGCTGGGTTCCTTCCAAAAATCAGAGAACAGTATCTTTCTTTCTTTCTTTCTTTCTAAGGACTTGAGCCTCCAATAAGTTTCAGTGCTTGTTCAAGGGTCTCCCTAAACCTCAGTAGGTCAAGTTTAAGGTTCTGCCCATCAACGTACACAGCTCTGGCAGCATAATATCCTTGCCTGTGTATCGACTGTGGATCGGTGATGACCGGATGATCTGGTCCGTACTTTGCTAGGAGTGAGCTTTCTTCTGGATTGATCCGGTATTCCAAATAACGTACATTCATCTCGCCAACCGTCTGAGCATAGTAGAATGTGGAGGGCCATTCTAGCCCAAGCGGCACAACCTGCAGCAACACTGCTCCTTCTGGCATGAACACGGCATTAGTAAGACCTGCACCATGGACTCCCAATAGAACGCTGCAAGAGTTGATCTCACTGGAAAATTTGTCCAAATTCGACATTTGATTTGGCGTTGCAGTGACTACTTGGAATCCTAATTCCATGGCCAATCCCACTATTTCATTTTCATTCAAGAACACTCTGGTTTTCGGACGTGAAATAAGTCTTAGAACAGGTTTCTCTATCTCAGCTACATTCTTTATCTTCAGACTGAATGAATCTCTTAAAAATCTCCTGAAGTCGTTCATGGAGTACCCACCAGGGATGTCACTAGTGTTGCAGGCGAGGTTGTCATGATACTTGAGACCGATCACTGCTCCCTGGAAGCAATGTACCTTCCCATCTTCAGCAGGATTGATGACGTCGTGGTGTGACAAGTGGGTCAGAATCCGATGATATTTTGAGACCCACCAGGCCTGGAAGTCGGTGACGATGAACCGTAGATGAGACTGGAAGTGGTGGGTTGTTAGAAACAATGGGATGATGATTTCATTGAATTCATGGAAGAGGTTGCCAATGAAGCCACCGGAGGAGAAGATAACGGCTGAGACATCATGGGTAACATCACATGGAGGTGGTGGTTTGTTGTTGACACCACGGAGTATCTCCACCCGTGCGACTAAACTTAGCGCTGTGCTATCTTCCTTCCTAGCATACGGATGGACCGTCCGGTTGATCGGAGGTAGGGACTGGTTGGGTGAAAGGTAGACAGTCAAGGAGCGCATATGGATCCTCACAGGCTCGTTTGAGACGCACACGTCGGAGTGGAGAGATGAATCACAAGAAAAGCCAGTTGCATCCAGTTCTGCTCGATCTCCTCCTGTGTTCATGGAGGTGCATTGTCTATTAAGTTCAGATAATCAGAATTTTTAGTATGAATTCAAACTGAAAATGCTTGCTATATATCTTTCTTACATTCAAATTTCAAAACAGAGTGAGAGATACTCTGGCTCTAGTTCATCCAAAACAAAATACAACAATCACAATAACATTCTGGTCCTGTGTGCAATAGAATTTAGGGCGGGAGCGACCAATTAAAAAATGTCATTAATTTTGAAGCGTTTATGTGTAACTATATACATACATAGGAAATTTGTATTTCCACCTATTTTTCTTACTAACAATCCACTTATTTTTTTCACTCTGTATACATCGATCTGTGGATTCCATATGGGGGTGATTTAAGCGACAATTTTCTTCTTTTCATATAGATCATTTTTTTAAAAACTAATTGTTAATATTCGCATTTTAATTGTAATTAGACAATAATTCTATTAAAAAAACATAAAACTAACAAAAATAATAGAATAAAATATACTTTTTATATATGCTAAATGCTTTACAAATTGTCGGGGCACGGCACAGTAAGATCCAAATTTGACCAATAATATTATCTATAATTGGAATGGGACCTTGTTATTGTGGAAAACCAATATAAGAGTCCAAACCCTATACTGTTATTTATTAGGTTGGGAATCTAGGGATGGGACCCGGGACCATCTAAAACCAGATAAATCCAATCTATTTTACTGTTCTAATGTCACCTACTAGACATCATATATGTCAAAAATTAGTTGGATGGCAGTCTTGTCTTATTAGTTGACTACCTAATACAGTGGTTGAAAAAAAAGTTAAACTTAGTGCATTTTCTTACTAGAAACCTTAATACTTAGTCATGCTACAGTTCTCAAATAATTTTATATTTTTTGTGATTTACAATATTTTTAAATTGACACAAATACTCTCCTAAATAACCTTTGCAGTAAAATTTACAGTACACTTTGCAGTAAATGCATACAGTAGTTTGTGTATCCCTTGCGCATTTTAAGAGGTCTCGAGTTCATATCTTTTTTATGGTCATGTGTATTCCATGTAATTCTCTCCGTCTCCAGTTCCAAGGAGTATTAGTCGAGGATGTATAGCCTAATTGTCTTAGGCCGAGGAGTGGCACATAGTCGCTAGCTTCCCTTGGTGCCACGGTTTTAGAAGTGATGTCTTTGTATGTATTCGTTGAAATGATATAATCGATCGATTGAACGATCAAGAATCGAATAATAATCAAAAAAAACAAAAGAGATCTAACACACACACACACCTCGTACAAGTCTTCGTACAAGAAAACCAATAGGATCTCCCTCTTCTTCGATAATGCTTTTGGTGTCATTATAGCTACTACTGCTCCCACCACCACCACCACCACCACTAGTACTCCAATTCATTATTTGGTTCGTCCCTTCATGAAATCATTCATACATATAACAGTTTTTAGTCAACAACAAATTTAATTTCATTAACAGATGATTATGAAGCATGAAAAATATGTTCATTAAAATTGAAAATTATAGAAAATGAAGAAATTAAGGAAGAACAAAGCTAGAGATTTGGATATATAGAATTACATACATAAATCAAGGGGATTGGATCTGAAGAATGCAGCATATAGCAAAGTAAGAAGAAGTAAGAAGAACGACAGCGCCCGGATTGGTACCCTACTCGTCGATGATTGATCCTTATTACCCATGTTTACTAATCAAACATTCGATCGATGATTACCGATCAAATGAGCGATCGATGTTAATTTGTTTGATGATCAAAGAAGAAGAAGAGCTAAGAAGTAATAGCTTGTTTAGCTAAGCATTATTTAGGCAGTACTTTGGTATATGTATTAAATATATCAAATTTCTTAATTAATTATTTGGTGGTTAGGGGGGTCCGAAAGTGATTCATCAACAGAAGAATCGTTTTAATTTTAAAATGGAGAATCGTTTTTTAAATATTAAACTAGTACACTAAAAAATGGGACGTCGTGGTCGCCCTAGTCTTCGCTGCTAACTAATTACATGCTCTGATGGATGAGCTGTTTTTCCCATTCATTTCATGTAGAATATGATTTCAACATTTTATTATTATTATTATGTTTATAGCACGCACGTTTGGTGTGAGAGTGTTGTGAGTACTGTGAGAACAGTTTTGCTTAATAGCAGGAGCTAGTCTTGGGGTTTATATAGTTTTGGATCAACTCCACCTAATAGTCTAATCTTTTAGGTTGGAAGCACGAACATATAACAACTAGCATCATTCATTCATCAAATCTGCGACAGGCTGTAAAATTTGAACACTAGTACGTGGTTTCTCTCCTGCATGCAATGCTAGCTGTTATGGTTGACACATCAAACAGACTACTCCTTTACGCATTATTTTTTGCTTTCATTATTCTAACGAGGATTATTGCACCCTAGTTTAGAACCCTCTAGGTAGACTAGACCCGCCAAAATAACTCGCCGACCCTACCTTAATTCGACTCGCCAAACTCTACTAGAATCGACCTATTAGCTAAACAAATTAGGATTAGGACTGATCATTACTAACATGTTNATTTCAACATTTTATTATTATTATTATGTTTATAGCACGCACGTTTGGTGTGAGAGTGTTGTGAGTACTGTGAGAACAGTTTTGCTTAATTAGCAGCAGGAGCTAGCACTATGCCACGGGGAAATAGTGATAAAGTGGGTTTTGTTATTCGATAACGGGTGGTCTTGGGGTTTATATGGGTTTAGATCAACTCTACCTAACAATCTAGTCTTTTGGATTAAAAGCCCGAAACTGTAACAACTAGCATCATTGATCAAATCCGCAGCAGGCTGTAAAATTTGAACGCTAGTACGTGGTTTCTCTCTTGCATGCAATGCTAGCTGTTATGGTTGACACATCAAACAGACTACACCTTTAAGCATTATTTTTGGCTTTCATTATTATAATGAGGATTATTGCACCCTAGTTTAGAACCCTCTAGGTAGACTAGGCCTCGATAAAATAACTCGTCCACCCTACCTTAACTCGACCTACCAAACTCTACTAAAATCAACCATTAGCTAAACAAATTAGTATTAACTCGACCTGTTGCTAAGTCTACCCCAGGCACCTTGCATGATAGAGAATGATCTAAGAAATGATTTCTGGTAAATATGAACTCCTTCTCATATAGAACATGATATTCAAAAATCAGTGTATCTGAAACTTTTAATTTCTTCAAATCAATTTTTAAAATACCGGCAAATTTGAGTTGTCTTTTTTTTTTTTGATTTCTAACAAATTATTGATGGGATTATAAGTCACTGATCTCTAGATCATCTACTATCCTAAAAAATCATCCCTCGCATGATGGGGTGCAACAACCCTCCTCCATCCTTGTAAAGTTTTTTGGATATAAAGTTGTTTCTTTTTATATTACACAAATGCTCATTTTAGAATAGGTAACTTAGGCCTGAATAGATTATAAGAAACTTGTGGCACCACTCCCTAGACAAGGAGTTTTATTTTGCTATAAGAAAGTTTGGTGCAAAGTTGAGGGATTTCAATCTCAACCATACACAAAAGGGCATTTTTGAAAGTATATCTTATCTTACTATTTTAAATGGCTCCATTATCTTCCATGCGGTTCAACTGAAGCTTCTGTAACAGCATCCTCACAATTTTTATAGAAATACCAAATATGTACCTTAAGTAAATTTATTTGGGTACACTTCATTTACACCAGTTAGTGGAGTCATTTGAAGATGATCTAATGACTAATTTTTTGTGACAATGATCTTTTTATTATTTAGATCGATCAATATTAGTATATCGATCATCTTTATGATGGGCCACACATCGATGTAACATCTTTATTATTAATGAGGCTTATACTTGCCAATAGAATCATGTGGTGATAATCAAATGACCGATTTTTTTTTATAATATATATCAACATCAACCCATTGATCGTCTCTAAATAAGCCCACAACTAACTTTTTTTTTAAGAGAGACCTACACCTAATTAATTTTATTTTTTACTCAATATTTTTTCTTTCTAAAATTACTTCTACCAAAATAACACAATTAATTTTTATCATGAAAAATACTCAAATAACACACAGGAAGCGGACCAGCTGGCTCACATAATTGAGATGTGTTTAGGTGTGAAATCCTTCATTTCAGAACATACTTTTCTTTACCAAAATCGGACTATTATTAAACAAGCTAATGGCCCCTCGTCCTTTAATATTGCCATTTTATAATCATACAAATTATATTTGGAAGACAAGTGGTCCTCCAAAAGGACCATCGTCACCAAAAGTATGAATTATATATATAAGCAAAAGAATTGAAATCACTTTTTTTTTTTGTTGGTGTGACATTTGAACCTACAATATATTATGTCTCCTTCTCCCTTGGATGTGTTGTAAATAATATAACAGCGCTGCTGTTTGGCCCGACTATATTACAAAATAAATGGCAGATGCTTATGTGATATGGTGGGTCCTACTGCCACATAAATTAGAAATCCTTCATAACACTTTAAAAAGAGAAAAGTAGTGGGTCTCACTTTACCGCATAATGTTTTGTAAGATAGGTGGGCCAAAAAGCTTTATTGATAATATAGTGTAAGGAGAGAGATACAACATCACCATCAACTATACTGTGTTTCCATCCTTGTGACTTTCATTTTTATTATTTGATCCCCAAAAGAGGCATTCCCTCAAGATCAGTTTCTGTGGGACCCCAAACTTTATACGTGAATATATATATATATATATATTAGATCCAGTATATCCAAAGCTCTTAGAGCTTTTAATTAGTCTTTGGATGGTACTTTCCTTCTATTAGCAATTGTCCTGATACATCTAGACAATAAATGGGGAGTTGAACTCTTAATACGTTATTCAAAATATCTATCTAAATTATTTGGTCCTACCGTCTCCAAACCCCATCCCTATGAGCCTCGGCCCCACATAGATATCACCAATAGCTTGTTTGTCGCTTCTAGCTAGCCATTTCTAAAGTCAAGCTACCATCAAACTGTGATGGGAAGTGAAGCCACCGAAATTACACTATTCAAATATGATTATGCCCACCCATTTATAGTGACATAAAAAACGGATAATTTTTCATGATTCCATAGGTCCACAAGGAGACAATCTGACGACTAATTTTTAGTGTAGAGATCTCCTCATCAAAAATCATATCCTTTTACAATATTCAGTGGGCCCACGTAACAATAGGTTTCCAAAATTAAATCCACAAATCTAGTACCTCTCGTATTACTTTTCAACTTTGTGTCATTTTCACGTCGGTTTCAAAAAGCTGTGTAAATTTGATCGCTCAATCGGCCAGTGCAGCTGATTTTCAAACAAAGTTAAAAATTTTAGACTTTTTATGAAAAATTAATCCTTAGATCATATCAATGTAAACTGCACCCATACCACCATCTATAATATTTTTTGTTTGAACATCCAAACGTCCATAAAAATGATTATTTGACAATGCATATTGAAATTGAGTTACAAACTAAACAAACAACCCATCAGTAGCATGCATGTCAATTATTTATAATTCATATACACAACAAACATATCTCAATCGAATGCCTCATTTCATCACCGTTCGATCACTTTGCTTTCACTTCGCTTTTTCAATGGCTGTGATCGATCCAGACGATGCACTGAAAGAGTCGTACCTCAGCAACAAATCTGCGACCAACAAACACGCAGTAAGTACTACGACATCCTTCGCGGAGCACTGTTTGTTCGATGTACTGGGTGACCCGGTCTGCGGCCCGTTTGACCAGTATAAATAATTCAACAGCTCTTGACCTTTTTCTTTTGTGAACCGATCCGGTACAAAAGTATCCGGGTTATCGAACACAGTCGGGTCTCTCATCACCAACGGTTGATACCCACATAAAAGCTCACCCTTTTTAATTTGAAACGCCGAGTCATATGAACTCAGTACAAAATCTTTCCTAGCTCGAGCGTATTGGAACGGAACCGGTGGGCTGAATCGGAGCGATTCGTATACAAACGATTTAACGAGTTCCATTTCCTTTACTGAGTTGAAACTCAGTGGTGATGACCCACTTTTTTCTTTCACTTCTTTTCTTAATTTCTCCTGTAACCCAGTTTTATCGCTCCCAAGATTGTTTAGTAATGATGGAAGGAAAACGGAGAACCCGCCAAACGCGTTGAACCCTAAGATGAACAGGAGATTGTGAATCGTTTCGTCTTGACTCAGTCCAAACTCGGTCATACCTCTCTGTACCGTTTCTTTACCTTCTTTCTTGACAAACTCGTAGAGTTTGTTGTAATCACCGCTGACTAAAGCAAATGGGTAAGCAAAAGAATGAAGAAAAATTTCTTCAAGTGGTTGTAAGATACCGATTTTCTGAGTTGGTAAGAGTTGAAGCGCCAACCATTTGTCCAACATGACGTACCCATTGTCACCGATTTCGGGTGAACTCGCTGGATCGGCTCCGAAAAGACTCTTTGTTAAAAACCGAAAAATAGACTTCTGTAACGGTACGAGAAAAGCTGAACTTTTATTCGCGGAAACGTCTTTTTCAATTGTACCCCACATGATGTCGAGGTTAGATAAGAGTTCGGATACCCAAACGCTTGAGCTCCGTTTAAGAATATCTGCGGCGAAGCTCTTAACCTAAAAGATGATAACGGGCGTTATAACGGTAACAAATTTTGATAAGCGATAATTTTACAAAATTTATTATTTAATTTATTTTTACACTTTGTTTACACCTGCCTATATGACCATATAAAGATGATTCTCTTTTGTGAGGATGATCTATACGACAGTAGATCAGCCTTACAAAAAATTTATATCCAACATGCATCGTCATATCTTTAGATCATCTACATGCATCATCTGATAGACAAGTATAAGCAGAGTGTAGGTAACAAAATAAAATGTTGGGGTGTAAATATCCGATCCCAATTATCGTTTGATCTTTTCACTGTTTTGGAACGTATGGTTTAGGGTGCTTAGGGAAACCCCAATTTGTAAAAAAAAAAAAGGAAAAAAAAAAAAGAAAAACTTCTATGATATTTTTCCTAAAATTTTTGGTTCCAACAAAGCTTGAAAAATGTGGAATTTGAAGCATTATTTTGCATCTTTTGGCTCATAATTTTTTTTTTCTTTTGATAACAGGGATGTCCGAGCCTCTTAAAACACCCGGCTATTTATCGGAAAAGGGCAGATCTTCAAATCCACGATCTTATTAGTGGAGTGGCCGGAAGGAGAATTTAACTCACTACCTATCCAAGTTTTCTTATTTTTTCTAAAAAATCAATAAATCAGTTTAATTTTGGGGGTATTTAAATGTTAAATGTAACAGGTAAAGTAGAGATGGGACTGACCTGAGAGTGTTGAGGTTCAGATGTGTCAAGATAAACACCAACACGGATATTACCAGTGAAACTAACACTGGGCATGAAATCACCAATCAGTACATTTTTCTTCTCAACCAAATCCATGTCAAACAGGTGAGAGAAAGACTTACAATCCAACACAGCTACCATGTTAGGGTTCACCCCTACAAAAAATGGGAAAGTTGGTGGCACATTTGTTCTAAAGACACTGCTCTTGTGCTGCTCCATTCTCTTCTTGAAAAATGTTTCTGGCCCTTGGAACCAAAAGTAATCTAACCGGTCCGATATTGGACCTATCAATGGTAACCCATAACTTCCTGGAATGGTTCTTACTGGTAAATTAACTGGTGTTGGTGCTGGACTACTTGTTGATGCTGGTGAAATTGATGATGAAGATGATGAAGTAGAAGACATCTTCACTGATAAATTCATCATCGCCATCGCCATCTCTTTCTCTCTCTAGATCTTTTACTCTTTCTCTCTCTAGATTTTCCGGTTCTAAACTTTTTCTGTTTTGTGTTCGATTGATTTTTTTTTTTTTTTGAGTGTCAATTATAAGTATCTGTGAACTCTATCAATGAAATCGTCTGATCTCCAAAAGTTGATGTGACGTGATTTTGTCTGCAACTATGTTGGTCCAAGGATAACCTGTTCACATTGTTCTGAGTTCTATTTTGTACACCTTCTTATAACGCAGGTGTACAAAACGGTCTTTTCAATTTAGCCAGTTGTATACATCTTTTTGAAGTGCAAATCGAAATTCAAGGACTCCCCAAATCAATTAGGGGATTTTGGGGAATAGTCGTTTGTACGATTTATCTTTCAAGTTGTAGACTGCATTATTAGATATACATGTATGTATAAATACTTATTCGGTGGCTTCTCTTAGCTCGTAGTGACAACTTCTTTCTCTATGGGAGTGACTTTTATATGTTTGTATGCGTGGTCTCTACCCTCATTTCTCATCAATACTAGTGGTTTATCTAGATCATGTAATTGTAGTATAGGCAAAAATCTCAACTAGAAATTGGAGTAGCATAATCTCATTTACTAAAGTAATTATTATTTTTTTTTTATGGAGGGGACTATTGACCAAAATACATATTTTGCGAAGATACACCAAGACGTGTGAGAAGTATAGAAAAATCACCAAGAACATCTGAACCATTACAATCAAGATCGAAAACGCAACAAACAGAACCGCTACTAACAATTTATGGAAACCGACAAGAACGGATATGAAATAAGGGTACCGTTCTTAAGATTACATGGAATAAACTAATAGTAAACTACAACTAAAAAAATTTTGATCTCAATACCTACTAAATTGTGAGAAAAGTGCACAACTATTGAGCCAAAAACTCATGTGCATTCAAAAATACATTTTTCGCGAACTGTATTCTTATTTCTTTTGTGCGCCTGCACCATACGTGTGTCAAACACATCCTAAAAAGTGCAGTTATTTTCAATCAAATTAATTTTTAGATCTAAACCATAATTTGCCAATAAAAATAAAAAATTGTAGATAGGGATACCCCAGATTTTTATGGAAGCGACGTGGGAGTACTTCTCCACCTCATATCAAGAGGAACCTTATCATTTAAGTACAAATTTTTTCCTTATAGATAGGGATACCCCAGACACGAGGACCTCGTGTTAGATAGGTGATAGTTCTGATTTTATGATAATTTTTCTATCTTATTTCTTCTACCTTATTGGTTTAGCCAAAGAGAGCAACACATGGTAAACACTTTAAATATGTGTCGTGAGATTTTTGTTGTACATATATTTTAAAAGAGAGAGGATATATGGCCCCTTCTATATAGCCCAAAGTTGGCCACTTCATCTTAACCGCTGCTTTTTAGCTTTGTGGACGGTGGGATGTGATGCTGATGTGGCGGACCAAGAAAAGATTTAGTCGGCTTCAACACTTGGCTCGGCTAAAAGTGAAACGAGAGAAAATCTCTCTTCCTCTATTCTTATCG
This sequence comes from Macleaya cordata, assembly GCA_002174775.1. Lineage (NCBI taxonomy): Eukaryota > Viridiplantae > Streptophyta > Magnoliopsida > Ranunculales > Papaveraceae > Macleaya > Macleaya cordata. The sequence goes on along the minus strand of MVGT01002051.1, from coordinate 2,300,139 downwards.
TCTTTTATTTTTCTTAAAATCTCCATCACCCGGATCACCACGCCAGAGCTAGTGTCGCCGGAGCTGGAGGCCGAAACAGAACGGAGGTCAAGTGGTAATGTTGGTTAAAGATATTTCTCTCTCTCACTCTCTCCCCTTCTCTCGTTATTTTCTTTTTTTTTTATCTGTAGACCCTAGAACTGAAAAACGAAGCAAGACTTCGTCTTCCTCTTTTTCCAATCTTCTCTTTGACTCTCTCTCAGACCCATTTTTTTCATAATGAAACTATTTGTTTTAATCTTTGTAAACCCTAGATCTGAAAAAAAATCCTCCGAAAAGTTTTCTTCTCTAACCCCTTTTCCCCTCTAATAAAACCCCTTTTCCCCTCTAATAAAACCCCTTTTTCCCAAAAAAAAAAAAAAAAAATTCAGCAACCCTATTTTTTTTCTTCAGTCTGATTACTTTTATTTTTATTTTTTGGTACACAACCTTGAGGTATTGAATGCAAAATTATGAATTTCTAACTTTGGTTTCTCTGTTTCATGTATTTGAATTTTTTTCGTGATTGAGATTGAAGTCTCTTGTTTCAATTCTACAAAAATCGATCTTATCTTTGGGCTTTATCTACATGATCTAGAATTCTATTTTAAGTTGTATTTTGGTGTCTATTTCTGAATTTTGTTTTATTGTTATAACATTTTAAGTGTAACTGATGGTACTAAAATGGTTGTCTTTGGGCTTTATCTATATGTTGCAGGGTTCTGTTTTATGTATCCAACTTTTCTTCATGATTGAGATCCTAGTGTCTCAAGTCAAATATTAATTCTGTTTTCAGTTGTAGAAGTATGCTCTCTCTCTCTCTCTCTGAATTTAGTTTTTTGTTTTAATATTTTGAGGTGTAGTTGACGGTATACAAAATTATGATTTCAGATCTAGGGTTTACAGAGAAAAATGAGAGAGAGGGAGGGAGAAAAAGAGAAATAGACCTCCGTTCTGCTCCGGCCTCCAGCGACACAAGCTCCGGCATGGTGATCTTGACTGAAAATGGGTGAATGAGATTTTAGGGGAAATAGATTTAGACCATAATGGATTAGTGGAAGAGAAGAAGATAGATTTTCTCTCTGTTGATTTAGATTACACGTTTCACTTTTAGCCGAGCCAAGTGGTGAAGCCGAGTAAATCTATTTCTTGGCTCGCCACGTCAGTAGCACATCCCACCGTTTACAAAATTAAAAAGCAACGGTCAAGATGAAGTGGCCAACTTTGGGCTATATAGAAGGGGCCATATATCCTCTCTCATTTTAAAAATAGACTAAAATATAATGCATACATATTTTGTACCTATGTCTATTTTTCACTTTTGTTGAAACCTCTTAGTGAAAGGTTTTTTTAAGAAATTATATTTATGAAATAAATTTTGAATATAAATATATATTATTTAATTATATATTATTGTTGTGTCTTACATTTTTTAGATTTGATGTGGCATTGTGTCTGTGTTGTGTTTATGTTTCTGTGTCAGTGTATTAAGAAACCGTAGTTTGATGTGGGTCATAGTACTTACATAAGCATATAATAAATAATAGATTTCTGATGTAGTGATAATTCTCATGCTATTCATTTTCTTGCCTAGATCAAACCGTTGATACAGTTCCTCATCATAGAGGTATGACCTTTCTAGGCCTACTTACAAGAACCGTTTCTAAGCCCACGGACCTAGAGATGGCAAAATATATGATCTGATCCCCCAAACCCTACCTTAATTCGACTTGTTAGCTAAACAAGTCAGGATTAGAATTGAGCGTTCTGACCTATTAACATTTTAACCCGCCTATTAGGATTATATAAGGTTGATCCCGACTCGTTATCTTTATTTTATATAGAAAGATGTCAAATTAATTAGGGTTAGGGTTTGAAAAATAACCCGTTTCATAAATTAGTTAAGTTTAGAGTTCGATAATCTTGACCCGCCAACCTACCTAGAGTCGACCCTAACCCTACCCTGATTCGTTGCCAGGTCTACGCAGACTCAACACAATGAAAGCTAGGGATGGCTCTTGGGCTGCATGTGTTAACCGGACTAGGCTTAGTTTTAGAATCGGGCTCAAGTAGGGCCTGGAGCAAAATCAAAAAAACCCGACCTAAGTCCTAAACCTTGGGCCAATCCACCAAAGTCCAAAGGTTTGAAAATTGTATGTTCCTGAAGTTCTCCAGGCCAAGCTTCTAGACGAGTGGATGAGTTTCAAAACTCTAGACCCAGGCTCGTGCTATTCAAATCTTTGTATCGGGCTGGCCTGGTTGTTAGGTCAAGCTAATCTTAGGCCTTTAGACCCAAAGAAAATGGGTCAGGTTCGTCACCATCTCGGGTCTTATCCACATCCCCCATCATGTGATTATTATTAGGGTCGAGAATAGATGACTAATGTGTTTAAGTTCTGTGTCAAAATTTTGTGTCCCAATAGATAATTCTTAATACATTTTTAGTATGATCATGTTAAGTTTGTGGGCATCCAACTCAAAACCAATTGATAATGAATGGTCTGACCCAAGATCATTATATATTAGATTTGCGAAGCTCTCATTTTCCATGTGAGACTATTTTCATTGCATCATGCCTTGCAAGTTTTCTCTACAATTTTTAGTGGACATGCAATGCATTGTAGCTTTATAGGGGGAGCACCAAGAATGAATACGTAAGTGTAAAACAAAAGGGCTGTGCAGTGCAGATGTGAAAGAAACCACTTGATCAAGGATTTAAAACAGATACAGATATAGCTAGCTAGCTAGCTAGCTAAGCAGTAGAGTAGAAGAGTTGGAGTCACAAGGGGACGCATATTTTACACACAACAAACTCAAAACAGTACATAAGACGAGGACTGGCTGCAAGAAGACAAGGATGGTGGATGTGACATTGGCTGTACGTATAAGGAGTAAGGACCCCGGCCCCACCAAATGCTATACCAAAAGGACAAAAATGATGTGACGCAGCTGTAGGATCCATTTTCATGCACTTAGCCCGCTTGAATAATAAGGGTGTGAATACTGAGTAAATAGACCAAGCAACAGAGTCAGGGTCAGGGTCTTAACTGGTCTGGTTGGCGGGGCAAGATTACTAAACCCTAATTCTTTCTAAATTATGAAACATGTTTGGGTCAACTTTACAAACCTTAATATTAACTAATTTAACATTTTTCTATATAAAAATATGAAAATGAGTCAAAGTCGATCCTAACCTTAACAAGTTTGACAAGGTAACAGGTCGGAAATGCTCAACCTTAATCTTGACTTATTTAGTAAATGGGTTGAGTTAGAGTAAAATTGAAACGCTTTAATGGAAGAGTCACCCAGCGGTCTTGTCAGGTTTTGCTAGATAGGTCTAAGTGTGAGCATCCTACACAAGGGAACTCAAATGGGGACCATAAGTGATCGACGATTCCAATTTTTTTTAATAGGGTGACCAATGCATAAGAGTACGATCATATCTCACCATTTTATAATTAAAGTTTGAGCTTACCATAAACAAAGGTAACTCTAGAGGCTTTAGCCGGACTGGGCCGTAGCAAGTGGTGAAAATATTTGCGTGGAAAATTTCACGCCTCCAAATCGAGTTTGTTTCCGTCCTGGGTAAAATATTTACCTAAGTTGCTACGGCCAAATTTTTTACAACTGTAGCAGTTGAGCATAATTTGTGACGGATTTATATTCGTCACATTTGGTCTCTCCATCCTTTAAGAAAAAGTATAGCGTAAATATTTATTTGTGACGCAAAAAACCGTAGCAACAGAGTAACAAGTCGTAGCAAATAATCATACACTTGCTACGGTTGTTTCTGTACCGTAGCAACTGACCCCATATTTGCTACGGAATTTTGTAACCGTCACAAATAGCTCGTAGCAAAAGCACATTATTTTTGTAGTGCACTGTTCTTAGAGCCAACCAAAAAAAAAAAATGTGAACGCCCACGAGCATCAAATATTGGACTTCATGCCAAAAACTAACAGAGAGTATAATTTAAGAATGATCGAGAAATTAAATGGTTTTTCATTGATTTGTATAAGTAATTCTCTGTCTAAATTAAATTGAAAAAAAAAAAACAGGATATATGTATGTTGTCACTTGTTCTCATCATCATCACCTCCACCACATACAGAAAGGAAAAAAGAGAGATATATAGAAAAAGGGATTCAACTTTAACTAATAAAGGGATTCAACTTTAACTAATAAAGGGAAAGCTAGCTAGCTAGCTATCCAAAATAAATAAAGAGATCGATAAAATGTAATCTTATGCAAAAGTAGTGTTTCAAGCTAGCTAGTTCTAGCTGCTTTTTTGCTTTTGTTTCTACTAGTGCAGACAAGTTTGAAGAAAATGACACTACTCAAAGAGAGAGAGAGATCTAGAGAGAGAAAGAGATGAGGATGTCATATATAACATAGAAGCTTAATTAATTAGCGAAAAATCATTAATGGTTTGGTGAATTAGATAATTAATTATGTAACCATGAATGAATGCATAAAATATCTTACTTTAACTTGATTTATCATGCAATTAATTCTCCACCAGATTTTGGAGGCATTGTAATAACAAACAATATTATCTAAAGTTAAATGAGAAAAAACAAAGGAAAAAAAGATCGACTTGGGGGGGGCCCACCTATACTTTGTCTTAATTTAAACATTTCTTTCTTCAAACCCAAAACGGACTAATTTCCATTTTCCAAGTCTATATTTTCAAATAAATACAAAATGCATTACAAATCTCTTTGACAAGTGCTATGCTCACATTCTTACACTCTATTTATATCCACTTGAGATCACGTAAAAAAGATCATCCTCATAAAAAAAAAATTAACCATATATGTAGATCTCATAAACCTAATTAATTAACGCATACTAATGGATAAAAAAATAAAGTGAGAGTAGAAAACCTTATTTCTAGAAAAGGACATCTCAACCTCACAACCAAACAAGTACATATACTAACATACAACAATATATCCAAAATCCTGATGAAAATAACTAGGTCAACTGAAATACCCAAGATCGATTTCCTAATGCTGCCTACCCTTTTTCTTTTATTTTATTTTTATGCTGAACCGCGTAACGACAACCCGTATATCCGTTACATAAAAGCCAGATTTAATTTATTCCCATGTTTTATATATATTATCGATCAAGTTTATTAGTTGCATGTATTATACCCTTTTTTCAAAAAATTACTCCGAAGAATATATGAAATATAACAGCAAACAAAACTAAAATTACCCCCAAACTATCTCTAATATGTTGACATCCAATTATGGTCTTGCGTGCCGCATGATCGCGATCTACCACATTATATTATTACTTGAAGCAAATTTTTAATTTACATATTTCTTCAGATTTTCATGAAGTAATTAATCATCAAATTACAAAGATTTGATAATTGATGATCATACTACATCAAAATGAGCTTGTTCTTGCAAAATCTAAATAACCTAAGAAAGAACCACATAACCACAGCTTCTTAATTACAAATTAATATATATATTTAGCCTTAATTTGTTACACCAATATCATGTTTGAAATTTATATATATAAAAATCACCAATATGAGATAACGAGAATAATGGTGAGGTTTTTGTTTAATACAATTAGACCTTCCAACAACTGACACTACTATGAAATCCCCTTCTAACTACATCAAACTATATAATTTGAGTGATGACCAAATAAAATTAAAGAACTTAATTGATCACCTCTAGAAAAATAACAAAACAATCTGTACATCCATACCCAATAAAGAAATTAAAAGAGAAGAACCATGCATAATATTGGCTTGGTAGAATCCCATGCATGCATGCATACATATATATGGAACCCTAGCTTTCTCTCCTTCAACAATAACAACCATCAATAACCAATGGAACCTAGCTATAGCTAGACTGATGTTGATGATGATGATGATGATCATGACATGATATATAATTAATAGAGTGTATGTATGTAGAAATATTATGTGATTTAAGCAAATTAGGCCTAGCTGGTGCTCATCATCAAAAGGCCTTCTTATGATAGAAGTCATGAAGCCTTTTCCATGAATCCTCCCTCTGTATCTTCAACTGCTTATAGAAGTTGCAGATAAACGTCTCCGCCTTAGTAAACAGCTCCTGTCCACTAAGGGCAGCTTCAAACTCCTCCTCCTCTTCTTCCATATCCTCGTTTACCACCTGGTGGTTCTGATGATGATCTTCCACTATTTGATGATGATGATCAGCCTCACCACCTCCAATAAAGAAGAGACTAGGCGTGGAGGGACACTTCTTCACTGTACGAACTTTCACAACTCTAACAATCTTCTCAGACACACATTTCTCCACTTTCTTCTTCACCTTTCTTTCATTATTACCTTCATGACCTAATTCGGCCGGCAACATTTGGTTGTTGGTAATGACCACCGCATCAGTTTCCTTGTTTGGATGAGAGGTCTCTACAAGTGAAGTATTAGTAGTAGTAGTAGTAGTAGTACTAGGAGTAGTAATTGTATAAGGTTTTGTTGGTGTTGGAACAACAAGAACAGGTTGTTGCTTCTTGTCCTCAGGAGGTTTGAATAAGGAGCTGAGAAGACCAGCTTCGGCACCAACGGCAATGATAAGGAGATTAAGAAGGAAATAAAGATAAGGAGGTCTCATCGACGTCGATAAAAGGGGAGTGATGAGGAGTAGGAGAACTATGATACATAACTTGGCTATTGAAGAGTACTTCAACTGAGACTGCTTGTCCATGGCTACTAGCTTTCTCTCAGTCAGTGATATATGATGAGCTAGTGATGAATGAAGGTCTGTATGTGTACTGTGTTGGGCTAGCTAGGTTAAGTGGGTAATGGATGAAGGGAAGTAGCTAGAGATGGAGGTGTAGGCATGCAACCATGTATTAGCCTGTTTGAGTATATATAGATTCAGGGATAAATGTTGGATACATGCATGAGAGAGTGAGGATGAGAGAGAGAGAGAGAGAGAGAGAGAGAGAGAGAGAGAGAGAGAGAGAGAGAGAGACGTGTTTTATTATGTTTTAAGGCTCAAAATGTGTACGACTCCCCCTTAGAAAAATCAGGGTTTCCCATGTCCATTTTGGACTTTTGGAAGTTACCCTTTAGCTAAGGTAACCCTCCATCTAAAATGGGGTGTCCTTTTAACAACAACATTTTTGATATTCATGATCTTCTTGTGCTGTTTAATTGCAGTGGTTGATTGAGGAGCATCCAGAATTCCAATCCAACCCTCTTTACATTTGTGGTGATTCGTATTCTGGCATGATCATCCCACCATCGTTCAAGATTTAATCAACGGTGATGATCATTTATTTCTTTTCATATTTGAGGACTTTCACTAAAAAGGCAGGATATTCATGCACTATTATTCATACACTGTGTTTTAAGATTTTTGTGGAGATCACATGGACATACGATGCAATGACTGATATTTGTTGAGCGTGACCTACTTAAGATATAGATCATTATCACTAAAANCCTATATAAATCTTTATATATAATGCGGCTTCAAGTCTTCAACTGAGCTGACTATGTGTACTTGCGGCATGCATTTTAAGTTTTATTCTAATTTTTAAATGTTTCACTTATTCTTACACTTTGAGTACATTTTTTTTTATGGTGGTCATAGAAGTAATATAGAAGCTAATTTTTGTGAGAATGATCTTTTATATATCATTATGATAAAATCAGCTCCATATAGGACAGAATCGACCGATGCAATAAAAAAAAAAAAAAAAGCTCTGCTTGGTATGCGGGGAAAATTCGTATCTGCAGTTATTTCCGGTCAAATTGATAAAACAATTACTTGATATGGTATTCCTTTGCTAGTTAGGATACCTATGATCTTGTTTGTCCATGCAAACTATCACTACCACAGCTGTGGCAATTTACATTCTGCAAATTTTTCCTGCATATTAAACAGAGCCTTAGTAAAATATGATAAATATAAACCTTGGTATATGATGAGGGAAAAAGAACCAGATTCGGGTTTGGGTATTGTAGTGACAAATGGTATGGTAGGAAATCAAAATGAACCCGATCCATTTAACAGCAGCCTTGAATGTAGAGATGTAGATGGAATGTGATGGTAGAAGCAAGGGAAAGACAACAAAACATGCAGGGGGAAGGAAGTTGAAATTTAATTGGGTGTTGGTCGATAAGGTCGGTGGCCATAATATTATTCCCCCTTTTCCCTCCTCCACTGTTTTTGTCCCATCGAACTAGGGTTCTTTGGAGCCCAACTTGCATTGTCCTTGTGCTGATGGGACCCATTTAGTGGCCCCTTTTAGGATCTTTGTTTTTTGGACCTCTATTTGGTAAAGTAAATTAAATAGTAGCAAAAGCGAATCTCTCGTCTTCATCCTCAAATCTTCAATTTCTTTAGTGGGCACACTCGTGGTCCCTTCTCCTTCTCTCCGGCTCTTTGAATCATATTTGCCCCCTTTCTATCTATCTCATATGGGTTGTTGGCCATTTTTGCTTGAGCCCTAGCCAGGCTCAAAACTGTTATGTTTGACTTCATTTGAATTTTAAAAAATTAAATTAATTTCACATAAACAACATAAATTATTGTTTATTTGTAAGTTGAATTCAGTCTCCTCATTTAAAAACGTAATAAATAGTTAATTTTTAACGTAATTTTATGACGATCTCAATTAAGAGCACATTGTTCTCCGCTACGACATTGTCCTATTGGCCTCAAACATTGTTTTGAGGGCCGAACTGTATGATGATAATGATAATGATGATGATAATGATTAGGCACAAACATGACTTACTACTAATGATGGGCCTTGAATTCAGGCCCATAAGTAGCTGGATCAAAAGCCCATCATAAAAATTCAATTGAACCAAATTTGCCTCCAGTCTCTTTTTGTTGGCGCATGTGGAGGAAAACTAGCATTGGTGGGACAATCTCCTCCACAACCCTAGCAATTTGTAAGTTTGTGTGAACTTTCTTTCTTTCTCTTTTTCGTTGAGATTCTCAAATTCAGTCATCGTCACACTCAAACGTCATTTCTAGCCTAGGTCTTTACTTTAGAGCAGTTTATTCAAGAGTCTTAAAAGTGAATCAAATTGGAAGATTTCAGGAACAAAAAAAAGAAAAAGAAAAAAGAAAATAAAAAGATAGACAAGAGTCCATGAAGGAGGAGAAGGATGAGGAGGCTTAGACTTGACTAAAATTGCTAGATATTCTCTGTACCCTTTACTATGTATAGTTCTTTAGTTTGGGTTTATCCAAATTTTTATTCCAATCTCTTTATCCATTTGGTTCTCCTTTTTTCCTTTCTCTTTCACACAGCTAAGATATTTTTCATTTCGCATACTTGCATTATTATATTAAACAACCAGTTACTCTAAAAGTTCGAACTATTATAATAAAATGCAACATTACATGTCGTATAATGTTCACAGGGGTGGACCACATTTATTCAACAGTAAGTAACCCATGCACATTAACTTCCAATACTACGATATAATTGGGAGCACTCCATCTCTAAAGCTCATAATTTGAATATCCAACGGCTAGTAATTAATCAACCTAAATACCTCAATAGGAGTATAGAAATGGCATTCTCTACTCTACCTTACAAGGGGAACATCTTCTTCTTCTTCTTCTTCTTCTTCTTCTTCTTCTTCTTCTTCTTCTTCTTCTTTCTTTCTTTCTTTTAAGGATACTTAGGTAGATTAAGATTTGAGAGACAAAAATGACGGCTTATATTGGATAATAATCTTAATCACCACCCACCCCAACCATCTGATCAAGTGGACAAACTGAATTTTGGTCAAAGAAGAAACCACATAGAGGTGGGGTGGTCCAAAGTCTAATTGATATGAGAAAAATATACCATTGTAGTTTTCAGGAATATACAAGTTGGAAATCCTTTGATTCCACCATCGATCACTCTCGTCTTTAACACTTTTAAAAATAACACACGCATTCTACGCGCATACTTTGGCATCTCTAGTTTGATCGATCCTAACTTTGAATACTTTTCGATGTATGCAACTCCCGCGCAGAGGCACAAATAAAATGACATTCTCCTAATAGAAAACAGAGGATGCAGGGTATATTTTGTGAGAACCCGATTCAACATGTATACTTGGTCTTCTCTATTTTGATGCTTATAGCCTTACAAAACATACAGAGAACTGACATGGAAAACAGGTCATTTTGCATAAGATGTAAAACAGGCAGCTGGTAAGACCATAAGAAGGATTAAACTTGAGAGTTTTTTATATCTGCCTTTAAAATCAAAGTCATAGGACATTGTATTAATCCTTCCCATGTTACAATCCTCCAACTATTGTACAAATATTTCGGTAAGTCGTAGACCCTCGTATTGAAGTAGGGTGGTACTCTCCTTTTCCTGTCTTTACTATAACGAACTTCAAACATAGGATGTGTCGTTAACTATGTCCATCGAGAGGTCAAAGAGCAGATGTAAGTGAACCCAATCCCTTAAGCAGATGTTCTCATGAGGTAGGACACTATACACCCAAAGATCGCACCTGCAACAACCTGTACAACACCCCCCAAAACAACCAAACTTTTTAAAATCAATTGCTGATAGTAAATTACATGAAGAAAGAGTTGAATCCATTATTTGTATATTAAGCCATTGCTTGATTTAATATTTTTGAAATGTCCAGTATCCCGTGTTTACGTTTAGCATCTGAGACATAGGGCAACTTGCTCCTGCCTTAACAAGGGCCAAGTTATGCCGTACGTAAGTTAGTTAGCTTCAAAGTTTATAAATATACACACCAGTTAAGCTTATGTCCCTTGCCAAAACATTGTCAAAGGTCTGAGTTTTCATCATTCAATAAAAGCAGATCTGGTTAAAACAAATTTTTAATCCAGATATTAAGCAAGCACAATAAAGTTTCCATGGAAAAGATCTTATGGAGATGAAATCTGTTTTAGTTAATGGAAGTATACAGCGCCAAACAACATAGACTACTGCAACAGACCTGAAGAGGAGTATGACCAAGCAGCTCACGTAGAGGTCTGACATTGGATAAAGGGTGCTCTGGAGGTAGCTCACACACTATCTGGTTCAGCAGCTGCCATAAGAATTCAAATACAATAGACTTAAAAGTGAGCAAGTGAAATAATATGAACAAAAAAAAAAAAAAAAATCTCCCCGATAAGATATTCCAACAAAAGAAATGACCTCAAATGAAGGAAAACATGTCAAGAAGCATCTAGACCACCCTAGACTCAACCAACAACCAACACGATCATAAAGCATCCAAAGTTCCAAACCATAACTAGGGTCAATTGTGAAGAGCACATGCAGGTAGCTAAATAAGGATTTGTTCCAGTTCCTTTGCTGAAGCCAATGTAATACAACAGCAAACTAACACAGAATCAATACTTGCTAAAGCAAACTGATGGTTCAGCCCGATCCCCTAGTGCTACTAAAACTGGAAACCAAGTCAAGTTCATGACAGGGATCTTATTGGCTAAAGATTGGTTCAAGGCTTACATTCTAGAGAAGCAAGTTATCAAATGATAGATTGACTGAAGGAATATCACTTCTGTTTTTCCTCTGTTTGTATGTGTCGAGTGACTCAATGCTCATAGATGTTAATGGAGAGCCATTCCCACTCATAAGTTAAGATCTGTTGACCCAATTTTCTGACACACTAAATGGCATATGCTTGTAGAAGATAATTGATGATATATGGCTAGGATGATCTTTTACCATGGGTATCATCACTACAGAAAAGCAGCCCATTTTGAATCCTGTAACTGCATAAAAAACAGACTCTTCTGTAACATAAATGCCCAATTTTAATAGGATTCGAGTCGGAATAACCTCCGTGGAAATAGATCCCCCATGGTAAGGAGACCATCCAAAACAAAGATCAGCACTAATCATATAAAAGTGGGGGCCTGTGACTGTCCTCGGTGAGTAGAAAGAAATTTTCTTTAACATTTTGCCCGGCTGGTATTCACAACATGGTTAAGGATGTAAGTCCTATTGATACAGCCCGTTGTGTTTTGGTACATGTTAATATTGGTATATGTTCATTTTCAGATCCTTGTATCTAAGGAATTTTCAGATCCTCGTATCAAAGGATAGGCTATAAAGAATTCTAGAACTAATGTATTGTTTATACAGTAAACAAACTAAAAAATCAAACAACTAACCACTAACAACCAAAACCAATTTAAAGAAATATTTGGTTCCCATCAGAATTCTTACTTCAGCTTGCCTCCCTGCATGAAGTCTAACCCCAGATGCGTCATACATCACCTGTTAGCATTCCAAAAATTGTAATTTCTGACAGCATTAACTCAAATAAAAGCATAAAAAGAGTATAAATCACCTATAGCAACAAAACTAACACAAAACATCTCCATGAGTATAATGAAACTCAGAGAGTTGACATTATTCTCCCAAAACACCATCTCTTATTAACATATAGGAAGATCTTGATATTGATTTGATTTGGGACATATCAGTTCTTTCACTCCTTTTAGCTGAGCAGATTAAGTGAGTCAACTACATTCACCAAAGTGTCACGTTGGCTCGTTCTTTCTAAATTGTAGCATTCAACTTCTTGACAGGCAATCTTATGGGCAATACATGCATGCTACATCCCTCCCTGCCTATATAAGAAAGGGTCATTTATGGTTCTTACATTGTCTAGGGCTTACAACCACAAAAGTTTTGAGTCTTTACAAACTTAAAAGCTGAAATAGTTAAGAATTTAAATTAAGAAACAAGCAAGCTTAAAAATCAATGAGAAAAATGAACAATTAGGTTAAGTTAACGAATGCTTACAACAGCTGACAAAACCACAGCAAGGGCAAATGTAGATCCTCCTATCCCTTCTTGAAACCCAACCGCCACGGCAAGAGCTGTAACAGTCGCTGAATGTGAGGATGGCATTCCACCGGATTCAAACAACTTTTTAGAATTCCATCTCTTCTCCTTGAACCTGCCGTCGTCTAGGTAGGAAATATTGAATGATTAGGCCCCGGTCTTAACGGGAACTTTTGGTTCCAAATATCATCAAGTAGTGTAGAAAACTAAAATCAAACAGGATGTATCATTAAGAATGAAAAAAGTTTAAACATTTTTGTACTTAACCTAATATTCCAAATTCCCTGCTACAGCCAAGATTATTATAATTCATCAGAAAAGAGAGAATCCCACTAAAAATGAAAAAATCTATAAAACACAAAGTTGAAAACAAAAAAAAAAATTCAAACATTTTGTTCTTAACCTAATATTCCAAACTCCCTGCTACAACCATGATTATTATAATTCACGAAAGATGAGAGAAACCCACTAAAAATGAAAAATTCTATAAAAACACACGAAAAAATGGTATTTTTTTTTTTTTTTTTTGTTTAGTTGGAGATTGTGAGTACAGACCAGGTGGTGAAGAGCTTGAGGAATTGAGCTAGAGCACCGGCGAGCAATGCAGAGAGGAGAGGGAGGTTGTTGGAGGGGAAAATCATCGGTGGCGCCGACATTGACCGGTAGGAGGAGGAAACATCCGCAGCCGTCGTCACTTCATTCATGATTGATCGTTCAATCAAACTATTATTCAAAAACGCTTCCGTAAAGTCCACTCCAGACAACACAACAGCGATACCACCTACCCGAGAAATGCTTGAGGGACCGATCCCTCAATCTGTTTTTTTATACAGATTGAGGTGTCATCCTCAATCCACCACCCATTATGATTTGTGTGGTATGACACCTCAATCTGTATAAAAAAACAGATTGAGGGATCGGTCCCTATAGCATCTCTCCCACCTACCCTACCCTGACAGATCTATAACCACTTCGTTTGTTAAAGGACGAGGTATATCGCCGTGCCTCCGGCACGGCTCAAAACCTCCGGAGAGAGAGAGAGAGGGCAGGGCGCAGAGAGGGGAGACTGAGATCGAGAGAGAGAGGTAGACGAAGAAGAAGAAGCAGAGAGGAGGGCAGGGGGCTTATGAAGCAGCACATTTTTATAAAAGGACAACTCTGCCCCCCGTCCTGAATTGTATAATAGATTTTCTACAGTTAATTCATGCGTACGTGTCATTGGCCCATTAGGTTAAGTATTTTTTATTTCGTTATAAATAAATAATCGCTTTTCACGTGCCTTACCAAACACATTTATTTAAATACATCCGACAGTTGTTGGGCTGAATTTGTAAAAAGCTGGGTGGAGTAATAGTTCCTATGAGTCAATGGTGGCTGAATTTTGATGTAATTTGGATGAGAGATTTTAGGTAGAAATTTTGTGAGGACCAGAGATTTAGTAGAAAACTAGTTAAAAATTACGAAAATGCTTTTGGTACCGGCTTTACAGTCTGTTTATTTATACAGATTGAGGGCCCGGTCCCTATAGCATTTCTGTAAAAATTATGTTTTAAATCTAACTAATTTTCCACCAAATCCTTGTTCCTACAAAATCTCTACTTAAAATCTCTCATCCAAACAAACTATAATTAAACAAGTGAGACTGCAGGAGGGGGAATTTCAAAAGTTTGAAAGTGCATGAGGGTGTTATTAAAATTTACCTGCCAAACAAAGGAGCTGTTGCTAACAACGTTTTCTTTTGATTTCTTTTCCCAGCAGATGAAGAACAGTTAAGAAAAGAAGAATAAAGTTGAAAGAAAGTATATTATGTTTGGGTATGAAGGAAGTTATGATTTCTTGACTAACAATCAGCTGTAAAGATTCATTCATTCATTGAGAGTTCACATTTCACATTCACCAAAAAATGAGTTTTGGGTTTTGTACACTACATTCACATTCACATACAGATTACATTATTTGCATCTGTGGCTGAAATTATTGTAAAGAATACAAAACACTGGCACCAATACCAGTGAGATTGAGATTAACAGAGACTACCTACGGCCTACCTCGACATTTTGCCGATCCAATATAACATTCAAGATCTTCCCAGGAACATATATTCTCTTTTTGATTGCCTTTCCAACCAAATACTTGGATAGCTTCTCGTCTGATGATGCAAATCTGAATGCGTCTTCCTCTGTACATGTTTTATCGATCTGGATGGTACCCCTTGTCTTGCCATTGATCTGAACCGGTAGGACTATAGTTGAATCTTTCAAGTACTCGGGGTTGGCCTGCAATTTACAATATCAACATGACCTTGGTGTTAAGAAATTCTGCTTAAAGATCGAAGGATTCTTCATGGGTATCTCCCAAATATAAGCAACCCAAAAGGCAAAGCCGAAGGAGAAACTGAACTATGGAAATTAAGACCCTTTCATATTCATGAAGATTCAGAAAGAAAACAAAGAACCATCTATTACTCCAGAAGCAAAGAAAAGACAAATGAGTACCTTTGGAAAACGCTCGTATGCCACAGAATTTGTGTGTCCAAGTCGAAACCAAAGCTCCTCAGCCATGTGAGGTGCATACGGGGAAAGTAACAGAACAAATGCTTCAATGATTGACCGTGGTTGTTTATCCCACTGATAGTACAAAAATGTTAAATGTTAAAAGTAAGATAATTTGTTATTAGAAATCCTAACAGAATTAAATCTGAGAGAAGACGAAAACAGTCTATAAGCCAGTAGTATTATATGTGGATTTTTCCCATCAATATTAAATGTCAATTTTCCAATATGAATTTCACAATAAAAATCTAGATAGTAATTCAATCTCATCATTCATCCTTAGCATAAAAATCAGCTGGCAAGACAAATTACACAACATGAAGTGTCGCCAAAACAGGTGATCATGCCCAAAAATTTATATGCGAGCAATCCTTATAACCTTTATGTACTGTACAAAGTATCAAGTAAAGAACCTTATATGCTGCATTAATAAACTCCATCATTGCAGAAATGCCAGTGTTGAATCTTGTCCCTTCAATTTCTTCTGTCACCTGCATATTAAAATTAGACCAATCAATCATTGAGAATTAGTCAATCAATCATCAAAACAAATTAACCTCCTTTCAGATAATTTGGGCACGTGACCTTCTCGATACATTTATGTAGAGCACGGAGTTGTTCCACAGTAGGTTCATCATCGACTGATACTGTCCCTTCTCTGAATGATCCATTAAGCATAGGTGAACCAACTATTAACCTCCAAGTCCTCCCTAGAAATCGATGGACACCTTCAATGCCACCAGTACTCCATGTTTTCGAGTCTCTATAAGCACATTGAGCAACTAAATAAGCAAAGTTCCCACAAAAATAAAGCTAAAAAGCGGATTAACAAAAGACAATTAGATTTATGTTTAGCAAAAAGCTACCTTAATGGTCCCATGAACATCTCATATAGGCGAAGCGAATCTGCCCCATATTCAGATACAACATCATCAGGATTGATGACATTTCCCCTACTTTTACTCATTTTGTGAGCTCGTGCAATCAAACGGATGCTTGGATTATCTTTTAGTACAAAGAAATCACCAGATTTCATGACCTATATTAAGGGCACAACATGACTTTGTAAGCAAGTCAAACAACAAGATGAACTGCCACAGAGAATATTCACTCTTTTAGTTTTAGGAATTAGTTGAATCTATCAAGATCGAAGAGAAGAATATATCCTGCATGCAATGTACAGACCTTTTCTTCTGGTACTCTTTCTTGACAATGCTCGGGCAGTAAATTAGCAGAGTCAGCAGATACTAACTTCCCCTCCGAATTTCTGCACGCCGTATACTCAACCTGTTACATAGAATTATTAGAAAATAATAATGATGGATTTCATCAATTTCACATGAACAAGCAAGTGTACTTACTTCCCCAAGTATGAGCCCCTGATTTATGAGACATTGAAAGGGTTCCTTGGTGAACACAACCCCTATGTCATAAAGCACCTGAAAGAAAAACCTCCTTTTGATAAGGAAAAAAAAATAAAGCAAGTAATATATCAAAATTGAACAACTAATTCAGTATTACCAACACAAACAAGTTATCTTAACTCAATATATTACTTGAGTTCTCTAAATTAGGTAAAGTGAGTTGAATGGATGACAAAAGAAAAATACAGATGCCTGTAACCTTCACTCTTAAGCATTAGTATGTAGTAGGAAATGGTCATTTCATATAGATAATATAACATACTAGACTTTGAATTCAGTTTTCACCAAAATAAAGAAACTCAAATTTGTTTATGAGAAGTAAGATGCACAGGAAACTTGTTAGACCAAAGATCTATGTAGATGTTCATTCAGAAACCTGGCACAAAATGGTTGAGCCAGTAGAACCTCCTTCAAATTTATCCACTGTTGGGCTTCTAACTGGCTCAGTGATTGTTTCAGGCCAGTTAGCCAGGCCAGCCTGATTTCTAGTGAAGAAGAAGAGAAAAGCAAAATGTGTAGCCTCTCTGCCCCTTATATATATTTATTAAGTGCACTGTTACAACAGTAAAACCTAAACGCTAGCTACAGTAAACGCAAAACCTTAAAGTACACTATTCAGAAAACACTGTTCACACGCTATAATCTTCTAACAGACTAAATGCTCAGAACTTGTTAGGAATAGTCAAATAGGAATCTTCAACAGGATTAATTGTACTTGGCTAAATCTGTCAATGGAATATGATTGAGTTTCTTCTTCACAATTCCAATTATTCTCAAAGTTGTTATCCTGCAGAATATATGAAATGGAAAATTTTCAACCTTGTTCCCACTAAAACCTTCCTAAGTAAGGGAATGTGTACTTTGTGACAACTTGCATTAAGTTGAGGATGTGATGAACATGCAGGCATGATTTTAATGAATAACTGAAACTCGTGTTCAAAGCTACTTCATAATGTCCTTGAATCCAAAATGACACATATTTGGATGACGAACCTTGTGCCAGAACCTAGCATAAAGTAAGTGAAGGACAGAATGCTCTGCGCCACCAACATAAACATCAACTGGGCCCCAATACCTGCAGTTGAAAACGTCGTAAAAGTGGTTTAGCTATCAAACTGGACCTTGCACAGCATATAACTCCTTGTTCATCATTGGAGAAGAGAAAAGCAAAACATGTTGTTGTAGCTGTGCTTACATTTCTTTTCTCTTATCAACCAATGCTTCAGTATTTTTTGGGTCCATGAATCTCAAATAGTACCTGAACATAAATAGCAAACATGTAGAACTTCAAATCCCATTTATAGAGGTTTCCCAGCAATATAATTCTGTTGGCAAAAAATAGATCGTATGGGTTAGTCAAATGCGATCGCGAGACCGTAAAATAAAGAGACAGATATTTTTCCTTAAACCAACCGAAAGCAGCCTTTGGTACTTAAGTAGTTAAGGCGAAACGCATATATGTTCTTTACAAACATTAGAGCATATAGAAACCAGGTAAAATTAATTTATAGATATGGGTCCCATAAATTGAGTTCTATTCCTCATTTCCTCTTGGAAATGTAACAGATTGGAAATCAAAAAAGTGTGCATATATATAACAGATTAAATAAAATAAAATGTGCAACTGTGTAAGGTACATAGGTTCTGCAAGCAGCCCTCCACAAACAGGATAAATCAAATGCTGAAAGGTGTAAGTTCCTATGCCTAACAAAGACCTAGCAAATTGCGCAGTCACGTTTTTATGGTGTTTCTTTACTTTCTATTACTGAAATAGGATTCTCAATAATCAGAATTCAGGATGTCTTATATCATTGTTATTGCTTCAGGGATCAGGGTCTGTACTTAAACATGTTGAGTGTGTCACTCAAATCAGTCTTTTTCTTTTATGGATTATAAGAGTGTCGCACTGAAATGGTTATGAGATTTCAATCCTTATCCAAATAATCATTTTGGACTGCATTCAACTTGATGCAACTTCAATTAGGACAGCTTATGTGACTACAAGCCAATTTTGGGAACTCCGAGTCGTTTTTGTTCTCAAGCTTATGAATAAATGGAGGTGATAATAAAATTAAGTTATAGCAGTTTTTTATGCTTCCATTAGGTCAGTAGCTTCTAGTATTATGACTTTTAGTTGCCAGAAGACTTTAACTAAGTACATATGTATAGAAAGAAGTTAGTTTACATTTTCAATGACTGCCAGAATGGTCTCCTTTATCTTTTGAATATCGTAGCTTGAAATGTGAAAGTGATTATTCTAGTAGTTTAATGCCTGATCAACCTTTAACACTGAACAGTCATTATCCTTCTCCTAACCGATTATTAAAGTCTAATTGATGATCGTCAAAGAACCAGCCAATTGTGACGGACAAAGTAGGGAGGAAAAAACGATACTCCAGAAGAAAAAAAAAACTATAAAGAAATATAAGAACACATTACCAGCAAGAACCAGCCCATTGTGGCATGGTGCTTGTCTCTCGTGTTGCAGGTTTTCCAGATGTAGGATCTGTGGTTTTTACCTGAAAAAGAAATATCAATAGAAAAGTCAAGGCATATTAATACTTTTGCAAAGATCAAATAACCAAGAAACCACTACTCTTATCTTAATTGTACAAGTATAACCAGACAAACTTCGAAGTTCGAACAGTTAGATTGTAAAAGCATGGGAGACCCCTCCGCTAACAGTGGCTTGACAATTAATATAGAACGAAAAAGAAAAGAAAAAAAAAGTAATATAAAACAAATGCATACCCAAGATACTGCTTTTGCAAGTGGTGGTTCCCCTGTTCCAGTGGGAGTGAAATCATCCAATTCAGGTAGCTTAATTGGCAGTTCACTTTCCGGAAGCGGTACAATTTCATCAGTACCATCCAGGAAAACTACTGGAAATGGCTCCCCCCAGTAACGTTGCCGAGCAAATAGCCAATCCCGCAGCTTGTAATTCACCTAAAGAAAAAGAAGTTCAAGAAGATGCAGCTAATGATATACAAGAAGAAACGACACACCTCCAAACTGTCAGATGAGCTAAGAAACCTAATACCTTTTTCTTCCCATGTCCAGTACTCTCAGCCCAATCAATAACTCTGGAAGCTGCTTCTTTGCTAGGCAAGCCATTGATATTAAGTTCAGATGCCGAATTTGAGGAGTTCATAATAATACCTTCACCTGAATATGGCTCTTCCAAATTACGATAACTTTCATCCTCTGGGTTCACAACCCAACAAACTGGAATATCATACTTTATGGCAAATTCATGGTCACGAGAATCATGTGCAGGTACAGCCATTATTGCTCCGGTACCATAACTGCAAAGAGGATAAAAATTCATAAATATTGATTCGAAAAACCTCTGGTGAACATTCTCTGTAATTACAACAAATTGTTCTATGATACTAAAGAGGCACTATATCTAAACTGGAATTATGAAGAGATAACTCAAAATTTGAGAGTTTCACATAAGTACAACCAAGATAGAATACAGAGCGACAGAAAAGACACTCATACAAATGAGATTGTAGATAATATAGATACGCAGGAAAACCCAAGGTGATCATTTCTGTTATTTGGTTCAACCATGCAGATGAGGAGATTGATGAGGATGGTGAATGATAGAATTAGTGTTGGATGGCTTTGAGATTGTTATGAGACTGGCATATCCCATTCTTGATTAGAATTGTAGGAATCTAGGAATAGATCCAGTGGGAGACAAACTGAAGGAAAGTCAATAAAGATATTTGTACACGTACAAGAAAGATAAAAGACAGTATTACTGACAAGGAGTGCTTTTGATTCGATGGCCCTATACGAATTAGCGGTTTTTGATCCCTCCGATCCCGTTCTTGATCCAATGTGGGGACAAGGTATGTTCGTTATACCCTTCATGACTCGTTTAGGAATAACCAATTCATGGGGTGGTTGGAGTATCACAGGAGGGTTGAAAACGTGAAGGCCCCAAAAAAGAAGAGAGGAAAGCTGAAAATGATATGAACTATGGTTAGAATATAAAAATTACACACATTGGTTAAAGAGATAGCTAATATCAAGCATTGATGACGATACTTATTTAGGGATCAAAAGAAGCAGTGGTATCATGTGCTCTAAAGCACATGGCAGGATCAGATCAGTCAGAATCACGATATGATGATATAGGTAGACCCAGCTACTAATGCACGTAGACAAGTACCCACTGCCCATGATAAAACAAGAAAAATAAAAGAGAACTCTTGGAACAAGTAAATTATAAAGCTATAGACAACCTTCCCAGAACATAATCTGCAACCCATATTGGAACAGCTTCCCCATTAGCTGGATTTCGAGCATAAGAACCACTAAAGACACCTGTTTTTTCCTTCTGAAGTTCAGTCCTCTCAAGGTCACTCTTCCTTGATGCAAGTTCTCTGTACTCCTCCACCTGCGTTCACAGATTAGTCCTCTTCTATTTGTCCAAGATTAAGAATCCATTACGTATGAGCTGGCTACAGAAGTTAATGAACATACACATTTTCTTTGGCCCTCAGATACCAACAATGACAACAGAGGATGTTCAGGTGCCACAACTAGATATCTGCAGACATAAACAGTGATGGAGATCATAAATGAAAATCTTAATCCACACTGTAGTAATTTAGGTTTCCTTATGCAGCTCTATGTTGAACATATAAACTTCTGTAAGTAAAGATAAACAAAAGCAAGTGCATCTTTCATACGTTGCTCCAGATAAAGTATCTGGTCTGGTTGTATAAACAGTGAGTGTTATGTCCTGTTCCTGTCCTTCAGGATTAAGTATACAGAATTCCATCTCAGCCCCTTCTGACCTTCCGATCCAGTTCCGTTGCATTTCCTTAATGCTTTCAGGCCAGTCAAGGAGATCCAGATCTTCAAGAAGACGATCAGCATAAGCCGTAATTTTGAGCATCCATTGGCGCATGGGCTGCATTCAAAGAATGAGCTTAAAATGACAAATCGTAATAAAAAATATCCCTTTAACAATATCAAAAAATACCTTTCTTATAACTGGATGACCGCCACGCTCACTGACCCCATTCACTACTTCCTCGTTTGCCAAAACAGTACCGAGAGCAGGGCACCAGTTGACAGGCACTTCAGCCTGGAAATGTAAATCATCGACCATCACAGTCGAGGCTTGGTTGAAATTACAAAAATGCTTATTCAAAAAAAAATTATGCCAGTTCTTCAAAAAAAAAAAAAAGCCAGCAAGAATCAACTCCAGACCTGATATGCAAGTCCTTTCTTGAAGAGCTGAAGAAAAATCCACTGTGTCCATTTATAATATTCTGGTTCAGTGGTCGAGATTTCACGATCCCAATCATATGAGAAGCCTAACGCTTTAAGCTGCAAAGCAAATAAATAAATCAGCAAATAGTAAAGACGAAAGAGAAAAAAACTTTGGGCGAAAATAATTGACTGAGATATTAACAGTGAGACTCCATTAACACTAACTCACTAAGGTATGCCATGAGGAATCAAATCGACCTTGAAAACGAAAATATCAAGTAAGCACACTGTAAATTTGTTGGCAGGAATATCTCATTTTGCTCTGACTCCATTAGCCATGATCCCACCAATCATAATCATCCAAACTCTGAAATATGTTAATTATAGCATCCTTATGGCCTAAATGGATATGTCTAGAATTACATAATAACAACAAGTTCATTCTCACTTATCAAAAAAACCAAAATAAAAAAACATAATAACAAGTCACCCATGAAATTCATAAAGAGAAACAGACATTACATGACCTGGGAACGGAAGCGTCCAATGTTCCTCATTGTGGTGATTTTTGGATGAGTCCCTGTCTGTATACACAATTAAGCGTAAAACCTTAATGATAAACCACACTCATCAAACTATTTTTCAAAAAGCATTACAAGCGAAGTAAATAAATTTCAAACCAAACCTCGATTGCATACTGTTCTGCAGGCAATCCAAATGCATCCCACCCCATTGGATGCAAAACATTAAAACCTTGCATCCGTTTGTATCGAGCAAGAATGTCAGTAGCAGTATATCCAAGTGGGTGACCCACATGTAATCCAGCTCCACTGCATGAGTCAGTTTAAAAGATTCATAAAAACACAGAATTTTCACCTCAACAAGCAATTTTGACAAAATTCAAACTAATTTGACTATATCCTCTCATAAAAACTCCAAATTCTAAAGACCCATTTGCTCTTACTACAAATTTGAACAAAAAAAAAAAAAAGAAGGGATTTTTGTTAGATAGAAACTAGAAAGGTGAGAGGTTACCTGGGATACGGGAACATATCTAGGATGTAGAATTTGGGTTTGGAGGTATCAATTTCGTCAGGAGTTTTGAAGGTGTGGTTTTCTTCCCAGTAGCGTTGCCAACTTGGCTCGATTTCATGAAATGGGTAAGCCCTTTTCAGCTGCTGCTGTTGTTGTTGTTGTTGTTGTTGTTGTTGTTCTTGTTCTTGTTCTTGTTCTTGTTGTTGTTGTTCTTGTTGTTCTTGTTGTTCTTGTTGTTCTTGTTGTTCTTGTTGTTGCTTCTGATTGACTTCGTTGGAGTCCTCCTTCTTTGTTGCGTTTCTGATGAAACTGGTTCTGAAATTGATATTTGAGAGACGGAGACGAAAAGAGTTGGGGGAATTGGTGGTTCTGAAAAATAGTCGGTTTCGAGGAGAGAGGGTAGAGGGTGGGCGCAGGAACGGAAAAAGCACTTGCATCTGCGTTTGTGATTCCAACTTTGTCTGCATTTCGTTTTTGTAGTGGAGGCAGAAGAAGAGAGAGAGAGAGAGGGAAGAAGGAGGAGGAGGAGGAGGGAAGGTGAAGGGAGTGGCGTGGACAGGAGCTGAAAAATTGAAGAAGATAACGCTAGTAGGGAGGGAAATTTAACGGGCTTGCACCATCCCGGCATAGGAATGAAACCGGGTTTTTGTTTGTCCAGGTTCGCCTGGTAGGAGTTAGGGGACCAAAGAATAGAAAGGGGCTGATATCGGGGAAGCTGTTTTGGATGGGAGGGAAGCTCAAAACATGGGCTTTAAACCCAAAGCCTATTTGTTAGTTTTAGTTGAAGGATAGCTCTTCATAAAATTCCACCCACTAAAAATACACCCCCACCCTTACCACAATCACCATCACCATCACCATCACCACCATTCCCATCCCAACACCACTACCAACAGCACAATCAATCCCCGACCTCTACCTCCACCAAAAATACACCTCATCATACCACCATCACCATTATCTTAACCACCGTCACCACGCAACCCCCACTCTACTGCCACCACTGCCTCCACAGCCTCCAATAGTAGAAAAAAAAATCATGGAAAGAGGAGAGAAAGAGAGAAGGAGATGTGGTCGGGGTGGGTGTATTTTTGGTTGGATGTAAAACCCAAAAATTAGGCTTTAAAGCCCATTTTTTTAACCTTCCCACCCATCCAAAGTATCTTTTTTAATATTAGCCTCCAAAATATATGGAAAATTTTAGGGGGCTAATATTGGGAAGGTAAAAAATGGATGGAGGGACTGATTTTTTTGGGCCTTTAACCCCATGGCCTATTTGTTAGGGGCTCTCCTCAGATAATTCCACCCCACAAAAATCTACACCCCACCATTTTATCTTCCCCACCAACAAGCCTTCAACCATGGTGCCACCACTGCCTCAAAAGATAAAGAGAGGGAGAAGAGATCTCCACCACCCACCAGGCCACTGTCACCATCACCTCCACCATTGATCGAGAAAAAAGTTTCAGATCCAAAAAAAATCAACCATTTCAACTTCGTCCAACAATGGTCGAATTTTTATTTTTATTTTTCAAAATTTTAATTTTTTCTATTATGATTTTCGACTTTGATGACAAATTTTTTTATCTTTTTATTTTTCATTGTTTGATTATGCAATGGTGGCGGTGGGTTAGGTGGTGGCGGTGGCATTGGCATTGGGGTTATGGGTTTTTTTTTTCCTATATGGGTTTAAGAGATAAATAGATTTCAAAGAGTGGGGGTGGAGGTAACGTTGGAGGTGGCGGTAATAGTAATGGGTGGAACGGTGGTGGAGGGTTGTTGGTGAGAAAGATGAAGTGGTAGGGTGCATTTTCTTGTGGGGTTGAATTACCAAGGAGAGCCCCAATCAAAAGGGCTTTAGGCTTAAAGGCCCAAAAAATTGGTCCCTCCATCCATTTTGACAGTCCCAAAAATCAACCCCCAAATTTTATTAAACTTAGACTCTATTTGGTTAGACTTAATCAATCTACTTTGACCTTAAAATTACTAGTGACAGTCTCAAAAGGTCTGAGATTTGAGACACCTTGGGTATAGAAATTGAATTAGTGGATCAAAATACATTTGTAGGGACCTACATGAAGTTGATCAAGGGATAATTAGCACATTATAATTTGTAATCCCGTCATCTAAAGATTGGAAATCACTAAAAATAAAACGATAGGATCTATTGTAAGTTGATTGTATTAATGGGTACGTAATGGTAATAGAAATTTTTATTTTTTTTTTGTTGGAAAGAACAGAAATAGTAAGTAATAACCATTGGAAATCGTCTATAAAAACAAGTGAATTCTCCAAGCCCCACTCTCACACAAAGATTACTAGAGAAAAGGTCTGTGAACAAAGCAAAAAAGATCGAAGAAGAAGGATGACGTTGAAGGAGGAGGAAAATCAAGAAAAGGGTTCCAATAATCCCATGTTGTTGGTCCAACCGGGGAGCAGTAGTGCCAGTACGATCACTCACCCAACCCCCCACAGCCGCAATCAGCAGCAGCGATGGTGATGGTGATGATGATGAAATAAAACTAAACCAATTAACCCAGACAACAGTACCCTACCAGTGAGGAAATTAAAGTAGTCAAGTGCAACTGTGGGAGGGAATTCTATTTTAGGAACAGAAGAACCATGGTAACCAAAGGGTTGGACGGTACTGAAACTCAAGGCTGTTCTATTGAGGGCGCTTACTGGGTGGAACTTGTATTCTACTCCTTGTGAGAAGAAACACTGTACTTCCTTTTTGGACGACTAGCTAGAGATTGATCAATGAAGCGAGGTTCCTAAGTACGGTGGTGGTAGAGGAAGCTGAGGAGTAATTTGGTTGATATATAAGATGTACAAAGGACTATTGTCGAATTACAATGAAAAAAAAAAAAAAGATACATTGCTAAGGTGCTAACGCATATGCATGCTTAGAAGCCTAGGGGAACGTAACACTGGTGGCAGAGGGAGAGTAGATCCTCTGTCCCCATTTTTAAGAGCGGAAGCAACAACTTATTTTTGGTAAGTGTGTTCTTCTCAAACCATATAAGCTAGAAAGATGATTTTACCATTGTTGATTTTCAAACCATCTTTTTATAGAGTTAAAAGTTTTATAATAGTTTGATTTTTTGTTAGAACGATCTCACTAATCAGTCTTCTTGTGGAGCCCACAAACCAAAATCAGTATGGGGAGAGGGGACAAGTATATAACATAAGTGGCCATCTAACGGCTATTCAGCAGCTTGGGGGTTTATAAAAAAATTTAAAGCTGGAAGATCGAGACTCAAAACAATATAGAAGCACCCCTTGCCAGTTTGCTCGTGGTTAATCTGAAGGAGGTTACCCTCAATAAATTTTGTGGGTCATACTTCCCATCTTTGTTGTTATTTCATTTTGATTCCATCCATCTATCTATTTAGGGCTTTTTACTTTTGATGTCCTTGAAAAAACTATTTTTTGTTAAAATTTAACTTCACTCTAAAAGGGTATAATGGTCATCTTTTGCCCCTGAAAAAAAAAAGATGAAGAGGTAATGGTGTGTATCAGTCAATCTCTTTTTAATTGAAATAGTTAAATTTTTTTTTTCATGTTGATTTTGATTTTGTATTAACTTATTTTTTCCATGTTAATTGAAATAGTTTAACTTTTTTTTTCTGCTGTATTAGATGTTTGATTTTGTATCAACCCACCAACCTACCATTTTTATTTGGAGGTTTAATGATACAATTTTTTATATTTTCTTTTATTTACAAGGTTAATCGAAAATTTCTAATATATTTTTAGGGTATAGATTTCTTATACCTTTTTATTTGTAGGTTTAGTTATATAATTTTGTTTATTTCTTTATTTGTAGGGTTCATAGTGGATAGACCGGATTTCAATCATGTTTTATTTGTAGGTTAAATTGTATAATTTTGTTTATTTCTTTATTTATAGGGTTAATAGTGGATAGACTGGATTTCAATCATATAAAGAGATTATTAACGCAATGGATACTTGCATTTTTTGGTTTTTTTTTTTGTAATTTATTGCATTAATAATTTAATACAAAACGAGTATAAAGCTTAGTAACCAAAACCTTAGTATAGGGGTGACGCTCCCGCGCCGGAACCTCGCGCTCCTGCTCCGAACTACGCTCTGACGCTCCCGCTCCGAAGGTATTTTAGAACTAAGAATATTTTTTAATCGGCCGCTTCGACGCTCCCACTTTCATTCCCGCTCCGACCCGCGCTCTGGTTACTTAGGTATAAAGAATAAGCACAATGTAAAAAATACGTGTAGCACACGTGCACACAAGGCTTCTAAATTTTGGATGAAAATGTTAAAAGAGTTATGGATAGTCGAGGTTTTATTCTCCAGGAAAGACTTCTAGTACGGATTTGCCCAGTTTGATAAAGGCGGAAAAAGGTGTTTTGGTGAAAAAAAAATGGGGTTGCAACCAGTTCTTGTTCTGGTTTTCGGTATGGTTGAGGTTAGTTCATCTTTGATTGAGATGTTGATTGTTGTTTTGTAATTAAGATGTGTTAATTTTTGTCCATTTCACCAACCTAACTCAGACACCCAAGCCGGGAAATTGACCTAGAAGCGGCAATTTCACAAAGGTTATTAAAATCAGACTGGAAAGAATAGTTTGATCCTGACTCGAAACGAACCCTAGCTATATGAAAAAAGAAAAAAATAAACCAAAACATTCTTGAAAGCCAAGGGAAAATTTACTATAACCAAAGAGGACACAAATATCACACAAATTGTTACATATTTTCTACCTATAATTGATCTTAGTTTGTTGCAGAATATATTTAACCTTTTTCTGATGAAGCATGGAGCCCTGGTAGTTGTTCAGGCTGGTAATTGGTGTCTACTGTTTTCTGAGTTGTCAAAACCAGAAGCTCCACTGCCAGTCCTCTCTCTATATATTCACACTCTTGTCTGATTATCGTACAGGATGCTACCACTCTTACCAGCTTGAGTGGGCAGCAAAATATGAAGTTTCAAGTAAAACTCACGGTTCTTCCTGGACAACCTCAGACAATGTGGGTGATGATGAACCACTGTATCTGCTGGGCAACGGTGTATTCTTTCGAGATTGGCGTTTTGTGGCGACCAAACTCTCTTTCTCCCACTCTTCTGTGAATGCAGAACTCTGATCATCATCCTCGTTCCTGAAATCAGGGTGGATATAAGCATTTTGAAGGTACCCTTTCAGATTCAGGTTAGGCTCCTTTGCACGTTCCAGCGTATCCTTCATCATCGCTTCCTAAATTCCACAACAAAGAAACAATGGATCAGTTTCAGTTCATATTTTCTTTTATTCTAAGGCGATAGAATAAGCTTTAAAAAACTTCTCCAACATCTCAACAGTGATCTTGGAACTCAAGACTTTTAACCAAGATTAGCCCAATTCAAAAAACAAAAACAAAAACAGATGAAGAAATTTTAGAAACCGATAAGAAAAACAGGATTTTTTTCAGATTGGATAAGAAAAACAGGATTAGATTGCCTCTTTCATGTTATTAAATAGCCTTAAAGCTTTCATGTCAGAAGAAACCAATAATACCCTCAGATTTTCGACCTGTTTATTTCAGGTTAAGCCAAGTCTCATGTGAGTCATAGCAACAAAACATGTAGAATTATTAATTCAGCTTCTATACAAAACCGTGAAAGAGGAAAGCTTGCAGAGCAATTTGGAAGGCATGAAGATGATCAAGAGGTCTCTGGAAAGTGCGATGTTGTTCACCTACGTTTAAGGTGTGTGCGCAAAACCACCCATCATATAGCCCTTGAGTGTCATTCGGTCGTAGGATGGTGGGGTCAACTGTTTTGCCCCATGGCTAGATGATGGATGGTTTTGCTCCCCCACCTTGCAAGTGGGTGAAGAAAAGCACACTTTGCCTGGCCCTGGAGTACATTTGAAGTGCGATTTAATTCACCTGGGTGACATTACCACGCAATCCTAGCCATCTAAAATATGATCAAAGAAAAGTGGGGTTGACTGTCAACCCCCGAATGCTAGGATTGTGTGGTGATGTCACCCATGGGTGAACAAAATCACACTCGTACATTTATGATCAATACAAGGAAAAAAAAAACCCCACACTAATATGCATCATATCAATATGAAAATGGATCATCAAATTTCTCAAATCAGATGGATTAATAAAAAAGAAACTTTCTGCAAGTTCCAACAAACCTGTAATGGGTATCTAATAAATGCAGGTTCAAAGCGGTTTTTGCAGAATCTATAGAACCATATTGTCAATACAGGAAGCGCGATGAGGAATGGTGTTGACTGGGCAGCTTCTTTTGTACTTAACAATCCCAAGAGAAGAAGTTGTGAGATTATCAATGCAGCTATAATACGCCCATGGACATCAGGCCAGAATTGTGCACCACTCTCGTATTCTTGATTGTAAACATTTATAATCTACATTGTAATTCAAGAAATTCATTAGAAGATACAACAAACTATCTAAACAAGTTCTAGCATCAATTCTAATTTCTAGGATAGCAAAAATTTGACTTCGCATATCAAAGGTGATGACTATCATAAAACACAAAAGAAATTAATACCACAACTTTGGTAAAGTTTTAGTTAGCAATAAAACTAGATCCCTTCCACACAATTTTTATCAATACCTCCATCCTAAGAACAAGATACCATCTAGCTGACTTATAAAGTCTTCTCTAACACAAATGCCAATCATATATTCTTCGTTTTAGCAGTATTTCTTCATTTTACTTTATCCTGTATCAATCTCTCTACAAATTTTATTTGTTAACAAGTTTTTAAAAGCTTCTTTCTACCACATGTTTGGTGAGTTAAAAAACGAAGACTTCCGACTGAAACATTGTGAAACAATATATGTACCATTACAAATTAAGACAAACCAAGAGATTCTTGTTCCTGTCACCATAAAAATTGATATGGGACTTAATGAAACATTCCAAGATTTTGAATCATATGTGTGCGTCTACTTTTGAGACTTTCAAGCAAGGATCAGTTAATGCCTGATACGTACTCTTTTTTTAAAAACTAAAGACAGAAAACAAAATCCACAATATTATTGATGAAAACATAGATACTTACTTGATGGCGATATACAACGTAAGCTAGGGCAAAGAATACTATTATGAAGGGAAGCAGAATAGGTGTCACCACACAATAAACGAGTCCGACTAAGAAATAAAGTTGTATTTGAGGTTCGCCTGTGTTAAAACCAAGACTTCCTGCATCCATCGCTTCTTCCCTATCCTTTTCAGTCTTCACCAAGAAGAAATTCTTCAAGTGGAAGATGATCAATGGTTTCAACCTTAGAATCTCACCGGCAGTTCCAGCCCATCCATCAACCATTATGTAAGTTATGAAAAAAGTTGCTTTCATTGGAATAGAT
Organism: Macleaya cordata; assembly: GCA_002174775.1. Lineage (NCBI taxonomy): Eukaryota > Viridiplantae > Streptophyta > Magnoliopsida > Ranunculales > Papaveraceae > Macleaya > Macleaya cordata. Next base: position 2,269,680 of record MVGT01002051.1, on the reverse strand, counting down.
ACACCAATTATTTTTGGAATGCTGCACAATAGAAACTTGAATTCATATTTATATACAGGTTAAATAAAGCAATGTACTGAAGATAAAGAAGAAGGGAAAAAAAAAAACTCCAAGAAACTCAAAGATTCTTTATTTTATCATTAGAGCATTGATACAATTTATATTGGATGAAAAGGTTGCCACTTGTACTAGCAGTCATGCATAAAATAGTTTCTAAGCATAAATCATTCAACCCAATTTTCCATTATTTGATTAAAGAACATAAAGAATATAGAAACTCTGGGAGCCTGGTCAGGACAACTGTATGATACATCCTTTCCCACCATGGGAAAAGAAAGGATGAGAAGAGGAGTAGTAGGTAGAAGCTATGACCAACATCGACTAAAATCAGTTAACAGATTAATAAACTAAAACAAAAACATCCATCAATACTTTCAAAACAATATATAAAATAAGTATATCGAAAGATATATCAGCAGTACTAATTCCATAATATTATAACAAGATTTAATCAACATTTTTTCATAATAGAAGCCTAAGTAACATAACGAATGGAAAAATAGATAGGGAACATACTCATTTGCCGACTTGTGGATAAAAGTATTTAGCTGTTGAAATGCAGTTCCAGCGACTATACTTCCAAGGAATACATTTACAAATAAGAAGAGATAATATCTAGATGCAGATCTCCTCTCCAGAGCTGATATGGAGATAAAGCCTTCAATTTTAGACATTAACATCAATATTGTTGGCAGAAGGATGAGGAATATCTTCAGTGCAATCCCAGGTAGAAAACCTTGGATGAATGCCTTAATGAACTTTCTGCATGAAATTCAGGCTACCGTGAGTATATTCTAGTATATTAAAAAGATATTGAAAAACCAATTAATCATTGAGCAAAATTTGCAAACGAAAACACCATCCATATTTTTTGGCAAAGACCTTAACACTTACATAATTAGTTCATTCTATTTCTAAAATCCCTTACAAGTAATTGTTTGCCGGAAGACCCACGTAGACAAGTGTTGTTGGTTATTAACCATGAGCTCGGTAACAGAATAAGATTTATAGACAAAAAACTCACCTAGTTACTGCACTCTCATTTCCATACTATGTAAAAATGTGTTGTCTCAGCTACAAGGTTATTCTTGTCTTGGTTTTGTGATCCTCACTCAGGAAGCATCCTTTTGAGAGATATCTGTGATGAGGTATTCTAAAAGCTAAAAAACCCTTTCTATTGTCGCATTTGAAACCCCAGATTTATACTTTGGGTTTGGGATCTCCTTTTTCTAAACATCGTATGGTTCTTCTGGTAAAGAGACAATGCAGTAATATTACTTGGGCCTCTGAAGAAGTTTGGTTTGCTAGTTTGCTACTACTGCTAAGCTTAAAACCCACCTTCTGGAGCTAAATTACGACCAAGGGTCTCTATGTGGGCATTGTGGATTATCAGCTCCTACTAACAATGCCTCAGCAGCAGTGGATTTCCTTGCCATTTTTTGGACTGGTAATATACTTCCTGTGATATTTCTATTGTGTTTAATCATAACTGTTGTTTATTGATCGGGCAGTTTAGTGTGTTAGGGATTTGTGGTGTATCTTAGATTTTGACATATAAAAGAGGCATATTTTACCACAAAAATTATACATATAACTTAATAAAACAAATCAAATAAAAAAGAGTATTAGAAGACCTTTAGGAGACAACAGGAGACTAAATTCACCAAGTAGGCGGGGAAATTTGATATTACAGTCACTATGTAGGGTTTTGAAAGGGGAAAACTAGGTTAGAACAAAATAAAATCATGTACAAGCAGCAGTATTAATTGAAATAAAACCCAAAAAGATTAGTTCACAATTTCCCAGGACAGAGAGAACAATGTCACTATGCACAAAAAAGAACTCCACGGAAGATCAATTAGAGGTACACTCACACTTCAATTATGGGTTCCAAGAATGGGGCTGCCTTCTCAATTCCTTCGATATTCGCAAGGGACTGTACAATTGCTATTGGGATCATAAAAAAGAAGGTAAGAAAGAAGAATGCGACACCTATTATCAACCTCCTAACTGTGAGCGAGACAAATGGAATTGCCAGGTTGTGCCAATATACATCCCGGGGCTCAGGGGACCATTCAGTCAACCATATGGTCGGATTTCTGGATTGTTGAGTTTGTGCGCAAACAGCGGCACCCCACCGAGTTTTAAATGAAACAAAAGCCGCTGGCATGATGGACTTAGGGTTGCTCATAATCCTTTCTCTTTCTTCTGCTATCTGACAATTCAAAGAACGAACATAAAATAGTAAACAAACAAACAAATCTGCCTGGAGCACTTTCCAAATTGCAAATGTGAGGAAATCAGAGAAAGCTCATTCCTCTCGATTAGAGGCTATACAATACAATGATAGAACTGAACTGATAACCTAACAGTTAACACTATTTATTTCAATTGAGGAATTTGTCATACACTTTGAATCAGATAAACAGCATAACAAACATGGTAATGTTTCAAATCATGAAGAGGGACTTATATTCCTTTCCCAATAGAATGGCTACATTGAATTGTTGAAAAATTTAACAATAGTGAAAAGCATGTCAGTCACCCTTATGAAGTGAAACCCCTGATTTTTATAAGAATTTGATTGATGCTATGTAACAAGGACACCATTTTGGCATTTTCTAAAAAAATTCTGTGTGGGCTTGCTGTATTCACGTGTCAGACACATGCCGACACATCTTTTCAGACAAATCTCAATTATTCAATAATTCTCTTTCAGCCATTGTATCTATATAACGACCTATATGATCTTATTGTATATTAGCTCTTCTAAATACATTTTATCCATATAAAATAACAAACGTATATTGGAGTACTTTTAAAGAAACTCTTCTAACATATTGGGTTTTTTGGTGTAAATATATATGACAACCTCTACAAAGTACCTGTACTTCCAAAGTCACTTTGTAGTCATGTTTAGAAGTATCAACAGAGATAGACATTTAGTGTCCTTGTTCATTTGATGCGCATTAGAAAAACACCGAAAAGGTTATTTCTTCCTGGATTGTCCCACAAAAACTCTGGAAAACGCTTCACAATATTTCCAGGAGGGGATCTTCCACTTTTGGTGAATACTACATTATTGTCCAGGTAAGAAGGAAACTTTCAATTCTTGTCCTCTATTACTAAATTCAAATAAAAAGACATTTTAAGGATATCAACCTAGTTAGAAATAGCAATGCACCATGCAAGAACCTTGGTTGGTAGAACAAGTACTTACTTCTTTAGAAAGCTTATCAATCTCAGATGTGTAAAACTCCATTGCATCCACCCTATCTCCGAAGAGGCCAAGAAAACCGGTCTATTCAATCAAAGCAATACAGGATAAGACGCCAATGATCAAACTTGGAAATAACTAGGGTCCTTAGTTTTTCCAGCTAAACATTGAAGACACAGAAATAAAGTCATTAGCATTGAATGCATATTTGGCAGACATATGATAACTAAAGTACTACCTTTGTTGTTGGTCTTTCAGATTGATTTTTAGATTGATTTCTAGAATGTTTAAGCTGGTTATAGTCAAGCCAGTTTTGCATTTTCTTCTTCTTCTTGACCAACTTAGTGAGTTTGTTAGCATCATACACAACCTGCACAGCATTTTCCAAATAAGAAACGGAAGCTCCAAGGCTATCAGGATAAAGTTAAAAGAGCACGCATACATAAAAGAAAGAAGTAATTAACATTTATATAACATGGGGAAGTTTAATGTATTATTAAAGAGATTGTAAATGTAACTCCTCTTATAAAAGATGTATATGCACTTATAAGATAAGTTCTTCTTTTTGCAGGAGCAAATTTATGAGTTCAATAATACAGCACTCGAGTCACCATAAATGCACAAGGGACCCAATAATTAATTTCTGTTTCCCACTTGCCAAACAGGGGAAGTCCTTGTCCTATTTTGGATGAATCTCAGGTCCAGGTCAGTAAATTTCAAGACTCGTTAAACACAGAATTTGTAAAAGAGAAACAATGGTAACCCTGAAAGAACCTAAAAAGATCAATTAACACCCCAATTACATGTCTTATGACCCCTCTGGTTACATTTGCCCCTCATAATCTTAGTCATAGAAATCAAGGATCAAAATCTCATCCCAATCAAACGTTGGCTGAACAATAGTGACATTCCGGCCGAAACATTACATGAAATGTATTGATAGCACATATAGATAAAAACCGACACACCGAGATCGGCGAGATAGTTCTGTTCCAGTCACTACCGAAGCCAAAACAAAACCTTCAAAATGTTGAACCATGCAAGAAATTACCAAATAAAGAAAACTTTTCTAATTTTAATTGGACATATAGAAACTCTGCCAGGTTCTAACCTAAAAAAAGGGAACTGCTAGGTTAGAAGTTATAACCAATTGCATTAAATAAGCTTACGAATAAAGGAAAACCGCACCACAAAAAGCACGTTAATTATAAGATATGATTATATGCACACCAAGATTCTCAAGTACGTGCATAGCTCAGGACAAAAATGTAGCAACCAACCTGATGTGTGAGATAATGATCTGGATGGTTGACCAGGAAAAAATGCTCCACAAGTTCGCTAACTGATTCGTCAGGGTCCGGAGGCACATTTCTTAAAAGGACCTGCAGAAAGATCATAAACGAACATCTAAGCCTGAATTCATACTCACTTGAATAAAGTCCAAACAAACTTCACTAAATTGCTTAGAATTTAGATGCAAGAAACCCAATATCTCAGTAATTTCCACTAATCATAGTTAATTACATTAGATTGAGAATAGTAGAGTTAATCTTACTGTAAACTGATCTGGACGTCGTTGCTCCGATGCAAGAAAGTGCAACCTCATTGATGCTACTAGTTCATATTCTTTATACAAAGCATAGCATGTCCAAAAGGTAAAGGCATACGCCATCACCAAATGAGTCCAAAATCTGCAACAAGGATAATGAACAGAAACTTTGATTAGGTGATGGCACTGCAAAGGCTATAAAATTAAATTCAGTTCATATGGGTAAGATATTTAAGCATGATATTGGCATATAGGAGTGGATAAAAAAAATTCCACACGTGTCCTGGCTTCCGGGAACTGAAAATCATCACCTTGGTTTTTTACCACTGGCAATGTCTGTCTATACACATATCCAGCATCTTAGTTAATGAAAAATTAAATATAAAGAACTACTAATTACTGGAAATGCACCTTTGTGATTGTAGTGGAATATTTGAAACAGAAAGTTTATCGATGTCGTTATAAGTTAGTTTTGGATTTGCACGTTGTGCATCTTCAAGTGTGCTATTAGTCCAATTGACAGGTACCAGGATCGCAAAAGCAAGAATTGAGATAGGAACAAAGATTTTAAGTCTGCAAAAAATAAAATAAAAAATTAGCAAGTACAGAAATAAGGTACAAAACATTAGAGACTGACTTCTAGTTATTATAACTCTATAACATAAAGCAACACACATACACTTGACCCATGTCCATGCCCAGAGAACATAATAACCATGAAATTGATGAAAATGAGAAAGTTGGGAAGAAAAGCATGTGACTGATTGCAACATAATTAGAAATGAGAATGCATCTTGATGAAGATATAGCCTACGATGGACTTGAAAATCAAGATAGGGCTCATGCTGCGTAATCTCAACATTATATTGGAAAATGATAGATGATGATGGGTGCTCACTATATGTGGCTAGGGGAGTTTGACATGAAAACATGTGTGAAAAACTTTGAACTTCAAAATCGAATAAGGAAAATACTTTGTCACTGTGGCGTGAACCATCTCTACTCTCTAAGTGTTGGAGCAATAGAGAGACAGATGTTAGGGAGATATTGGAAACTGCTAATAATTGTGAGGGATTGATCATAAAGTCCTTTAATATGAATTTCCTTCTTAGAAAAGTTTGAAGTACAGTTATATGGATTTTGGAATAGCTAGTGCTTACAAGTTGGGACAAGAAGAGAGGAACTGCCTATCTTACTGTCACTAACTTTTTACACTCTCTCTTTTTATGAAGGCAAAACTTAACTTTTTGCATTTTAGTTGGGAAGGAAAAGGAAGTTTATAAATTTCGAAAACCTTTTATGGAATTACGCAACTAATTCCATACCGAAGGCTTAGATACATTATATTTCTTAACAAAAACATAAAATCTATGCAAAAAAAAAATTTAAAATCAAAACTACTGCGTCTATCACTCGCACGCACACACAAAACATAACCAAAAGGAGATGTAAAAGATTGAGATACCCCAGCAAGTAAATCCGCAAGTAAACAGCAGAGTCAAGTCCTGCATGTTCGATGAGTTCTTGTTCTGGCATTTTCAATGCAGCTGGCATCCAATTTAAAAATGTCAAGTACGATTTGAAGTCCAGATTGACAAACTTGCGCACCGCTGCTCCTGTGTGGGCTGGACTGTTTCTCAGACCCTTAAGATACCATTTGGGGAAGTATACCCTGTCATTGAAAGGTTGCAGTCGCAGTATGGCAAAAGCAATAAGGAAAGCAAATGCACTCAGTATGTTGATAGCTGCTGCAAGTCCTATGTCTCCAAGTGAAGCCATTGATCCTTATCAATGAAAGAAGTCGCCTACTTCCCTGAAAATGTGTAAGCTCTCAAATTTAGAAGCCAAAGAAAACTACATAATCAAGGTATTGAACTAAATATTAAACTATTAGAACATGTGGCAACAAACTTAAAAAAAACTTTTGATACAAGCTTGAAAAATGAAACACTAAAAGCAGTACGTGTAAATGTGTAAGTTTTTCAATTTTGAAGCCAGAGAAAACTAGATAATCAAAGTATTGAGCTAAACATTAGACTATTAGAGCATGTGGCAACAAACTTAATTTCTGAGCACGAGCTTGAAAAATGAAACGCTAAAGCAATATAGTAACCAAATAAAGACAGACTCCACAAAGGGCATGCCAAAGCAATTTTCTAAAACATAAATAGGATTGAAAGACTAAAATTCCATTATTAAAAAATACTGCCAATCACCTCAGCCATATTTTGTTTCATATCCACCTACTTACTAATTTTGGCCAAAATTAGACCCAGAAATGTTCCCTTTCAATTTACATGTGCTCATAGAGCTTACATATTTGCCTATTAGTGTGACTCAAACAGCAGTACAAACCCAATAGAAATCAATACAACCCGACCAAAATCTAGTCCTTGTTCTTCCTAAAACACATTATCAAAAAGATTTGCTTTCATAATAAAGACAATCAATATATCATGTCAAAATATTGCTTAAAATAAATCTGCTACCCTTCAAATTCCATTTCAATTCGACTGAATTCTTGAACCAGGACCCATCACCTCCACCCACACTCCCATGCAAACACACACAGACATGCAAACATTTACATACATAGAAGGAAGTCAGAAAGGCAAAGAGGAACACATCATTTATGCTGCCTCAAATCCTAATCTACACTCAAGAAGATCATGCCAAACTTGATGGCTATGAACATGGGTGGACATGAAGCTGTAGCAATTGGCTCACCTCTTTTCCAATTCTGTTCCTTTCTAAAATTAAACAATTGAAACTCACTTAATAGTAGCGTTTCCAAAGGCAACCAGTTCAGAGGTCAAACCAACAAAACAGGCCTATTCTTTAAGTTGGTGCAGATAACATCTTCTACCCTAGTTGGCTTCGTACGTACTCATTTCGTAAGATACCAAATTGTTATAAATGTTCTCAAAGAACCATAATTAACATGCTCCATCTTCTTTCTCTCTCTAAAAATAACAAATAATCTATATACTAAATATAGATATAAAATCTCTAAAACTAAAATCTAACAGATAATCTTTACTAAAAAAACCAACCTAAGAAGCTCAATTGATTCATATATTCCTCCAATATAGAAAACTGAATAACTCAAAATCCTCAATGGCTATACAAACTAAAACTAAAAAAAAAAAAAACATACATAGAAACGCATTGAACAAAAGATAATTAAAAGGGGAACTTCATACTCTGCACTAGCATCTGAAATATGTTTTTGCAACTCAAAAACCCGAAACCCCAACTAAATGTCAACTTTTAAACTCTGATGATGATCAAAACTAACAAAAATGGACCATTGATAGAGAAAGAGAAGAAGAAGAAGAAGAAGTATCAGATCTGAAGATTATGAACAGTAGTTTTAGCTTCCTTCAAGCATAATCAAAGCAAAGAATAAACACAATTGCAAAAGAACAAACCTGCTTTGACAGGGTAGCTGAGATTCGCAACTAAAATGAGAGGTTTTAGAGAGAGAAAGTTAGAGAGAGAAAATAAGGGGAGAAAGGAAAGGAAATCTGGGATGACAAGGAAGCGCAGATGGATTTGGTGAAGTGTTAGATGTTACGTTTTTTTTTTTTTAATTAATTACTCCCAATTAGTAAAATGCAATAAATATTATATGACCGTTGTGGATGTCGGCAATGAAGCACGTGGCGTTCTAACCGTTGGATAAATGAATGTGACTGTGCTATTGTCCGCGGCTACCACCGCGTGAATCGGTCCAGCTGGCGATTATTATTTTTACTTCAAACCCCCTTTCATTTCAAAAATCGTCAAACAATCAAGGGTTTTTCTGGTGTGTCCGTTCGTTTTTAAAAATGAAGTGGTCCTGTAGACAAACGCAAGACTGGGTGTACTATTGATGTACAGTTGTCCTTTTCTTACAACCAAGCACGGGCCTATAAAAGGTAACCGCAATAACCGCTGTATCCTTCCAATGTTCATGTATACACACGCCTTTTGCCCAAGGATTGTACAACGCGGACTTGGGGTTGTAGGATCAAAATGTTCTGATGTAGTTTAATATAAGTTTGTCTCATGTAATATTCGTTGGTTCTCTTCTATAATCTTTTGGTGGCGATTTGTATAGCTCTGTGATGGTTGTTTCATAACTTATTGGTGGATTAGATGTACTTAATCATTAATTTGCACTTCTCACGTGTGTATCATTGTATATTTACGCCTTAAAAATATTTGTATCTTAGGTAATAGTCCTTAAAATTTCAAATTTTTGATAATTTGGTATGAGGATCGTTAACGTTAGAGGTTTTACAATGAGTTGATTTCTAGATAAAGTGGTTTACATAGTGAGAAATCATCATCTCTAAAAATCAGCGTGTATATCATTCTCCAATATGCATGGGGCATAATAAGGGCATTTTAGATGAGGAAATTAAAATGTTCCTCGAAGCGTAAATCATTCTTTTGCGATTATTAAAAAAATTTAGATGTTATGGTAATTATAGTGGGATTTCTGAATCCCATTATGAGAATGGAAGGGTCTCTAGTGGGATCCCTACACCACTAGATTCATCACAATTTCTCCTAATTAAGAAGTACTTAAGAGAGCTGAGGAAAGAGAATCTCGCGAAGGAAAAAACACCGTTGCCTTAAAATCCAAACATGAGCAATGGACTGTACTTCGCTGAGATCAAAAGTCCTTCGCCGATTTTGTCATTGCTTCCTCCATCCACGGCTATAATCATCTCTCCACCGTCAGATCAAATCCTCCTTTAACTCCTTCCTAAACTTCCCATTATCAAGTTCCATCTCTAAACCCATGGATCACATGTTTGATTTAAGGATTCTCACTGAATTTTGTCCGCTTACTTCTAATTTATTTTTTTCCTTAAAAAAACATTTTTTTTCCTTAAAAAAACATTTTTTTTTTTTTTTGCTAGAAAAGCGATGAAATAAGATATGAGTTTTGGACCATCATTAAATTGGTACTGAGCGATTTAACTCGGAATCAACCATGGACGACCCAGTGATACAGTTTACCACATCCATGACATAAACATGGAGAGAAAATTTTGCTTATTTCAGCACATTATCTCAGAACATTAATTAAGATGTTCCCACATCATCTTTTTTATATAGAGGAGTATGAAAGAGAAAAACTGTGAGTTTCCAGGTCTATCTATCTATAATAGTATCAACGAAAGTGACTCTTTTCATTAATTAAGACTCACAATGTTTATTTTTAAAGTCTGTTTTCAATCAAGATGAACATTTAGAATAGTTATGTAAACTGCGAACTAGCAGTTTAATTGGTAAATTATATTATTATTGATAGCACAGATTTTACTTCAAATCACATTTACATCAAATTATATTGAAAACTTTCTATCTATAAAAATAGAAATATATATATTAAAAACGACATCAGTTATGTCAATGACACCAGAGGGATGATATTAATAGAGTATAATGAAATAGAGCGACTTTGAGGTTCCCTATAAAATGAGGCATGGATTGCAGTCACTACGAAGAAGTTCCCAAAGTTGTGAAGGAAGCTTTAGGTTCATACTATGGTCATGGGCTGAGAACAAGAGTTGTCCTCTATGAAATCGAATTTTTCGTTGCTCTTCAGAGCTCGGTGGTAAAGCGGTCGGCTAAGGTCTATAAACAATCCAACCAAGAACGCTTCGAATACTTGTTAAGTTATCATCTAATCGCGTCTTTCTTCACCCATTAATGACTATTTTATTTGCATCATGCATCTCTAACTCATTTATTTGTACTTGTAATTAAGCATTTGCTTTATCATTAAAAAAAATTTATGTATATATATCTCTATAGTCACACCTTCCACAACGATTGATTTGTTAGGTGAGAATATTTCTTGTGGTCAAGATATCATCTCTATAAATATCACATGCAGAGTCATATCGATCCGTGTAAGCACTATAGGCCAGTGTGCAAAAAATTAGTGGTACTGTACAACACTGTGATGAAAGAAAATAGCCCCGCTTGTGCAGAATAACGTTTTGGGGGTGGCAACGCAGAGAACTCAGCACCCATCAATGCCTAGAATTCCTTTTCAGCGCAAAAGCTCGATTAGGGTCCTACTGCGTGGGCTGATTTTTTTAGGACTGTGTCTTACATGATATTGTTGTTTTTGGTCGGTTAGTTGGTGAGCAACGAATTTTGTGATCCAACCTTCTCTATTTTGTTTTTTCATTTAATCCAACTTTTCAAACTTATGATGCCCTAAAAATAACAAGAAGTCTCCATCACGCGTTCATCCGCCGTCAGATGATCGAGTCTAAAATTAGGTCACTTAATTTTTAGGTTTGTAAATAGTCGTTGCTTGCATGATCAATTTTAAAATGATAGATTAATTTGAAATACAAAGTAGTGAAACATAGAATTATATCTTTATTATATATACCAAGCCACGTTCGAAGACATGCTTAAATCAACATGTTATTAACACGATTTATTTATTTTTTTTGCTATGTAAGCAAGAATATATTAATCAAAGAAAAAAAAATATACAAAAGTAGAGACAAGTTCCGAACAAAATAGGAGAACAAAAGCAAAACCCTACACAACGTTATGCGGGCGAGGCATTCCGACCAGACTGGCACTCCAAGCCGCAATTAACATTTGTTGTAAAGGTTATGAAAATCTAAAATAACAAGTGTTTGGATTTTCTACAACTAGAAAACTTGGCCGATGATCAAAGGTTTCCTTCGTTCCAAGGGGAAGATTAGCTCCACGCTTGGACATGGTATCTGCAGTAAAGTTTGTTTCCTTAAAAACCGATGAAAATTTGATAGTCAAGTTTTTTCTGATATAGTGCCATCTAGAGTTAATGAACCACGGAACTCTGTCACTTGCGAAGCATTTGATAGCAGTTTGAGAATCGGAAGTGACCCATATTTTTGACCATCCACGATCTGAGGCCCAATCCAACTTCATTTAGGATTTCTATGGAGTTGATTTAAGGGATGACTTTTTTTTATGATGATAATATAAGTACCATATACATCATTTTCACTCAAAATCATATCAATCTAAAACGTTTAAGCCATCAAACGTTACGTGACTTATGAGCTGTCTATTTTTACAATTAACTTTAAAATAATATTTATTGGGGTTATAAATTTTAGAACGGGATAAATTTTATATGAAGATAATTAACATAACGAAAAGATCACCCTTATAGCATCGGATCATCACTATGTAGCCCCCACATTAAACTATGTATATAACGTGTTAATTTAAACATGTCTCTCAGTTACATCATTGAAGTTGTAGGCTTTGGTTTTGTAGCATTATTTATTTATTTATTTCTAGTTTATTTTCTTAACAATTTCACTTGTTTTATAGTGCTTTGATAGTTTGTTGGGATTATATAAAAAACGTAATAGAGAAAATGCTACTAAAGGTACTACCTCGAGAACTAAGTGGTCATTGCGATCATTACAGAAAATAAAAAAAATAAAATAAAATAAAACATGAAAAATGTGAAGAGCAAGCTTATACCAACATTTTCCAAGGCACCCCCTACTTCCACTGCTAGTACACGGCTACACTTGAAATAATATTACTATAGCTTTTTGTTTCTAAATAGAAATTTATATTGTAGAATCTTTAGCTTAATTAAAAAGTATTTTTTAGACGCATTTAATAAAAAGTTTGAAAATAATATTAATTTATATTTGGCAAACAAAAGTGCCTTTCCAAAAGGAAAAATAAAATAAAATAATTTAAGCTAAGGTAATACAATATAAAATTCTATTTCTTTAAAAAATGTGTTAAATACCAAACGAGAGTTGAACATGCGGCACAACAGAATATATATATTGTTATATTTCAATTTATCACTGATGATAAAGTTATACAATATATGAAAAATCTTTTCCAGAACAAAAAAAAAAAACATGTGTTAAGGAAAAAAAAAGTGGAATAAAAAGTAATACTAATATTTTCAAACTTTGAAAATTGAATAAAATAAATAATTTATATTATATAGCGCCTTTTAAAACCCGACCCATATATAATGCATCTAAGAGCTAATTTTAAGTTGATGTTCTCATCACTGTGTATTTTATCATGTTAAAAAATCAGTTTGTTCTAAAACTTCTAATCCCCTCAAACTAACCCTTAAAAAATTTAAAAATTTTAAACTTTTATTTTGATCGTTAATTTAAAATGGGTATATTTAAGGTTACAAGTTTTAAGACAGACAGATTTCAAGTAACTATGTTTTCCTCATCATGTAAATCATTCTCTCTAAAAATCAACTCCTAAACGTATTTCATGTAGGCCCATGAGATTATTTTGTATAAGGGGTATATAAAAAAAACAGGAAAAGGAGGGGAGAACCCTCCTTTTCCTGAGAAATTAAGGAGAGGACGTGCGCCATTTGGAATGTGCGCACAGTCCCTCCCCTTTTCTACTTTTGTGTGGATAGGGCTTCCGGTAGTTTTTTTTTTAAAAAAACTATTAATTTTGTATACCTAAACTACCCTCCTGTATGCAAACTACTCATTCTTATTAACTGTTTTGTTTCTAAACAATGATGATGTGGCGGAGAGAGAAAAAAACAATGTTTTTAACTTCAAAATGATATAACTTTTAATCTACAAATCGGTTTTGGATAAAATTTATATTTTTGAAAAGCTTTCTTCAAGATCTTCAAAATAAGATCAGTCAACAATACTAAATTCAAAAAAAAAAAAAAATTATAATCTGACTGTGCAAACTCAGATTGCATACCTAGGTGAGATGCAAGTTGTAATTTGCATACTTTATTTCTCTCAAATTTGAGCATTTACACTTTTATAGGCCTATATCCATATCAAATTTACTTATTTTGATGTCCATTGATGTATTGTTAAACCTAAAATGCATAGTTGAAAACCTAATAACTACGCAAGTTGTAATTTGCATGGCATATTTTTTAAAATTTCAAGTTTCTGCACTTTTTTTAGCCTATATGCATTATACATTTGCATGTTTTGATGTTCAATGTTGTATTGTTGAACTTGAAATGCATAATTAGAAACCTAGTTAGTATGCAAGTTGTAATTTGCATATTTTTTTTTTTGAAATTCTAAGTTTTTGCAACTTTTTTTTAGCTTTTATGCATTATACATTTACTTATTTTGATGTTCAGTAAATTATTGAAGTTCATTGTAAGTAAATTCAAATGTAGAAACTCATATGTGCAACCTTGACTATTGTATGCAAATTATAATTTGCATACCAAATTGTATGCAGATTATAATTTGCATACTAAATTGTATGCAGATCTGGGTTTGCATACGCTTCGTGTTTGGGTTTTTTTTTTTTTTGTTTTTGGTATCCATGACTGATCTTGTTTGAAAGATCTTGAAAAATGCTTTACAGATATATAACTTTTACTCAAATCCGATTTATATTTTTGAAGTTATAGCCATTTTAACGTTAAAAAATAAAAAAATTCTCTCTCCGCCACGTGTCAAAAGGAAAATCAGTAGAAGGTGTTTTCCGTCTTTTTACTCGCGCTACCGTGCGCCATGGCCTCAACGCACAAAAAATAAATGGCTGTCCTCCCCATTACTTTTTTCCCCATGCAAGGGTGTATGACTCATCTCCTGTAAAAAAAATACAACTAAATAGTATAAAGAAATAGATGGCTAATTAATGAATGATTGAATTTTATATATAAATGCATATGGAGAACATTGTGGATGGTGTCATGGAAATGAGGTAGGTGGGTGAGTAGCCGAGTGGTAGGGACCATATTATTAATTTCTTACTTTTTAAGTCATATTACGTATAGATTACATTACAGTTGTTTACTTTATTGGGGGCCACGATACCAATGTCTACAGTACGTAGTTTAAACTTTAATCCGTTCCTTCCTTCTTTTATGAGAAAGTTAATTTCTTCACTGAAAACTATAATAATCTCATCTCATGATCAATTCAAATCATTTGGTCTTAATAATCTGCACTAGTTATTACAGCGTTGGGTGGGAGTTTCTTATTCGGCGTGGCTTTTTGGACCGATGGGCTTACAAAATAAATACCGAGGCACTTATGTGGTATGGTGGGTCCGATTATCACATAAGTTGAAAATCCCTTCATAACACTTTTGAAGGGGAAAAGTGGTGAGTCATATCCTACCACATAAGTATCTGGCACCAATTTTATAAACTAGTCGGCCAAAAAACTTTATTGTTTCTTATTGGGATGACATGATCCCAATGCATTCACATCATCGACAAGCTTTCATCACCAAAATTTGCATATCTTTTAATTGATTCTTTGCTTGCCATTATCTTCTTAAAGAAAGCATACCTTCTTAATCTCTTTTTAATTAAAAAGTTAAAAGAAGAAGAAGAAGAAGCAGCTGCTAGCAAGTTACAGCATGCCGACTAAGAAAAATCACCATAATTGGAAGTGAATTAGAGAAGAAACACCATCATTGTAATTGTTTTTAAACCATAATTAGCGAGAGCTGATCCTTTGTCCGCTCCTTCCCTGTCTCTTGATGATTTCGCCCTTGTAGATCTAATGAGCATCTACAGTGGTTGAGATTTTTAACCACTAAATTTAATATATGAGAGAGACGAGATGGTCATTTGACGGCATGCACAGGAGAGCACAACTAAAATAGATGTGTCAGAGGTCAGAGCACATCGCAACATGGCTATACCCATCAAAATTGTGCTCAATTGCAAGCGGATGCCAGATATCAGTTCCAGTTCTCAGTGCTCGGGCATTTCGGTTCTGATTATCAGCTTCCTTAAAAAAGTCTTAAAACTTCTCTAGGAACTCGAAATTCCAAAAGAACTATCTCAAGATGGGTGTCAAGAGTTGCATTGCTTGCTGACATCCCTATTTTGAACTCTTCAGAATTTCAATTCAAATGAAGAGTTACATTGTATACTTGCTTCACTAGAAGATTTAGCTGAAAGAAAATAATGCAAATGGACAATCGTTGTTAAACAGGTGCTTAACAACAACATTTCTTTTGAATCATCTTTGGAAAAATCAGATTGCAATACAGTAATGAACAACATATTTTCTGTACCAACTTTAAAACATAAGTTGAATTATTACAAACTCCTGTCACAGTTTTGGGCCAGTGCGCTCGTTGATGAAAGTTGGGATTGTTTCTTCTTGACCAAAGCAGTAGAATCTTCAGTCCGAAGCGCTTCCAAAATCTGTCTGACATTGGTAATTACACCCAATCACGGAAATGAAAGAGGACCCCAGTTTAATTCTTTTGATGCACAGCAACTCTATGGATGTCCATCTCCTTCAACATGACTGATCTCCCGCATGAATCACAAGGGGCTGTTCTGGACCCGCACACACTCTCATGCTCTGTTAGTCCTCTCAGTCGATCTCGGACATCACTGGCAGAACTCCCAGCTTGAACCATATCCCCACAAAATTGACATGTAACTAACCGCAGGGGGCAGACAGAGGACTGATGTTGAACCTGTCACAAGATCAGTAAAAAAGGGAAAGTAATTAGTAATTGGATTCATTCATCACTTCAGTCACATATATATCATTATCATATATAGCTAACAAAAATCACAACAACCCCATCCCGCCCATTAACCAAGGTCATTTCATCAATCCACATCTTCCACTCAATGGACAATGGTAGAGTTCCCATGCATTTGATCTTACCAGTACAGGTGACCTTTTACCCATCATCCAGATGAATACAGAATTTTGATATGTTAGGATCATGATAAGTTAGAATAGGTAGCCTAACAATCAGATGACTTCAAAGTTTAAATTGATGCTACTAACGGTTGACAGATTGTCAAAAATCATGGGATTTTCATTATGAAATTCATTTTAAAAGAAGAGTTGTATTTTAAGTGTATGGATTCTATTTCTTACCATTTCTTCCTTCTCAAGAATTGCACCACAACCACAATGAAGTGGCTCATGGAACACTTTCATGTGCTTCTCCAACTCTCCCACCTGAGAGGCTCGCCCACATTTCTCACAATGGACATGCTTCTCTGCTTCCTCCCTCCTAAGAACAATCCCGCAGCCAGCATGCTTACAGATGAGATTATGTCTACTGCAATATGCTTCATGTAGAGCAATGGTCCTACTTGGTATATAATGTGCACAGTTGTGACATTGTACGGAGTTTGCATCCACCACAGATGAGGAAGAGCTGGCTAATTCACCCACATTACGATTGCTATTCTCTTGAACACCCACTGAAATTCGGTATTTCGTTGTTCCCTTGAAGCCAAACACTGCAATGCTGTAGGTACCTGCACCAAGGCTCTGATCCTTAGGAGAAAGTATCAAAACCTTTGAACCAATATCGTGGGAAGACCAATCATGCTGATGCTGGGTTGGGAAAATGACGGGGTGCCTGGATACGTAAAGATCAGTATCTCCATCACCATTCTCTGTATCAATCTTAACCTCAATATTAGCATCCCCAGAGGCTATCCTCCCACCAATGTCAGCGTCGATGGAGAACTTGTAATAGACATATTTTCCTTCCTCAAGAGTTCCAACTTCTACCTTTCCTAGCTCAAGCGGGATCAAGGCATACTGATCCATCCTCTCTGAAGCAGATTCTGGTCCCACTATGTCCACCTCAATATCTGTTTCTAGGACAGACACACTAGTGGAAGGTTTTAGCTCAAGCACCCGCAATTTATAGCTAAGCTCCCCATGGTTGACTGTGATAACATCACCTTCAGAAAGAGTGGCATGCTGGCGGAGGCTTGTTTCCAGTACAGCCTTGTGGTTTGGTACGTCTGAAAAGCCCATCCCATCTGGTTGGAGTTTTGCATAGGTTCCTTTTGGCAGCCTGACATAACGAACTTCAACTAGTGGCACTGTAGGCGAGTCAGCATGAAATAAGTTGTTCCATACATGAGGAGGAAGCTCAACAAAACCATCATTTGCAGTGAATTCCAGGACGCCTGAATGGGTTGTTCCATGACTTTGTTGTTCAGCAGCATCTGTCTGTGGAGGACCCTCTTGGTGAACTTTTGACAGCTGGAAGTACATGGGTCCTTTATCCAGAGCACCTTGATTAGACAGTTCAGTAAAGCAGGAAGGTGGCAATTTAATTTTATCTCCATAACCCTGGAAAGGTACAGCTTCAAGAATACGGTAAAAGACTACTCCATCCGCAGCAACAGAGACTTCTTCCATTTGCTGATTAGCCTGAATAAAAAATCAAAGCTCTTTGTGATGAAAATGACTCATAAGAGATTCAACCACAAAAATGCTTGCAACTGGAAGCTAAATTAAAGAAGACAAATATCCTTGTGCAAGTTGAAATAAAAATACCAACAAATTTTCCACGCAAAAAGGACTTTTTTTAAGACTACACGACTGGAACATGGAGCTAACAGTATTCAATCACTACTCATCGACCAATAACCATATTTGCATGCAAGCCAACTAGCCAACGATAAGATGTGCTCATTTAACCAATCAGTATAAGAGTCAGCTAAGACACAGACATATCAAGCCATTTTATGCTCATTGAATCAACTTTTGATTTCCTTCTACGGAAATTCTTACAGTTACCATAGGTCCATAGCGCACCTCACTAGCTTAGGCATTGCTCTCCTATCTTAAACAAGCCTTTTGAATAGTGAACCTTCCATGTCCCTTTGAAATCTTCTTCATTTGCACACATATGGTCTACATAGAAATAGAGAAACCGGAGCATTTTTGCTTCGTTGTCCCCCCAACAACGCCTTTAGGATGGTTAGACTATAAGATTTTGTATCGAGAGAAGCTACTGTTGTATTGTGGGGTAGCTAAACTGAGTTTTGCTTGGGCAAATTTTCTGCCTGGCTGATGTATTGTTCCTGTTCTCTCTCTGTTATGCTGTCTAATCTGTTCTACAAGTCCTTCTCTCCTAGTTTTCTTCATATAAATGATTTTCCTACCAATCTGAAAAAATTAAAATAAATAACTATGCCATTCTAAAGATATCCTACTAAACCTTGATATTCTCAAACAACTTCCCATGGCCTCACCTCACATGTAAAAATTCTTCATTGACTCGCCCAACGACAAACTACTAATACCCCAAGTTCAAATAACCTAAACCCAACGTGATAATTCGTATTTACCATGATCTAATAGGGGATTTCATTAGAATCATTACCAAATTAGAAGTTTTGACATTAGGGTTTTATCATTGCAACTTAATTGTTAAGTTCTTCGATGATCAACAATCGATTGAAAAAAAAAAGAAGGGTAAGTAATAGAAGGACCATAGAACTTCCGAATAAGAAACCACAGAGCAAAAAAAAAAAAACAATAATAATAAAAGATAAGAGAGAAGGGATCTGAAACCTTGAGAAGTGCTTCAGCTGCATCTAGTCTTCGAATTCTCTGGGCAGCTTCAATGGCCTCACGTTGACGCACCGCCTCTTGTTTGGCCTTCTTCTCCCTTTCAAGTTTCAACCTTGCTTTCTCTTTTCTCTCCTTCTGTTCTCTCTCTAGCTTCTGTTTCGCTGCTCTAAGTTCGAAATCCATTCTCTTTCTCTCTCTAAGATCCTTCTTCGAAAAACAGAATATTTCAAGTATTTGCTTTTGGTCCAACTAATGTGTTTATATGTAGAGATCTTCGGATTCAGACTGAAATCTGAAATTCTGGATTTTTCTAGGTTATTCTGTTCAAGTTTCTTTCTCCTGCCAATTAGGAATCGGAAAATGGATTTTTGGTTACTTTTAGGAGGTTTCAAGTAGGTATCAGACGTTTGGTTTACTTGCTTATAAGATTTCTTGGTTAAAAAGACTTCTTCTGGCTGCGTTGTGTGTTAAAGGATTCTACTATTCTTCGTGGATAAAAGAATGCCACTTATAATTCACAAAACATTAATACACATCCTATTGCTTATATATAAGAAAAATAAACATTGATACACATAATTTAAATTTTCTATATGGTATTACTACTAGGTATATCGTCGTGCCTCCGGTACGGCTCAAAACCTTGTCCATTCTCTCCACACGCGCGAAGCTGAATGTCCAAACGCGATACGCGCGTTGCCCTCATGTGCGCTTCACGCGCACCCACACAGGCGCCTTTCGATCAACTCCACACGACTCCACTGTCAAGTGTAAATCAGGTGTAAATAAATAACTACGGCTACAAGACACACCCGATATTTCGTAAAAGAAAATAAGGTTATTTTGGTCATTTATGTAATAATGTTGTTAAATGGTATAAATGTATTAAAAAATTAAATAAAGTTATTTTGGTCATTTACTACCAAGGGATACATCCAGTATTTTAGAAACTTAAGGGCATTTTGGTCTTCAAAAGAAGCATAGGCTGGTGTCGTTATAAGAACGAACCTTATAACCTTCGACGAAAACAATTTGTCGGAAGAGGACAGAATTGCCCCCTCATCCTGAATTGTATAAGAGATTGAGTAACATTTATGTAATTTAGAAGTATTGGGTTCGAAACTCTACTGTGATATTACCGTTGATTAAAATCTCTCTCTCTCTCTCTCTATATATATATATATACTTCTAAATAAAGGTCGTTGTGCACTGTTGTGTTTGTCTGTTGATGACGACCTCTGTTAGACTCACACATCTATTATGGTGTATCTAAGCTTTATTGTAACTTGGGGTATTAGTTCCTCATCAAAAGAAAAAATAAATAAAAAATTGTACTAACTGTTCAATTCACTATAGTCAACAATACAAAATAATCTGCCGGTTACGTAAAGCAAACAACATAATTATAAAGTATTTTGTTAATCTTATACAATCCACCTATCATTTTAAAATATAAGTACTATAGGTTTTAGACAAAAAATTGTAAGTAAAAACTTGTGGAAATTTATCCTTGGTCTAAAATAATCTAAGTCAAATAAAGAATTCCTTTGTTTTGGGGTAAAGGTGGTTAGAGTTAATGATCGTCTCACAACAGACAAACATTTCAATATTCAGTCAATAAATTTAATTGATAAAATAAATTAATTAAGAAATTAAATACATCAAATCTTATGTTTTTTTTTTTTTTTGCAACATCTTATTCCAAATAACCATCAACATGTAAGCTAATGGTATAATACAATGCTTCATCATCAATACAATATGTGATCAGCTCATTCTGGTAATAAACATCATAAAATCCATTGAAAAGATTTAACTTTCGGCAATTTTTGTATGGATTGTAACTTTTGGGCCGACAAGAGTGGATACACTGAAAGTTTTATGTTATGCCTCTAAACCATGTGAACCATATGTTTAGTTTTCTCCAACGTCTCAAGAATTCTATAAACATCAATATGGAGATCTGAAAATAAAATTAGTTTAGTACAAATTTTTAATTAATTAAGTTAATTACAAGAATTTTATACTCTCAAAATTTAAACATATAATAGAAACTAATAATCAATCAATATGATGTACGAGACAAATATCAAAATTTTAATATTAGATATTTTAATTAGAGAATTAATATTTCAGCCCAATTTTTTATTAATTCAACCCACTAAAAAAGATCGTTTTTAAAGATGCAATAATACAAAATGGCTTGTCAGTTTTGTAGAGCTGACAAGCCAAACACAGTGGTTTTTCGAGTTTATAGAATCAACAAGCTATGTTTTGAATTCTGTAATGTTGGGTCAATATGATTGCAGAATAAATGAGCTAAATTAGTATAAAAAAATGGGTTGAAATATTCATCGTAATATTGTAAAAAAAAATGACAAGTTAACTTTTTTTTTTTTGATTAAAAAATGACAAGTTAACTTTTTTTTTGATTAAAAAATGACAAGTTAACTAATAGAAAAGAATATGTTAAAATTACACAAGAGAGAAAACAAAAGAACATGCATAAACTCACCATCTTTTTATTGTAAACAACCACACACGAACGAACACACAAACGAGAGAATTAAAAAACTAAGAACTTTTATTGCTAAATTTGAAGATGATTACAAATGAATGAGAGGTACTCTATTTATAGGCATGGGATAAGAATGGATATTTTAAGATTATGAAGATGTGATACTTCTTCACTCTACCCTCTTCCACAAAGTTCCACACACTTTCATATATGTAAATTTGTAATAAAGAAATTAAAAGACTAAATTATCCATTACAAAAAGTTTTAACGTATGTGATGAAATGTCATATTGTAATTTGTTTTCAAAAATGATCGAGTTAAAACTGAAAATTTGAGATGCATGCACCGAAATCGTTTCTTTACAAAATACTATATTATTAATATTATTATATAATTTAATAATGATATATTAAGCCAATGAACGCAACAAGTTTTTTTTAATGGGTGAGAATCACTGATGAATTTAAATTTTTTTAATATAATATATAAGAGTTTTTTACTTTTTACGTGGAATGCAAGGGGACTCCCCGACTTACAAGACCTACATAGAAAAAATTCAAGGACTAATTTTTGTGAAAATAATATTCTCACCTTTCATATCATCTTCACTAAAAATCAATCTTTTTAAAATTTGTAATCACCCTTAAAAAAGAATTAACGATAGAATGGATGGTAATACCGAAACACGAAATCAATGTTCTATTCATGTTTCGATGGTGAAAATACAAATCTTATTCTTGTAACAACTAACAACAATGCATGAATACTTCAACATGAAAAATGTTCATATGACATTCCCCTCTTGGGCCCAACTTAATGTGGGTCTACACCAGCAAGTTGGACCCACTGGGGTCCTATTCAGTCACATTTTTAGCTGCTAATTTGCTTTTAAGATTATTTAAAGCAGCCTTAGCTGCCCTATTCTGAGCAATTTCTTTCTTAATCACATGAGTTCCAGTCCCAACCAATTTGTCATCCACAAGAACATCAACCCTTCCCTTGTTCTCCTTTTTATCCCATAAGTCCTTGTTAATCTGTAATTCTAATTTGTTCTTTTGACACAGCTCTAGTAGTTCAGTCATTGGATGCATCTCCAGCGTCTCCGGACCGATCATCGGCTTCAATAATTCCCTAATTATCTAAACAAATATAATACAAACCATAATTAATTAGTAAAACAATATAAAAACTTGTTTAATCAATAAGAACAAATGGGTGTCTCATGAACTGGTCTTTTTGGTTCTTTTTAGTTCTGGTTCTGATTCTCAAAGTACATGGGATTCAGAACCAAACTCAAGGGTCAAAGCATTTGTATAACAGACATTGAAATGATTAGTTGTTTCCAAAACCTCAATTAGAGAGAGAGAGAGAGAGAGAGTGATACAATCCTGAAGATTGTATCTAAAAAAATTTAAAAAAAATAATAAAAATAGAAGATTAGAAGAAGAAGGATAGGATTCAGGCTAATGGAGGAGCCTGTGACCTCAATATTAGGGCTAATTGAGGAGCCCACGACCTCCAACAAACACAAAGTGTTTACTGTTTTAATATTTTTCTTCACACCATTTTCATTCATGTTAAACTCTTTAAATAGAGTTAATACGTACAACCAAAATAAACCCTAAATAATAGGACCCTTAACCACTTACAAGATAATGCCTATAAAATAGGACTACCACTTACCCACTAGTACAAACTAATTGACTTATTCAACCCTAGACTCATACGTGGACTATTCATCTAAACTAACTATTTACTTTATCCTAACAATAACTAAAATAAAAAATGAATAATAAAATAAAAAAAATATAGGATCGTATCAGAGAGAGAGAGAGAGAGTAATACCTTCCAAACAGTGTCAAGAGAGGAGTTGCTGTCAATGAAAATAGCTCCAATGATGGCCTCTACGACGTCAGCAAGGGATTTAGGGACCTCGATGAGCCTGTTCGAGTGCACTGGGTACTCCATTATTGCTACACTGAACTCTTGGATCTGAATAACAAAATCAGCCCTTAAATTTTCTCCATGTAAACATATATATATCTCGTGAAAAATGTGTCTAGACTGATTTTTTTAAAAAAATAAAAGAAAGAAGAGTGTCTAGTGTTACCATGCAGCAATATATGTACCTGTTCTTCCACACGAGTTGCCTTGTAGCGTAGGTAGTGATGAAAACCATGCTTGATTGCAACACGAGCGAGTTTTTCGTTGTCTACATTGGCGGCCATAAGCCGAGATAATTTTCCAGGGGGCAATTCAGGGTACAAGGAGTACATCTCGTTGGCTATCAACGTACTAAGAACAGCATCACCAACGAACTCAAGTCGTTCATATGACATTATACACGAGTTCATGATATCCTGGTTTTCGTAGTAAGTCCGATGAGTGAAAGCTTCTTCTAATAAACGTTTGTCAATAAACTTATACCCTAAAACATCCTCTACTTCATTCAGATTCCGTGCTGATTCAGTCTCGAACAACAACGAATCGTTCTCTTCTTCTTCTTCTTCTTCTTCCTTCATGATCACTTCCATTTTTTGGTCTAAAACTTCGAGATGAACAAAATCCTTTAATGCGCCCGCTTTAAGTTTAAGAATGGCATCCTTGGCTGCCCTATTCTGAGCAATTTCTTTCTTAGACCTATGAGTTCCAGTCCCGACCACCTTTTCATTCACTTGAACATCGACCTTCATTGTGTTTTCCTTATTACTCGTTGAGTCCTTGATAATCTGTAACTTCAATTTGTACTTTTGACAAAGCTCTTGTAATTCAGTCATTGGATGCACCTCCAGTGTTTCATGATCAATTATCGGCTTCAATAACTCTTTAATAATCTGAACAATACAATAAGTATGGAAGAATAGTTAGCATATATGGAAGAATTTTCATTTCAGATAATTATACGCCCACCCTTTTTTAAAATATATTTTATAAGATTGATGATGAAGTGAATCCTAGGTTTTGGTCCCAGCCATCTCAAGTACTTACATCAATAATATAATAAGTTTATTTATTATTTTTTAAAATAACTCTCATAAACTCTATTTTCAGAAAACAACCCTCACAAACTTTATTTTTGTAAAATAAACCAACTCTTATTTTTTGTTTAAACCCCACCCTACCACCATCACCATCCCTACCGCCACCATCTCCACCACTACCTCCACCTCTACCATCGGTGAGAGAAAATATATATATATAGAGAGAGAGAGAAAAGAGTAGAGAGAAAGAGGAGAGAAATCTAAAAATTTTAGATCTCGCTATTGATCTCTCTATGCTCTCTCTCTAATGGAGGACTTGATTTGAAAGAGAAGAGAGAGCGGAACAAATTAAACTTTTTTTTTACAACTTTGACCAGTGAAATTGAGTTTTCACCAAGGTCGACAGTTACAGTGAAACAAACCCGATGGGCTGAACACAAATACTAGAAACGAACTACTAAATCCATTTCTTTTAGTGTACGAAAATTGACTTAGTAGTCTATTTCTGTTAGTGTACAGAAAGGGACTTAGTGTAACGAAACAAACTTAGTGGTTCATTTCTAATACTCGTGCTCAAACCTACGAGTCTGTCTCACAGGTCAAAATAATAATAAAAAAAAGTCTTCCATGAGAGAGAGAACTAAGAGAGAGATGAAATTTTTAGATTTTTCTTCTTTTCTCTTTCTCTTTCTCTCTCTTCTCTTTCTCACTCTCTCTGTCTTTCTTTATATTTTCTCTCGCTGATGGTGGAGGTGGAGACAATAGTAGAGGTGGTGGAGATGGTGGCAGTGGGGATGATGGTGGTGGTGGTGGTAGGGATGGAGTGTAAAACAAAAAATAAAATAAGGATGACTCATAGAAAAATAATGGTCAAAATTTAGGTCAACGTCATACAAATATTATTTCCAAAAAAACAAAAAAAAAACGTCATACAAATAGAATTAGAAAAAATACAAGAAATGTTGGTCTTTTCCAAAAGAAGAAAAAAAAATCCTCTTTCAATACTACATGAATCTTTTATATCAATCACTTTATAAACCAAACCCGGAGAGAGTATACCTTCCACGTAGTGTCAAAGGATGACTTGGTGTCAATGAAAATAGCTCCAACAGTGGCCCCTACAACATGGGCAAGAAATTTAGGGGCCTTGATGAGCCCATTCGAGTGCACCGGGTATTCCAATATTGCTTTACTGAACTCTTGGATCTAAATTCCAAAAAAATTTATCAAATATACAAGTTCAACGTCATACAAATATTATTTCCAAAAAAAAAAAAAAAAACGTCATACAAGTACTACATGAATCTTTTATATTATAATCCCAATACATGAAAATAATGTTTATGATGCATTTGATAATTTTTCAGAGTTCAAACTTTCCCATTTTGTCACCCCTTCTGTGATTTAGCCTTGTGAAGCTCATATAGAGACAATCCTATAGCTTATTTTTGCTTGTATCCTGCCCTACAAAAAAAAATTAGCTAAGGGACAAAGAGGAGTACTGCAAAATGGGGATAGTGGATTTGAACCCTAATTTTTTCCATGTGAATTGTACAATTACTTAAAAACCTGAAGAAAGGATTTTAGGAGATTTGAAAGAGAGAAACTAGGGGCCTCTTTATTATACACTCATAAATGAGAAGGAATACATGATCAAGTGGCAGATATAATCAACTTACAAATACAAGTAAACAGCAATAAATACGAAAATACAATACATGTATTTAATTAATTAAGAGATTTTTAGACATTTCTTAAAAATGTCTAAATACGTCGTCTCGCTTAATTATACTTCGAATGGAGACGTGACATTTGAACAAAAGATTGAGAGATCTAAATAAACCTTATTTGAAAAGCCATGTTTTAATGCAATGATTAATCGATCAAATAGAAAATTTTACTATAACTATCTATACTAATATTTAACGCGCGAAATAGAATACCTAACAGTTATTTTGTCAGATATCATGATCTTTCTCTTTTATAAAAATCTACAAACTAAGTTATGAACAAAATAAATTCGAATGGAGACGTGACATTTGAACAAAAGATTGAGAGATCTAAATAAACCTTATTTGAAAAGCCATGTTTTAATGCAATGATCAATCGATCGAATAGTAAATTTTACTATAACTATCTATACTAATATTTAACGCGCGAAATAGAATACCTAACAGTTATTTTGTCGGATATCATGATCTTTCTCTTTTATAAAAATCCACAAACTAAGTTATGAACAAAATAAATGATATATTTGTGCGCATAGTTCGAATAACGATAATTCTAATATACTTTTGTAAAAAATTTACGGACACGCATGTAACATGTGATACCTGTTTGTCAAAGTTAGTTATCTTATAGTGAAGGTAATGATGGAAGCCATGCTTGATCGCGACGCGAGCAAGTTTTTCATGGTGAATATTGGCAGCCCTGAGCAGAGTTAGATGTCCAGGGGCGAAGTCAGGGTACAAAGAGAACATCTCCTTGGCTATCACCATATTGAGGACGGCGGCTCCGACGAACTCGAGTCGTTCATATGACACATGACATGAGTTCATAGTACCGACCCGAAAATTATAGCAAGACGGATGGATGAAAGCTTCTTCTAAGAGACTTCTATTACTAAACTTGTACCCTAAAATCTCCTCTACTCCATCAAGATTTGGTGGTGAATTATTATGTTTTTCAATCACTTGAAGCTGATCTTGTAAGAAACAACAACCAGAAGGTAGTGATACTACTTCTTCATCTTCCTTCAAAACACCCATTTTTTATGTCCAAAAACAAAATCTAAACACTACCCAATTCTAGAGAGAGAAACAAAGATTTGTTGTGTTTTTGAAAACTTTGAATGGCGCCTTTTAACTATTTTTTTTTTTGTTTAACGTCATTAAATTTAGCTTAATTGGGTAAGAACTCTGATCTTATTTGAGATTTGTAAAACTGTGGGCCAAAGTATCTGACCAAATCTTTTTATAGAAAGTTGTGAAAACCATAAAGCATATGGTTTTCAATATAAACAATATTTTCTTTAGTTTTGTAATATTACAGTCAATATATACAGTCCTTATGTTGGCTAAATGTTGAAGAATACTGCTGATAATAAAAACTTGGTTATGGTCGTACACTGCTGTGTTGATATCGCAGCTTAGTTTTGTAACAGATTGTTCAAACAACAGGTGGGACCAGCATTTCTACCACGTGTCACCTTATGGATTTTTCTGACAGAGGGGATAGGTCATAGGTGAGGTGGGGACACGAGCTACGCGTTGTGATGGCCTACGACAGATTGTGGTTGAAAACACGTACATGCATTACATAAATACGATTCACGCGAATGTATCGAGTATCCCAATTGTTGTACGGAGGCTGGATATTTCCACCCAAATAATTTATTACTCCTTACACCCATACTTATTTTAATATTATTCTTATATTCGATCGTATGAAAATGATTTGAGCCTCGTTGGTCATAATTGAAAATTTTTCATTTACCACAAGGATAGAAGCAGGAAGTGAGTTTTTGTAAAATCGATCTATCTATGATTAGATCATCTTCATAAAAATAAAAAAAAATAAAAAAAAATTAGCCCTTCAATCATCACCAAATGGTGTAACAAGTAATAACTTGGGAAGAAATTTCTGATACCTTGGTGTATCCATAACCAAATATTTTATAAAATTTTTTTTGTCACTTTTAGGATAATTTAACGTGCAGTTGCTAATTTTTTAACACTCCTATGGTTAAATATCATTAATTAACATAAAAACATGACTTTTATAAGAAACAAGCCCCAACACGTACGGTGTGCATGTAAGTTAAATTGAGCGGTTGAAAAATTAATTTATCTTTAGTAACTATTTTATATCTCTAATATAAAACAGAGCGGTCTACAACTTGAAAGATAAATCTTGGCTACTCATTTTGACGTGTCAGAAGCACGAGTTAAATCTAGTGTATATATACATATATATTAAATACTAAGTCTATAAGCTTATTTTAATGATGTTCATATCATTTAATAAAAGTAAAGAGTCAGGATCCGCAAACATGCTCAAAGCAACATGTTGTAAACACAGTCCATGTGGAGGGCTACATGGAGATAATGCAATGGTATGAGGACGATCTTTTCGTTATGTAGATCTTCTTCATACAAAATTCATTTCATTCTAAAACTTATAACCCCATCAAATGTTGTTTAAAATTAAATATAAAAATAAACAGCTCATAAATCACACATCTTTTGCTGGGCTTAAAAATTTTAGGATGAAGTGATTTTTGGTGAGGATGATTTATATGGTACTTAAATTCGTTGCAGAAGAATTAGGAGCACAATGTTTGGGACTACTGCCGCTCAAATTAATAAGCCTAGTTTGGCTCGACCTCACCAGATCCTTTGTTAAACAGGCCGGCTTAGGGCTTGAATTGGGTTACGGGATTTTGGTTGGGGCTTGACCAAAAGCCAACCTAACATCAAGTTAGACAAAGCCCATCCTGGCCCGTTATGATCCCTTCTGGAAGGTAACAAAAAACAAAAAATGGGCTGTCTAAGCCCAGCCTAAACTATTGCAAATTGTTGAAAGGAAAAGTCTACGAGCACTACATTTTTTGTGGAATTGATGATGGCACTGGCAGGTTCCAAAAAATCAAGTTACCCTAATCAAAAATTAGATTCTCCAATTTTGTATCTCAAATTTTAAAAAAAATTTGACATACCCTACCCACCACTTTCCACTCTGCAAAAGCATCCCTGAGGCAATATTTATTGTTTTTGTATCTAAACCACGGTTCGAACCATTCGACATCTGTTTGTTGTTTTTGGGCCGTGGTTCGAACCATGGTTCTAATCAGGAGTAATATGTTGGCCATTGTGAGTCTCTGTGGGTTTTTTAAAGCAAAGCCCATTCCAAAAGGAAGACGGAGGTATGGATCGTTTAATTTGTTGTTCTTCTAACTTCGAACTCTTTTACTGCAAACAATTTATCTTAATCTAAATTGGGCCCAAATCGTGTAGTGGTACTTGCGTGGGCCCTAACATGATTTGTTTAATATTTCTTTTAGAAAATGTTATCCTAATTTGTCAATAATTTTGATCACATTTCACAGTACATGTGGTGAAGAGTATTTCTTATTTAATTTCTTGTGATTAATTAATTTGTAAAGATTTCATCCCACAGTCACGGGTACATCGTGTGGTTGAGATGCCATTAGCTGATTCATTAACTAATTAGGATAATTTTTTTTAGTTCAAAGCAAATTTGAATCTAATGTCTGTTTCAGTCTGGTCCTTGCTAGCGAGTAAGAATTGGACTGATACCTAAAAAACAATTAGTGTTACTTTCTTCATAAATTGCTTTAATTTAGCCTATAATTTGTAATTCGAACTCGAAAAATTTTATACTCAACTGTGATTTTCACTTATTAAAATTATCCACTGATATGAAACTATAAAGATAGTTGGAAAAATGAGTGCGAGTAACTTTAGTGGGTAAAAACCACGGACTAAGTGTAAACGTGCTGATTCTAATTCTAGATAAGCTGATTCTAATTCTAGATAAGGTGATAAGCTTTGTCACTGTCCGGCTACTTCTCTTTCAATTCGCCAAAAAAAAACCAACAATTTCAAATATGTGATAACATAGGGGTCATTCATTATATGGTTGGTAGTAATTAGTGAATGTGCCAAATAAAGTTTCATGAAAGAAGTACGTACTAGTCGTCTGTAGCGCAGATTTTGTCTATTTTCTATCCGATAAAAGCTGGAAATTTCTGAGAAGCTTAACATGGTCCATAGACACTAGAATAAAAGAAAAAAAAAAAGGGATACACACAAGAGTAATGGTAGGGGAACCCAAGTTGAACCTGTGAGACCCACACGAAAATGATCCAATAACTGATTTTTTGTAGAGAGCTTTTCTTTAGCTTTTACATATGGAACATTCTTATAAAAAATCAGTCTACTCTAAAATTTCTACCCTCAGTAAAACTTGGTTGGAAATTAATCAATGGTAAAATGGATCGCCTAAGCACCTTTCAAATTGAATTTACTTTTTAATAGGATTAGTAGCTCTAAAATGGGTTAGTTTTTTTTGTAAGGATGATCTTCATGATGATGAAAGAATTTTAGCTAAAAATTAGCCCTTAGATCGTTTGCATGTAGACCCTACGGATCAGATTGTCTTCTCTGGGTCTCCAAAGTCTCTCCAACTTCGATCCCCAAGAATTACTCTAACTTCTCTACTTGATTTTTCAAATGATGTGGCAGGATTATACTACATTTACAACTTGAGTAATGCTATAAGTACATGTATAGGGACCTTAAGTAGATTTTCTAGCCTATGAAGCCGACAAGGAGTTGAGATAGTTCAAGAGATATAAATCGTTCTCACAAAAAATATTCTTGTTCCAAAAAACTTTTGACCTTATAAAATATTGGTTACCGAGAATCAACAATAAAATGAATAGTTCAATCATCAACCTTTACAGATAAGTTTTAAAATGATAAAATTTTCAGTGATGATGATTTACAGCGTGAGAAGATCATCTTCAAAAAAAAAAATTATCTCTTAGATCATTTTCACTTAGATTTCATGGTAGAGAATGTCAGAATGTCTTCCAAAGAGCCCCCTAGCATTACTCGTACGGCATTTTGCCCTGGAATGGGTTTGCTAAGTTGCTCATTGTTGCCACATTAGATGGGAAATCAAGTAGTGCTGGTTTCAGAGGGCGACTGAATAGCATTACTCATTGCAAAATGTGAATGGTCCATCGCAGTAACTTGGTTTTAAACAAAATCGAACAGATCAAGCATGTATCCTTTGCCTCTGCCTTTAACTCGATCATTGAAACAGTTCGAAAGGTTTCAAAATGTTGGGTGGTTAAGAAAAGTCAAATTTAGATCCTAAAGAAGTCACTGGATCAAGTGGTTGTAGTTTGCCCAATTTTGGTGACTTTAATTTGACAAAGAATATTCTCAAATTGAACCCATTTTGATTTGGTTGTGGTCCTGACCTTTTTTGCTTAATTAAATATTTAGGGTTGAAGAACTCTGACTCCAATTTGATGCAGATTTATGCATCAAAAGATTGATACTTTCTAATTTGGAGTTCACATAAAACACATTTAGGACCCACTAATCTTATGCATGTTTGGTTTAGTGTTAGGTAAATTTATGAATGATATTATGTGCATCTATTTTTCAAGTTGGTGAACAATACCTTATCTTGTCCACTTATTCGGTGTTTTGCAGTCAAAAAACATGATGGGGATGATTGTACAACACTTGATCATACAACATTCGACATTAGGATAATGAACATATTGTGCACCCACTTATAAAAATGGTGGGTTTACAAAATAGCACTCGTAGTTAAACTCTTACACTAAAAATCAATTTGGTTGGTAATTTTAGAAGGAGGTGAACGAGTTTGGTCATTTTGATTTTAACCTAATGTAGATTCATCTCTCTGTTGATAATTTCCCTAATTTGACATATTCTTTTAAGACGTCTATTCACTTAGCCGTGAATGTGAATATGCACTGACCGTAAATGGACATTAAAGAAATGAAAGTAAATTTGATCATTTTGATTTTACTGAAATGTATCTCGTGCGTATATATTTTTATTTATTAGTCTAAAAGTTGTGTCCAGAAATCATGTAGTACTAGCTAGGGAGTGTGTCTTCTTGCTAAAACCATTCATTGCTTCTTGGATAAGTTCTTCCGTAGGAACAGTACTTCATGTGAAGGACTTTTACTATATGGAGCAGGCACTACAATCCAATGAAATGGGATGGTCCCCAAGAAGCTTCCTTCTTCTTTGTCTTCTTGCTTTCTACTACTCTCTCTCTCTCTCTACCGAACATTTAAAAGTCATGGAGATAGAGCTATATAAATTTCTATTTAATTTGTTTTTAATCAATTTAAGTTAATGTAAATTATACTAAATAGTTTTGAAACTAAAGTTTATTACTCAAAGGTAGGTATGATAGTTTAATGAAAAGCCATCCCACGTTTGAAATAAAATGAAATCATATATTCTTCAAAAATGAAAAATAAATTTCAAAATACATAAATGTTATTTAATTAACTTTTTAACAACTACTTAATTATTTTAAAAGTCAAGTAATTAGAGAAGCGTAATGAATTTGCCACCTTCGGTCATGGGTTTACGAGTGTACGTATTGTACTCTTCTATATTAATACTTAAATTTGTGACTTTTGGTCATGAATTCAACTTTTCTTAAAGTCACTCCAATAACAATTTATTGGACTGAAAAATCTGCATTATTCTGAGAATTAATCAGGTACTCTAAGATGTTCGAACATTCAATTATCAACAAAAATAAAATTAGATTTAAAAGATAATTAACACCTGATGTGTTGTTAATTAGATTCAAATTTCATATGTAAGTTTAAAATAAAAAGTTTGATTCAATGAAGTTCACTTATCTTAAGTGAGCTCTAACATTTTTCACTAAAAATCCTAAAATTCAATAATTAACATTAAAATTATATTTTATTAAAATTATATAGACTTTGGGCCGGCCCTAAACCCAAGTCTTCCTCCTAACACAAACACCATCTTAATATAATAATGGATTATAAGCCAATTAGGTTTAGCTGACAGGTGGCACTGTTAATTAAAATAATTAATGGGAATCCAAAAATATTAATCTATGAAGTGGGACCTACATTTCGTAAACAAATGGACGTAGTAGGTTAGGACGTCAGCACGTGAAGTACTATCCGTTGCTTTTTAGGTTCACGTGTTTCCTGAATTTTGCTCAAGTTAATCTACAATGAATTTTATCAGCCAATGATATTCCTTCACCTAATATCCAACGTCCTGCATACGACGGTACCATATCTTTACGTAGCTCAGATAATAGCAGATCCTTTATGTGCACGTGGTCGATTTTTATTGGCTAACTAGAGATATTAGCGAAGCATAAAAATTTTTGTGTGGGAATCTT
This sequence comes from Macleaya cordata, assembly GCA_002174775.1. Classification (NCBI taxonomy): domain Eukaryota; kingdom Viridiplantae; phylum Streptophyta; class Magnoliopsida; order Ranunculales; family Papaveraceae; genus Macleaya; species Macleaya cordata. The sequence goes on along the minus strand of MVGT01002051.1, from coordinate 2,236,052 downwards.
AAATCCATCAGATTCCGTATCTAATATTTTTTATTGTTTTTTGAGAAAAGTGGGTTTTATCTCCTCGTGCTTTATTCGATTATTAAATTAATCTGGGTCGTCGGTTTTTTAGTACGACTGTACGAAATTTATCATGATGGGTTAGTTTGTGCCCACCTTGAACAACCCATGTTCATGTAAAAAAGGAGGAAGATTCTTTGGTCCAAGCCACGCCACAGCGATAGCTTGAGGATTTTGGACGCTGCTATTGGTACATAAAACATTTTAGGTTTAGCACAAACATAAACTATGGGCCCACATGAGATGGCTGATTTTTGTTGAGAATATTTTTATTCGGGCAAGTATTATGGACATCTTAAACAAGCAAAAACAAGTATTTTTTGAGGTTAGGACAAGTGCCATTGGCACCTCAAACAACCAAACGTCTCCCTCGGGTCTTAGATTTAGGGCGGGAGCAAGGGATTTGGGGGAGGAGGCAGAGGCATAATATGTGTCAGACGGCATAATCTCTGCCTATTTGCACAGATTGTGCCTCTTCTGCGTCTTCTCTCCATTGTACTTGCTCTCTCTCAATACCTTAAACCCCTACCCCAAACCCCTACCTTAAGGGTTTCTCATAGCACTTGTCCGTACTATGTAGATCATTTTCAAAAAAA